>JAZDUH010000147.1:10005000-10495000 GCA_036419115.1 Scarus forsteni | reverse complement strand
AAACATCTAAAACATCCTGAAACATCCTGAAACATCTGAAACATCTGATTTATTTGCATTTATTTGAAACATTGTGTCACGTCCCTCCCTTTGGTGTTGCTCTCATTTTAAACTTACTCTGCAACTTTGGTCAGTCTCTGATCGTCCCCCTGTCTGTCTTCGCCTGGTTCAGTCTGTCTCTCTGTCTCAGTGCTGCTGTGGCTCGCATGTGGACGTCACTGGAGAACTGTCGGGTGTCCTTGTGGACCCTATGAAACATCTGAAACATCCTGAATCATCTGAAACATCTGAAACGTCCTGAAACATCTGAAACATTCTGAAACATCTGAAACATCCTGAGACATCCTGCATTATCTAAAACATCTGAAACATCTGAAACATCCTGAAACACCTGAAACATCTGATTAATCTGAAACATCTGAGAAACATCGTGTCATGTCCCTTCCTTTGGTGATGCTCTCATTTTATGCTTACTCTGCAACTTTGGTCAGTCTCTGATCATCCCCCTGTCTGTCTAGTCTGTGTCTCTGTGTCTCTGTCTCAGTGCTGCTGTGTTCTCATATGTGGGCGTCACTGGAAAACAGTTGGGTGTGCTTGCGGACACCATGAAACATCTGAAACATCCTAAAACATCTGAATCATCTGATTTATCTGAATTATCTAAAACATCTGAAACATCCTGAGACATCCTGAAACATCTAAAACATCTGAAACATCTTAAACACCTGAAACATCTGAAACATTTGAAACATCCTGAAACATCTAAAACGTCCTGAAACACTGAAACATCCTGAAACATCTGAATCATCCTGAAACACCTGAAACATATGAAACATCTGAAACATCCTGAAACATCCTGAAACATCTGAAACATCTTGAAACATCTGAAACATATGAAACATCCTGAAACATCTGAAACATCCTGAAACATGCTGAAGCATCTGAAACATCTGAAAAATCTTGAAACATCTGAAACATCCTGAAACATCTTAAACATCTAAAACATCCTGAAACATCTTAAACATCTAAAACATCCTGAATTATCTAACACATCTGAAACATCTGAAACATCCTGAATTATCTGAAACATCTAAAACATCCTGAAACATCTGAAACATCTGATTTATTTGCATTTATTTGAAACATTGTGTCACGTCCCTCCCTTTGGTGTTGCTCTCATTTTAAACTTACTCTGCAACTTTGGTCAGTCTCTGATCGTCCCCCTGTCTGTCTCGTCTGTCTAGTCTGTCTCTCTGTCTCAGTGCTGCTGTGTTCTCGTATGTGGACGTCACTGGAGAACTGTCGGGTGTCCTTGTGGACACTATGAAACATCTGAAACATCCTGAAGCATCTGAAACATCTGAAACGTCCTGAAACATCTGAAACATCCTGAAACATCTGAAACATCCTGAAACACCTGAAACATCCTGAAACATCTTACACACCTGAAACATCCTGCATTATCTAAAACATCTGAAACATCCTGAAACATCCTGAAACACCTGAAACATCTGATTAATCTGAAACATCTGAAACATCGTGTCATGTCCCTTCCTTTGGTGATGCTCTCATTTTATGCTTACTCTGCAACTTTGGTCAGTCTCTGATCGTCCCCCTATCTGTCTAGTCTGTCTCTCTGTCTCAGTGCTGCTGTGTTCTCATATGTGGGCGTCACTGGAAAACGGTCGGGTGTCCTTGCGGACACCATGAAACATCTGAAACATCCTAAAACATCTGAATCATCTGATTTATCTGAATTATCTAAAACATCTGAAACATCCTGAGACATCCTGAAACATCTAAAACATCTGAAACATCTTAAACACCTGAAACATCTGAAACATCCTGAAACATCCTGAAACATCTAAAACATCTTGAAACACCTGAAACATCTGAAACACCCTGAAACATCTAAAACATCTGACATATCCTGAGACATCCTGAAACATCTTAAACATCTGAAACATCCTGAGACATCTGAAACATCCTGAAACACCTAAAACATCCTGAAACACCTTAAACATCTTAAATGTCCTGTTATGTCCCTTTCCCTTGTAATGATCTCATTTTAAACTTACTCTGCAGCTTCAGTCTGTCTCTGATCGTCCCCCTGTCTGTCTCGTCTATCTCTCTGTCTCAGTGCTGCTGTGTCCTCGTATGTGGACGTCCCTGGAGAACGGTAGGGTGTCCTCGTGGCCCCCGGGGCCCCCCACAGAGGGCACGGTGCTGCACTACAGCTGCCTGCCTGGCTTCATACTGATGGGGAGAAACTCCACATGGTGCAACACGATGGGCAAGTGGGAGAGCCCGAAGCCCGTCTGTCACTGTGAGTATGCTCTAACCACCGAGTTCAGGTTGTTTTCAGTCTAAAGAGTGGAGTCTATCTGATGTCATGAACTCAGCTGTGAGGGCAGAACACAAAAACAAAAAAATGTTGGCGTATTCCTTTAAAGATTCAGACTGCTGATCTGGGCAGAAATTCACTTTGCAGATTTTTCAGGTTTTCTGTCAAATGAGTGCAGTTTTGTCTCCTGTGATAAAATCTACTGCAGAAGTTTTACAGTTCAGACTCAAATGATTAATAAGTCACGTAAAGCGGCCTCTCAGTGTTGGGCCAAAAGGAAATCTGATCTAAATAATGAATTTAATTTATGGTGAACTGAATTTAGAAAGAATATTAATTTAAATAATCTTTTGTTATAAATTTTATTTTCTGCCTTATTGTTAATATTTTAGCCAACATTTATTTGAATTAATTTCTAAAAAGTAAAGGGACAAAATTTTTGTTTGCTTATGATGACAAATTGACTAAGTTAATTTTTACCGTTCTGCCCATCCCTGTGTACCTGAGTCGCTGCTGCTTCAGGTGATGTAACGTGACTATTGACAGCTAGACGATTGAGAGTGATAGCGGAAACATTTCTTGACTGTAACAAGCAGATATGCCAGATATAGTAACTTTTTCATTCAGTTTTATCCATAAAGTTACATTGCAAATCCTTTTTTTAAGTAAATAAACCTGGAAAGGGGTGCTGGATTTGTTTGGACTGTGTGTTTGACCCACTCAGCAGTGTTTTGTGGGAACTTGAAGCCACTACACTCAGATTTTTAACAAAAATTAAATTTTGGCGTATCCCTTTAAAGACCAGGAATGGTGAGGTGACCTTTAGCCTCCAGGTCGTTCAGGGTGATCTCTATATTACACATGTCCTTATTTTTGGAGGAGGAGACACATGTTCAGGTGTTTTAGATGTTTAAACTCCCAAATCTGGACTCAGCTTTAGTGAACCAGACTCAGAGAGTGCAGATATATTAATACAGAGTTGTTAATGTCAACTTAAATCTGTGAGATCTGATCCTGTTTCCTTTCCTCTTTCTGTTGCTCAAAGATGATCGATACTACAGAGGTAAGAACATCCTGATTCTTTAGTATCATCATTTCAATCTGACTGAATGTGTGCATCACTTCTTCATCTGTGTTTGATTCATGAATATTTTTCTGTTTTTGAATATTAAAACAAACGGCTGCAGAGTGAAGCAGAAAGATTTAACAAAATGTGAAGAAGAGGCTGTTGGTTGTTTTAGATCAGAGCTTTAATGCGTTTGTATTGTGAGGACACTGATGCATTATGGGAAATGTAGTGTATGAAGCTTCAGAGTCTCTTCCTAGTGAAGGATGATCTGGATTATTTAATCTGAGTTAAATCAGTTTGGATTAATCTCTCTGCAGCTCTGATGATCAGAGGCCAGCACTCGTTTGATGAACAAGGTATGAAAAAAAAACATTAACCCTGGCTTTAGGTGGTTTATTATGTAAAAATAAAAAAGGAGGAAGCAGTGATGTGCTCCTCCTGCTGCAGTACTTCCGTCTGATCTCATGATGGCGACATTGTTCTGTTTATAACACAACTGACTTTTTCCAGCCAAGATTTCAATGAAATGATCTGCAATGTTTCTCTTAGGCTGTGTCCGAAATGGCATACTAACATACTACATACTACAAACTCATGTGTATCTACTGTATACTACATACTATAAGTATGGTTAGGATGCCAACCGTTCACACTGTAGTATACTACTACGTTTCCCATGATGCATTTCAAACCTCCAACGACAAAAATCAGAAGCACACCAGGCTATCAAATATCTCTGTTGATTCGACACATTTGAAAGTTCAGAGAGCATTTTAGGCGAGAAAGTCACCACGTAGAATACCAAAATGTGGTCATTTGAGCCATAAAACGCACGGATACAAATTTCATTTTGACATTTCGGACATTCCGTTATGCGCCCCATTATGCTATCGAAGAAACTTCTGGTTGGTTCAAAAACAAGAGCCCAATTTACAAAAGCGTTAAAGAACTAAAAGGAGATAATAAAAGATGCGTTTATTTTGAAAACGGAAAGTTTGCTAGTGGCCGATTTTTAGCTGAAATCCGGTCGGTCTTGCATGGCGCAATGCATTATGGGGCTCGCAATGCATTATGGGGCGTTTGAGTGTGACTAGTATGTCCACCTCGCATACTTAACATTTTTTCCGATATAGTATACATCCGGGTATTTCTCACACACTCAATCTTTTCATACTATCTAATGTGAACACACTACATACTCATTTTGACGTCACACTTTGTATGAGTAGTACGTTAGTATGCCATTTCGGACACAGCCTTAGTGTTTCTAAAGTTTAAACTCTGAACTTCACCTTGAAACATGAGAGGATTTGATATCTTAAGTTTGTACATCATAAATTCTCTCTTTTCTAACCTGTTCATCATTTTATCCCTCATGAGAAATTCTTGGACAAGTTTAGGACATTAAATGTAAGCATTAGGATCAATTTCCATGTCTGCAGAGGGTTTAGAAGATGACTAAACCCAAAACCTCCAGCATCCTGTTATTCTCAAAAGTGTGGAAACTGTCCTCTCACAGTGTGAGACATTTTAAGCAGCCCTGGGTTTCAGCAGCATCTGACTTCTCCTGCTCACTGATGGACAAACTGACAAACTAACTTACAAATAATACAAAACCACACTGTAAAAATGCACAATGTGAAACTTTTTTAAAACAAAAAATTTAAGATTTTCTTTCTGATGTCCTACAGTCTCTGTCATATCCTATTAGTTCAATCAGGGTCATCATTTCCCACAATGCCTCCCTGCAAACATGAAACATGGTGTGAGCCAACAGTGATTTTGTGGTGTGTGTGCAGTTTGTTTCTGCTGAGTCGGGGTTACAGAGGAGTTTACAGGATTTTGTGTTTCTGCACCGCAGTGGCAGATTAATGAAAAAAGTGCTTTGAATGAGAGTCAATGGGGCCAAAAGTGGCTCCAGGGGTCTGTCTGTGAGTTTTTATCTACTTGGTAGAAAAAGTTGCTCACAGCGTGGATGCTTCTCTCATGTCCTCCAGTTTTCATTGAGGTTTCTGCCATGAATCATTCAAACCCTCTGAGTCTCCATCAGCAGACGTGTCTGCAGCATCTTAGGGCGTTTTCACATTAGGTCCATCTGTTTCGAACTGTGCTGCGGTGCTGTTCGCCATGGGTTCCTGAATCCCTAAATAAGGCTCGAATAAGATACTGAATGACCTGTTTTACGCAGCAAGGATCTATAATTCAGGGTTAATAGCTACTCTTGGAGGAACTTTCATTTTAAAAATTGCCCCAAGTTAAATTCGTCTCTCTGGCAAATCATTTTATATATGACTAGCAAATTGGGTCATTTTTTGGTTTTGATGTTTTCAAATAAGTCTTCAATCCAGACATGCCAGGAAAACGTGGATTATAAAAGTGTCTTGAAAAGTTTTGACTTGAATGTCCATAAAAGAACCGATTGATTGATTGAGTGAGCAAGTGGCTCTTTAAAGGAACGGCTCCTTAACATCTGGCTGCCTTCAAAGTCCAGAATCTCCATAAATCCCATCTGTCCTTCAGACCCTCACTCTCCCTGAGGGCCACAGAAACACCTTCCTGCTGGTCCAGGTGAGTGTTCACACACTGATGCTGCAGCTCGGACCGTCAGCCTGAGGGTCTGCTGATCTTCATCCATTCAGGGTTAAAGTCTGACACCTGCAGCACGTTTATCTTCATCCAGGCTGCAGCATGGACCCAGTGACCTCCAAACATCTGTGACCGTCCCTCTGTGATGACATCAGCATCCATATGGTCCAAACAGCTGAGATGTTCATTGGCTTTGACCTTGACTTGGACCATCAGGGGAGACTTCTCCCTCACAGAAGCATCCAGACCACAGAGGAGCTGTTACAACGGACAAACGAGTTCATAAAGCCTCTGCTGAGGACGAAGAGCTGAGAAACAGACCACACAAACTCTGACCTTGTTGTATTTTCACCATCCGTTGCCTGTTTGTGGTAAAGATTTTTGAAGAAGATACAAGTTCGCTAACCTGAGCTTAGTAATCACAAAGTGCCATATGTTTGACCAGGAGACTGCAAGAGGTTCATCTTTGTGGTCAAAAGTGGACAAATTCACCCTGAAGACTTTTGAAACCTCAATTTCAGTCAAGTTGGGACATTTTGGAAAATGTAAAAATTAGAATACATTAATTTTAAATGCTTATGACCTTTCTCATTTTAAATTATCGTGGCAAGTTTGTATATTTTCCCACAAAAATGCAATAAGATGAAAAATGATGGATCTTGAACCAAGTGCTGCCTTTGTGAGTTTTTATTACAAATACAGACTGACAAAGATGGGAGGTCCATCATCTGCAGAGAAAGTCTAAAGACATGGGAAGAGGTAGGGATGTATACTGTTATGATTTTAACGATACCGATACAGATACTGATACTCCTTATTGGTATCGATACTTATCGATACTGTAACACGTAATTTTGTGTAAAAAATAAAGACTTTACAAGATATTAAAAGATTTAACCTTTTTTTATTACCACAAGGTAATAATAAAGCTTCAACAGAATAGAAGTAATGCATTACAAATGCTTCTCAGAGGCAAAAAGAAAGCTAAGGAGATGGCAAAACCCCTTCATGCTGCCCAACAGACTGCATGTACAGACAGACCCATAAATCAGTGGAGCTAAAATCGATGCTGTAATGATGGCTACTAAGGCTCTCGTGTTATATTCGATATTCGAATAACCATTCAAATATGGGGATAAATATCCATAACCGAATAGTAAATAAATATTCAAATGTAAAGTATTGAGTGCAGCAGCACATCAGGGCGCCTGGAGCAGTGGACCGTTTCATCCAACAGAGGGCGCTGTGAGCACTGCTTGACCGTCAGTCACATCCGGTGCTCTCTTGACCTCACTAAACAAAGAGTTTCCACTCTGAGCGGACATTAACAGCTCCAAATCATCTGAGGAGAGCTTTGCGGTCAGCTTTTCATCCAAGTTATACGGCCAAGCGCAGCGGCGCTTCGTCAAGAGTTTAACCCCGTGTGACTGTGTTGCTTTCGGCAGGGTTTTTACCGAAGGGGCAGATAATAGAGTCTCTGTCTCTGTCGGTGCTGCAGTCTTTAGTGTTAGCCGGGCTGCTAACTCTACTCGTGTTGCTATAGCGTCAAACAGCCCGCACTCCTTTAGCTTCATACTATGGTGCACACTCCAAGTGTTTGGTGATGTTGCTAGTATTTCCCTCCTTGGACGCATCTTCTCTCTGACAAAGATTGCATCGGACCGAGTTTTCATTAACTTTGCTAAAGTGAGCCCAAACCTTCGAGTGCTTAGCCCTCACCGACATGCTTGAGCCAGACGGCGTTCGTGTCATAACTACGTGACAGTTAAAGAGACGTTCAAGTATTGATAACAGTACCGTTTTTCCAGATTCTTAACAGTATTAGGGACTGGTACATGAAAGTAACAGTCTACGGTATACATCCCTAGGAAGAAGTATTCACATTTAAACAGTCCACGTTTTACACTGTCCAAAAAAAGTCTGAAATGTGGATTCATGATAGATGGATGATGGATTGATTGATAGTCAGATGGATGGATGATAATTGGATGAGTTGATGATAGATGGTGCATAGATGGATGAAAGATGGATGGAGGGATGGATAGATGGGTTGACTGATGCATGTATGTATGTTGATGTTTCTCTTTGTCTTTGCATGGTACAGTTTGACCTTGTAGATGTAGAGACGAACTGTGTTAACTGTCGATGGTTTTCTGAAGAGTTCCTGAGCCCACGTGCTGATGTCCTTCACTGATGATGCTGCTTTATGATGCAGGGCTGCCTGAGGGACTGAAGGTCACAGGCATTCAGTGTTGGTTTTCAGCCTGGCTGCTTATGTGCAGATTTCTCAGATTCTCTGAATATTCTGATGATGTTGTGGACTATAGATGATCAGACTGTATGTTGAGAAATTAAACTGTTGGAGCATTAGCTCACACACTTATCACACTTATTATTATGTGAATAAGTGTGGAGCCCTGCCCGTTCTGCTCGAGATGCTGCATTTATACTCAGTCATGAGTCTCCTTCTTGTTTCCAGTTCACCTGTGGAATGTTCCAAATGTGTTTTCTGAGCATTCAACAACTTTCCCAGTCTTACGTTGCCCCTGTCCCAGTCAAATCCAAAATAAGTGAATAAAAAGTGAAGGGAAAAGTGAAGGAAAAATTACAAATAAGCAGTTTAATTGTTAAACATCTATCTTTGTAGACTGTGTTGCCAAGTCGGCTTATTATAAGCAACTTGTTCTTCTCCAAAGTCACTTGCAAATTTTGTGAGTCACAGATTGTGGGTTTTTTTTGGGCCTAATTTTAACATGAAGTTGCTTATTTGGGCTTTTTATGTCTGTTATCTCCTAGCTATGTTATGTTTTCATGGTCAGGAATCTAAATATTTAGATGACATAAAAGAAGGACTAGGGGTGGGCGATATGGCAAAAAAAAAAATCATATCACGTTTTTTTTAAATAAAACCACAATCACGATTTTATCACAATTCTTTTTTACGTTGATTTTTCTAGACTACTTTGCATGTTTGACCATTTTTTGCTATGTTTAACATATAAAACATGTAAAACCCTAAAAGAAAAAAAAGACAATTTAAGCCAAAGAAACTTTCTGAACAGGTTTTAATTTAAATAGTGCAGTTTTTATAAAATGTGCAATAAATGTAAACATTAAAGGTAATGAACAACAATACAGTGCACTTTTGTAACATAAAAACTAAACACACCAAATAGTTTATTGAAAAGGGTCAAATATAAATGCAAACTTAAGTGACTGGTTATCTCTTAAAGTACAACAATTTAAAACAAATGTTATCGAACTGCAATGTCTGTAATCTGAGTGAATAAAACAGCTGCTTTAGAACAGATTTTTATTCGGACATCTTCAAGCTTTTATCTCCTTTTCTCTTTCTGCCATGGCTTCAAGCTACAAAAACAGGAGATCCCACCATGCACTGGGCACAATGTGCCACAATTGGCTAGTCGGGTGTGCGTCAAAGTCTCTGCGCCCACACAGATGATTTGATGATCTTTCTGCTTTATGAGATCATCCCCACGTTATAATCCTTAACGATTTAAAGGGCAACTCCGGTTTTTTGACACCTGGACCTTATTTATAAGTGTGTGCATGCTTATATACTCACTCAGACAAACATCGTGCAGCTCGAAGTCCTTCAGAAGTTATTTAGATCCAACCGATTTAGCCGCACTTAGCGGGGGCCACGGCAAGGGAGCTTCAGCGCGGGACATAATCTCTGCAAAATCGCTCGTCTCTACCACAGCCCGGTTTGTCATTGCAGAGAAATCCTCCAGAGTAGTCAGACATATATTCCTGGATAGATCCACACGCGTGTCAGCCGGTTTTAAGTCCCACTCTGAGCAGCAAACACACTCCTCTTCTGTTGCTATAGGCGAACACTGTCCACAAGCGCACCACCAGTTCGCATTGAGTGGTGGACGTGCTCCTGTTTGTTGTTCTCGAGCCAGCTGTTCGTCTCTCTCCCTCCGCATTCTTCTTTCATGGAGCTCCTTGTCTGTGTACTCAGACTCAAACCGGTAAGGACAACCGTCAAACTCTTCGACATCAGATAAATATTCTGCCATGTTGCTCAGCAATGCCGGCAAAAAGTAAATCAGCTGTACCTTTGTGTTGCGCGGCTATGACGTCATCAAAAGTTTGTTAACCTGGTTAGCTGACCCACCTGAAGACGGTAGACGAGCTGACTTTATGATACCACTGGCGATGGATGAAAAAAATGTAGTCGAAATGAGCGATTTTGCAGAGATTATGTCCCGTGCTGAAGCTCCCTTGCCGTGGCCCCCGCCAAGTGCGGCTAAATCGGTTGGATCTAAATAACTTCTGAAGGACTCCGAGCTGCACGATGTTTGTCTGAGTGAGTATATGAGCATGCACACACCTATAAATAAGGTCCAGGTGTCAAAAAAACGGAGTTGCCCTTTAATATCGTCACATCACACACCACTAAGTAGGACTAATATTTATGGTGAAAATCACAATATGGGTGGGGACTGTGGCGCTGACGGAGGTCTGCGCTCTCCGAGTGCTTTTCTAGTTTTATCTGCCAGTTTTAATTTTCCTTTCAAATATAATCTAAGCGACAGCATTCACTCAGCTTCATCACCAATAACCTCTCATGTGAAGAGCAGTCTTAGAAAAAAAATTAATATATCAAACTAGAAAAAAATAGCTGCTTGTTTTGGGCTTCTGGCAACTCTGTTTGTAGAGTATTCATTCGCAAATTTGCAGATCATTGTTTTTCGTTTTTGTCTATTTTTAATGTTCCAGCTCCACTGTAATCGAGGTCTGTATGGTGTTGCTTTCAAAGGCTTTAACCCACATGGACAAACATGATTCTCCTGCCTCGGCTGATTTTTAACGGGATCATTTCTCCAGGTCTCAGTGAAGTGTCTCCTCAGTCTGAAGAAAAGATCCTCTTAGAGGTGAAGCTAAAATCTGCAGAGACTTCCTCACCAGCTCCAGCCTGGATTTATGCTCCTCAGATGTTTATGAGCTCCGTAAAGAGACTTCTGATCCAGGCCTCACTTCTATCTGCACCCAAATGCTCTGAGTTAGCAGATCATATTTCAGACTTCTTCATCCCAAGAGCACGAGCAGAATGAACCCAGGAGCTGAGATGTAAATTCACCTTCTACTCCAGCGTCCCTGTAGGTGTTTTTTATTTCCTGGATGTGCGGCAGCAGAGCGGAGCGGAGCGGAGATAACAGTCACCGTGTATAACAGGGGAGATGGAGGAGCCAGAAATAGACCAACAGGTTGAGCCGCGTGCCCACAGACAGCAGAGAGATTAGAGAGTGTTTTATGGACGCGCTGCACATCACATTAACGATATTACACCGCGGGTGGAGGGAGTGGAGCAGAAAGAGACATGATAAGGTGTGGAAAAACGGGGAGGCTCGTCAAGATGGAGGAGAGATGGAGATAAGGAGGATGAAGACAATTATGAACAAGGAGGCTGTGAGTCAGAATGAATCCAATAATCAGGCCAACGAGACCTCACTGCACCAAACGGACCATAACTCCACCCAGGAGAGACTGACTGTGGGCCTGTAGCACAGGTGGAGATGAAGACTGACTGTAGGCCTGGAGCACAGGTGGAGGTGAAGACTGACTGTAGGCCTGGAGCACAGGTGGAGGTGAAGACTGACTGTAGGCCTGGAGCACAGGTGGAGGTGAAGACTGACTGTAGGCCTGGAGCACAGGTGGAGGTGAAGACTGGCTGTAGGCCTGGAGCACAGGTGGAGGTGAAGACTGGCTGTAGGCCTGGAGCACAGGTGGAGGTGAAGACTGGCTGTAGACCTGGAGCACAGGTGGAGGGGAAGACTGGCTGTAAGCCTGGAGCACAGGTGGAGGTGTAGACTGGCTGTAGGCCTAGAGCACAGGTGGAGGTGAAGACTGATTGTAGGCCTGGAGCACAGGTGGAGGTGAAGACTGGCTGTAGGCCTGGAGCACAGCTGGAGGTGAAGACTGACTGTAGGCCTGGAGCACAGGTGAGACGAGGACTGACTGTAGGCCTGGGGCACAGGTGGAGGTGAAGACTGATTGTAGGCCTGGAGCACAGGTGGAGGTGAAGACTGGCTGTAGGCCTGGAGCACAGCTGGAGGTGAAGACTGACTGTAGGCCTGGAGCATAGGTGAGGTGAGGACTGACTGTAGGCCTGGGGCACAGGTGGAGGTGAAGACTGGCTCCTGGAGCATAGGTGAGGTGAGGACTGACTGTAGGCCTGGGGCACAGGTGGAGGTGAAGACTGACTGTAGGCCTGGAGCACAGGTGGAGATGAAGACTGGCTGTAGGCCTGGGGAGGTGAAGAATGGCTGTAGGCCTGGAGCACAGGTGGAGGTGAAGACTGACTTTAGACCTGGAGCACAGGTGGAGGTGAAGACTGGCTGTAAGCCTGGAGCACAGGTGGAGATGAAGACTGACTGTATACCTGGAGCACAGGTGGAGGTGAAGACTGACTGTAGGCCTGGAGCACAGGTGGAGGTGAAGACTGACTGTAGGCCTGGAGCACAGGTGGAGATGAAGACTGACTGTAGGCCGGGAGCACAGGTGGAGATGAAGACTGACTGTAGGCCTGGAGCACAGGCGGAGATGAAGACTGACTGTAGACCTGGAGCACAGGCGGAGATGAAGACTGACTGTAGGCCTGGAGCACAGGTGGAGATGAAGACTGACTGTAGGCCTGGAGCATAGGTGGAGATGAAGACTGACTGTAGGCCTGGAGCATAGGTGGAGATGAAGACTGACTGTAGGCCTGGAGCACAGGCGGAGATGAAGACTGACTGTAGGCCTGGAGCACAGGTGGAGATGAAGTCTGACTGTAGACCTGGAGCACAGGTGGAGATGAAGTCTGACTGTAGACCTGGAGCATAGGTGAGGTGAGGACTGACTGTAGGCCTGGGGCACAGGTGGAGATGAAGACTGACTGTAGGCCCGGAGCACAGGTGGAGATGAAGACTGACTGTAGGCCCGGAGCACAGGTGGAGATGAAGACTGACTGTAGGCCCGGAGCACAGGCGGAGATGAAGACTGACTGTAGGCCTGGAGCACAGGCGGAGATGAAGACTGACTGTAGGCCCGGAGCACAGGTGGAGATGAAGACTGACTGTAGGCCCGGAGCACAGGTGGAGGTGAAGACTGGCTGTAGGCCTGGGGAGGTGAAGACTGGCTGTAGGCCTGGAGCACAGGTGGAGGGCCTGTAGATACATGGTGTGGTTATAGGCAGTGTTCAGTTGGACAGTCTGCAGATAGACTATCTAAATATAGATATCTACAGTTACTGTAGATGGTCTGCACATAGATATGTAGACGGACTGTGGTGTCCTTTGTAGACCTCCTGACTCTCTGAGTGTTACTCCAGTGAGTGTCAGATCGGAGGAGGAAACACCTCAGAGCTTCACATTTGGAGATCTGAAGGCTGAGCACAGGAACTTGAGCCCAGGACAGACCAGCAAAGGATCTTGGGTAACAAAGGAAGATGAAGCCCTTAAATACTCCTAAAAACAAGCTCTTTGCTTTTCTATTTTTACTCTGATCTGACTGATTATGGCCTGGGTGCGTCGTTGCTTTACGCGTCAGCTTTTTGAAAGACTGTAGTCATCATTTGTCTTCTTTAGATAAAAATGTTCCTGTACAAACTGATGACTGTAAACGTTTACTTGGATGTGAGCGTGGAGCACCCTGAGGTTTAGACACGAAGAGGAGGAGTGGACTGATTGATGAATGAAAGAAAACAAAAATAGTTTATGGGCGTATGGTGGATGAATGGACGGATTATTGGACGACTGGGTGGATATATAAAGGGATGGATAAATGGGACATTTGATGGAAGGTAGAAGTAGGTAGAGGATAAGATGAATAGGTGGATATGTGTAGATGGATGGATGCATCAATGATAAATACGTTGATGTATAGATACATGGATGCATGAATGAATGATGGATAATTAAAGGTTGGGTGGATGGGTGAATGGACAGATGGATGGATGCATAGATGGATGGATCGATGGATGAGGGATGTATGGGCGACATGAATACATGGATGGATGATGATGGATAAACAGATGGATTGATAAATAGCTTGATGATGGATAGATGGATGGGTGGATGTATAGATAATAGGATGGATGGATAGATGACAGGTTGAAAGGTTGGGTGGATGGAAAAATGGATTGATCAACAGATGAGTGGATGGTTGGATGGTTTGATGGATTCATTGATGGATGGATGGATGATGGATGGATACAGAGATGGATGGATGGATGGTTTAATGGATGAATAGATGGATGTTCTGTACAAATATCTATTGGATTGGATTGCAGGCTGTGTCCGAAATGGCATACTAATGCATTACATACTTCATACTCATGTGTGTATACTGTATACTACACACTATAAGTATGATTAGAATGCAAACTGTTAACACTGTAGTATACTACTACAAAAACTCATTAGTTTCACCAATATTTCATCATGGTACGCTCGGGCTACTCCTCCACGACAGTCTGTGTCGCTCCAGACATGTTTTGTAACTGTGCTGACCTCTGAACTGAAGAAGAAGAATGCTTGCCTCCGCACATGCGCAGTACGGCTCATTGTTTCAGGGAAGACGGCCGGATACACAACGACTTTCTTCTTCCAGTTTTGTGCAAAAAAGATGTTGTGGAGGAGAACTTTGAATATGATGGGTGTCCTTTCAGTTTCAAGCCAGAGTTTACAGATGAAGAGCTCATTGAAAGGAGGACGCGGAGGCAGCGCTCCAGAGAGTACTGCGCATGCGCGGAGGCATACGTTCTTCTTCTTCAGTTCAGGGGTCAGTACAGTTACAAAAACATGTTGTGAGTGACACAGACTGTTGTGGAGGAGTAGTGTGAGCGGACCATGATGAAATATTGGTGAAATTAATGAGTTTTTGGACGATTAATGCAGTTTTAGGAGTGGTGCTGTATGCCCCGTCTGCTACCATTATACTGACGTCTGCTGCTCGATTTTGGATCTAAATATCTCCTGAAGCACTGTTTGGATCAGGAAAGCCTTCTGGGTGAGTATATTGTTCTACTTCATTCTATAAACAATGTGAAAGCTGCAGAAACCGAACTTTTCCTTAAAATTTTTTTCCGATATAGTATACATGCGGGTATTTTTCGCTCACTCAGTCTTTTCATACTATCTAATGTGAACAAACTACATACTCATTTTGACGCCACGCTTAGTATGAGTAGTACGTTAGTATGCCATTTCGGACACAGCCTTTGACAATTATTTAAGTCCCACTCTTTACAGGAAGTGATCACCAATCAGGCTCCGCCCTCCTTGGCTACTGTTACTATGTTAAACAAATCTGTTTGTTTTCAAATCTAAAATAAGTGAAACATTTTGAGAGTTGATTGAATTGATTGTTTGTCAAGTGTGGCCTCAGTAAGAGAATAAAGACAGGACTACAGCAGGGTTTAAGACAATGACTCAGAATCTCTCAAGCCCTGTTAGAATAACTCTAAATGTTACTGAAGTGAGATGTCATGATGTTTTATAATAGTTCACTGTTGCTACATTATTTCCACCAAAGATCATTAGTGTTGAGATGATTCCTCTTCCCTTCAGGTGTGCTCAGTTGTTCTGTGTGGTTATGGATGCTGAAGAGTTTCACACACAAATAACACAGACTCTGCCAGCACAGGCGTGGTTTTGATTGGCAGGTCAGTAAACCAATCAGAGGACCCACAGAGGCTCAGCTGAATGTTCTGCAGATCGGCTCATTTACAATTAACACTCATGCTGATACAAGAGGCTTCTGTGCTTCTTCAGGTGATCCTGTACGTTAGTCCTCTTCACTCAAATATTAAAAACACATTTCAAGGACATAATGACCTTTCTGTGTCCTGACTCAGAGGCTGTCTTTAAAGATGGATGTGACTCCTGAGATCTTTAACCATGAATGAATGAATGAGCTGATTAAAGGAGGAGGAGGAGAGGCTGTTGGTGGATTAGGCATAATGAGGATTCAGGTGAACAGATGGGTTAAACGGGGGGGGATAGGGTACGGTGTCATGGTATGTGCCAGGGGAGATGGGACACATGGATGTCCAGTGGTTGGTCACTGTTGGATGGATGGATGGAACATTGTTAGTTAGATATGCAAACAGAGAAATTCATGGATCTCTGGATGGATTAATGGATGGATGAATGGATGGATGAATGGATGGATGTCTCATGAGAGTTATGGACAGACATACTGAGGCACATTTGAGTCGATGTGTAGCAGCTCGAAGGTGACAGGGGTGTGAAGCTAAAGTACAACGGATTTAAAAAATACTACAACAATTTTGAAATTTCCCTTCTGGGATTTATGAAGTATTTTTCGTTTCATTTCATTTTCATTTCATTTATAGATTTGATATGATAAAATAGTTTAAGGTGCACACTGAAACTGTATTTTTTAACAGTACTGCACAGCCCTCAGGTTTATTCACTCTGCTCTTGTTCATATTCTGCCACTGATGCCATGTTTTAAACATAAATTAAATATGACCAAAGGTTAAAAGTGAGAAATTTTCCAGAAGAGAGGCCACAGATGATAACTAACCTTGCAAAAGTTACTAAGGAAGGGCAGAGCCTGACAAAGGGTCAGTTTAGCTATATATAGATGGATGGATGGACACTTGTTGTTTGTATAAATGAGTGGATTTCCTCTGCTCTCTCACACTAATGACACTGAGCTGCACACTTTCAAAAGTGTAAATTGTCATGTAAAGAATAAACTGTTAAATAAACAGACATTTTTAGAACATTGTTGTCTGTGTACTCCTGATGTTGTTGTGGTTGTTTTCCGCTGCTCTTTGTTTTGATTGCTGTAGTTGTAGTAGTTGCCATCATCAATGCTGTTGTAAATGTTGTCATTGTTTAACCTCTTTTTTCCTGTTGTAGCTGTTGCAAGTATTTGTAGTTTTTCATTCAGGTCCTTGCAAACCTGGGGGCTGTTGCACATAGAAGGATTCAGACATCCAGGATAAATGACTAAGCCCAGCTCATCCAATCCAAAACAAGGGGGTTCAGGCTTATTTGGCTGCACAAAAGACCAAGCGAGGATGAGAGCACAGGGAGTCTTCAAGCCAGGTGTAACCCATCCTGGATCAGTGCATGCACGAGTTTCCTTAATCAGACCCCGTGATCGAGCACAGAATCGTGGATTTACCATGACCATGCGTGCTTGTCTCCGTTGAAGCAGGAAGTTCTCATGGAGGCGTTTGAGAAGGTAAAAGACTGAATTAAAAAAGAGGAAACACCACCAGAGTGATACAATGACAGAAAACTCTGCAAACTGCTTGAATGTATAGTAGTGCACTGATACACACTACTCCGCTGAAACATCATTATATCGATTCAGATAGTTCATCAAAGTCTCCTAAATCAAAGTTGTGCCTCTTATATGAATTTGTTGAATTGCAAATGAAACTGAAACATTGACATTTGCTCTTTGTGCTGCTGTTAGATTATATGTATCTGTGCACGAGTTTGCGCGTGCATGCAGAGATGTCTCTATCTAATCGTGGGCCCTAAGCGAGATTTTATATGATGCCCCCCTCCATCTGTGATTTGCATATACTTACAGAAGAAATCTAATAGCATTGTTTTTACCATTGTCTTTAATTTATAAGAAAACGAGTCACCAGCTTTGCATGTTCAACAAATAAACAGCCTAAACACAAAAAGTTCTGAAATAAGAAATACCATCACCACAGAATAAAAACCATGTAAATAGGTGAACAAATAATAAACATTATAATAAATTATAACTAAAAAATCAACGTCAAATACTTTAAATGACCGTGTAGCATAAAAATAGCCCCGTACATAAACAGCATTTACACTATGCAATAACGGTACATTAACATTTGAATCATTGTGAGCTTTTCTATTTTAAAAGTTAATAGTTATAATTAGTTTTAATTTAATTATACTGAGAGTGTTTTTTTCACTGATTTTATGATTTGATTTTATATGCTTTGATTCTGTGCTTTCTGTCTTGCTGAGCAGTGTGTAACTTCAGTTTTAAAGGAGCTGAAGGTTTACCTTTTCTGATTTATCCTTATTCACTTTACACTAACTAATATGGGATGTGAATTCGATATATACTCTATGGATAACGCTTATTTAATGAGTGCTAAATCATGTAAAATCATAATTTTATCTAAATTCACCGCAGTAAATGATGACAAATGTTCAAATAATGACAGTGGGTCTTGTCTAATGTGATAACGATGTGTGGTGGGCAGTGGAATTAAAACTGGTTTCACTTTGTGGGGACTGCTGACTGAGAAAAAGGATGAGATTAAATAAATCCTGAAATTAGCCTGGTCTGGAGCAGGCTAGAGCTAAAGAATAAATCTCCATGGTAACATATGTCAAAACATGTTCCACTTCCCCCTATCCGACTTTTGTGCAACCAGATGATGGATTACTTGATCCAGGATAACCAAGATATCACGGCTTAGTCCCTTATCTTGGTTTTGTGCAACAGGCCCCTGAGGCCTATATCACGAAGCGTGGCCAACTTATCCCCGATAACTCACATCTATCCAGGATTGAGTAACCACAACAATGGTAATCAGGATAATCGATAGCACGGTGCAAGTTATCAACACGGTAACTCAATCCAGGATTGTCTTATCAAGAGCCGTGAACACGCACGTATAAGGGGAGGGCTCAGAGGCAGTTGACCAATCACAATCATGAGCGGAGAACACGCTGAGAAGCACCGGCCTGTAATGCACTGACAGAGCTTTGTATTTCACATGTGAAGAGCGGCGTCTGATAAAGTTAAAATATGAGGATGAAAAAGCCTGTAGGCTATAATGGAACAAGGAAAAACCGTAGCAGCTAATCAGTCAATCACAGACAAAATGCATGGACTGTGAAAATGTGCTCATTTTTGTACTCATCTTTGGCTAAATCTGACACTGATCACTCTCATGAATCTCATGAAGCAATATACTGTGAAAGTGTGTTGCATGTCTGACAAGTATCACCCCTCAGATGTAATCCCTCTGTAGTGAGGAGGTCGTGGGAGCAGATAAAAAATAAATACAAAAGCATAACTGCGTCTGGGAGGTTGGCCTGTTTCATGTCATATCAGGTACATTTAAGATTTAAGTCATCAACACAATTAAATCATAAAAACACACCAATCTGAAGTCAAGAAAAAAAAATCCCTCAAACACATGAATAAAGAGCAGGAAAGACATGATTGACATGATGGACATGATGGAATAATGTGATGTTTCACATAAGAATTACATCCCTTTTATTTGTCAAGCACTTTATGGTGCATTTGAATGTATGAAAGGTGCTATAGAAGCGAAGTTTAAATTGCAGGGCGATGCAAAATGACAGCGGGACAGTTTGTGCACCGCTCCTGCAGGTCACATGGGGAATAAACGGCTCCAAAATATCACACAGGTAGATGATTCCGGGCCACGAGAACCGGTACGTCTCATATCACGTCGTCAGGTTGATCTAGTGGGTCAAATCGGTATTGTGACATTCCTTTTCATCTTCATGCTCGTCTCAAGAGTTGTGCACCTCCTTCTACCGGGTTCAGGAGAAGAGGGCAGGCCATTGATTTGGAGAAGTTGATTGACTAGTGCGAGGGTCATTTCGCAGGATCAGATTCAACCTCCAACTTATCCTGCTCCAGAGCAGGTTAGCCGTTCAGAGTAAGTCACCATGGTGATCTACTCTGATAAGAAATGAACCGGCTTCGTGCTATCGGTAATCAAGAGTTAACCCTGAAGTTATCTCGCTAAGACATTAATCCTGCTTCGTGATATAGTCCTCTGGTCCCAACAAATCCCTATTGTTGTTGTTGTTGTGTATGCTGTTTCTTGCAATTGTTGGTCCAAAACCATCCCTATTGTTGTTGCTGTCCTTTTGTTGTTGTTATATATGTACTGTCTTGCCGTTGGTAGTCCAAAACCATTCTTGTCAATGTTGTTGTTGCTGTTGTTGTAGTTGTGTATGCCGATGTGTATGTCGTTTCTAGCTGTTGTTAGTCCAAAACCATCCACTACTTTGTTGTTGTTGGCTTTGTTGTTGTTGTGGTTGTTGTTGTTGTGTATGTCGTTTCTTGCTGTTGTTGGTCCAAAACCATCCCTCTTGTGGTTGGGGTTATTGTTGTTGTTGTGTATGTTGTTGTTTTTGTTGTTGTTTTGTTGTTGTGTACGTTGTTTGTTGCCGTTGTTTGTCCAAATCGTCCCCGTTGTGTTCTTGTACTGCTCAGCTCAGAGGTCATTTTTAGAGCAGCTCTCTTCGCCTGCAGAGATCTTGGCAGCCTGTTGAGCCAATTGTGTCGCCCCGCGGTGATGGAGATGCCGGCGCTGCCAAACACGCCGCTCTGTGCAACCAATCAGAGCGCGGGAAAAATTGATTTGGACCGCGGGTGATGGTTTCTCTCCAGGACGCCTGCAGTCACATTCAGTGGCAGAGCGAGAGCTTTGAGAGCAGATCGGATCCTCTTTCACCCTGATACGACGCAGACGCTGTGAAATGATAAAGAGAGCTGTACGGGGGCCTGAGCGGGACAAAAAGGATCAAACTGAACACTGTGAGATGTCCTGAGGGTTCAGGCTCATTTTTAAGACCATGTTTCTGATGCTGAATGATTGTGTGACGTGCAGAGGGAGCTCAGCAGGGGGTCTCTGACAGACCTGAACCCTCCACAGACACAAACCAGAACCTTTTCATAAGGTACTTCAGTGACGTCTGGATGATGCTGGAGTGGTTCATGCCTCAAACTGAGCTTAGATCAGCCGGTGTCAGTTAAAGAACTGGATCTGAACGTGTCTGGATCCTCCTGATGAACAGCTTTAACACTCAGGCTTATTGTCCTGCCCTGAAATTAACTTTTTGACCCTTCGGTCTGTTGTTCAGAGTCTTAACAGAGTCATTCTGATCTGTTCTGTGGATCTCTTTATTTAATTTTATTCATTTGCTGTTATTTAATAAAATTTACAGTACCCAGGCTGGTCCATCGCTCCAACCTGCTGATGGAACTTAAAAACAAAAACCACATGTGACAAACACAAGGGTAAGATTTTGTTTGAAATATTTTAAAGCTGACATTCATGATAACTTAGAATCACTAAAGCAAAAAATTGTGTTTTAATAGCAGGATTAATTTAACCAACAGTAAAATATGAACACCAAAATACAAACAGTAATTTCTAATAATTAAAGCGAGAACTCAAGCTGGTGAATCTAACTTTCACTTTTTTTCTTTTACTCTTCATGGTCCCGTGTGCTTTTTTTGACTTATTTTTTATGTTTAAGACTAAGATTAGCACTTGATTTAATTTTCAAAAGGAATAAATATGAAGCTTTACCCCAGGGCACATGCCACTGTGAACGTGCTTTGTTTTGCCCTGATGTTAAGTTTCTAATGTATTTCTTTCAAAAACTATGTCAACTGTAATCTTAGGCTCTCTAAGCTCCGCTAATAGTTCCTGAAGAGTTTATCTGGTGACTGTAGGCAGAGACAGGCTAACACTACCCATTGACTCCCAGTGTTTGAGCTAAGCTGGTCAGTAGGTTAGCAGTTCTTGTTACTGCTCCTCACGATTCGATTTGATTTTGATTCTTTGGGTGGTGATTTGATTCACCATCAATCCAGTAAGAAGTAGAAATACAAAATAATTAGAGCAGCTGTTGTTTTTAATTAGAGCAAATTGTTGATGTTTTTTTACATTTTGATACCAATGTGAACACCTGTGGTATGCTATCTTATATTTTTGAGCAAACATCTGAAAATAAAAATGCGTACAGTAATAGCTTATTTCTTTATATGAAGTAAAAAGTAAAAACATGCAGTTAACACTATTTATAAATGTCTACCTGGTCGTTTTTGTCAAATGTCAGGAGATGTTCTTTAAAGAGGACATATCATGCTTGTTTCTCCTTTTCACTATGCCAGACTAGGATGCCTGTAAAGCATTTCTGCCCTCAGTACAAGTCATTTTAGTTCCTTCATTGCCCCACAATAGCATTCTCAAAATCCTCATTTTAGGCCATTATCAAGCTCTCATTGAAACGCTCGGATCTCAGGCTGACCTACAGTAACCTCGCAACGTCACAGCCCTTTGTGCTCTGATTGGTCAGTTCTATCGGGGTAGAGCCAGCCTGTCCTTCTTCTTCTACTGTATTTTCCGGCAGGCTCAAAGCAGCGACCGCGTATCGAGTCCCCCTACAGGCCAGAGTTGGTAATGAGGGAGTGTGAGCTAGGGAGCTTTATACCCCTGCTGGTGGATGTGTTCCTCAGTGAGGGTTTGTGGCTAACGGACATCACAGAGGAGGAAGTGTTTTATCAGATTACTCCAATAAAAAGAAAGGTACCTCGTGTCGTCACGACGTTTGAAATCTCGCGGACATCTCGCAATGACCTATTTTCAGAGGCATCAAATCTCGTTCTAGGATATCAGAAAAAATACAATATCTCATTTCTTGAAAATTAAGGGGGTGTAAGGTCTTGTTTTCAAATTTATTATATTATATGTAAGTATTAAATCATGCATCAGCATGATATGTCTCCTTTAAATACATTTTTCACCCCTTTTTTCACGAGGAATAAGAGTAAACAATACCGGCAAGTATTTGTCATTATTCCGTTATAAATGCTTAAACAGTGTGTAATTACAAGAAAAGAAAAAAAATGGATTCGAAATTTTCAACAGGATTCTCTTCATGTACAACTGTAAATTAACATGCTCAAGGTTTTGAGATGACCAAAAAGAAACTTAATCTATTTTACATAAACTCAATCATTTATGTTTGTCTCCAGCATTAGTGTACACGTTTCAGCTTGTTATATTAGATCATGTCCAGGTGATTTTTACTGATGAAGTCCCTGCAGCAGTTCCCGTCAAGCTGAAGACAGAAATCTCGACACTTCCTCTTCCAATATTTCTAAAATTACTAATTATGGAATCCAAAAGACAAACTATCACCAGAAAGATGATAAATGACCAAAAAGATCGAAAATACGTCAAAAATACAGCGAAAGAACAAAAAGAAAACTCTCCAGAAGATACCAAAGATATTGTGTTTTAAATTTTAAATTATTTACACATAAATTACTGATAAATCACTGTTACATCGCTGTCATGTCCGGCTCTTGATCCCTTCACTCTATGTATGCATGTCATGATACTTCAGACTGCAGTGTCTTTGTGACTTGAAGTCCTCCGGGTCTTTAAAACAGTTTTGGAGCTCAGCTTCTCCTTTTTGTTGTCAGATCTGAAACGTGTGCTGCAGACAGTGATGTGAGTTTGGAAGATTTAACAGTTTTAAAATCCTGGCTCATTAAAACAGTCAAGATCGCCTGTTTAGGGAAGTGGTTTCAGACCTTCTGAGGACCTCAGACGTGGTCCTGGATGTGGATGTGGTCCTGGACATGGATGTGGTCCTGGATGACTCTGGTCTCAGTCTGTATTCCTCACACAGAGGAGCTCCTCTCTCCTGCTGTCTGTCAGACTGTGGGCCGTCATGCTCTGCTGCATGGAGCCACATTAACATTCAGCGTCCTGCAGCGCTCACACAGCTCTGACAGAAACAAAGAAACATGGAGCAGCTGGGACATAAATCCAGACTCTGGACCATCAGTCTGAGGGACTGCGGACATGGTGCAGATGGTTAATGACTCTGGAGGTCTCACCTGCACAACAACAAGCTGTTTAATCTTAAAAGGATGTTTTTAAAGACTGCTGCACCACAGGTGCTACACTGTGAAAGGGTCGTTGTAAATTTTAAAGTAATAAAATTCCAGTAAGTTACTGTAAATGTCTTTACAGTGGCAAAACTCTATTTTAAATTTCAATTTTATCACTGTATTTGCTGTAATATTTTTACTACTGTACTTCAATTGAAGGTATCACTACTGTCTTTCAATTTACAGAATAATTACTGTATTTTCAAAAACAGCATCCTTCCAGTTTTTTATCGACAGTATCATATTGATATTTTATATTAGAACCTGTTAAATGCATTTTAAATTGCAGTTAACTTGCTGTATTTTATTTTATTTTATTATATTTTGCTGATAATTTACTAAAAAGATGTCACTGTGTTAAAGAAAAATCCCCTACATCAATATTTTGTCCAATAAAATACTTTTACTCAAACTTCAAAGTCAAAAATGTGAAACACTTGCTCAAAGCAATTGTGTCTGCTGTTGTTCAGTTTTCTTGGTCAAAATGAAATGTTTCTTGATCAGTTACCCTCATCAGTTAATTGTGTAGATATTTTACAGCAGGAAACTTTTGGTAATTTTGGTACAATGCTGTTAATTCTACAAAAATCCAAAAATGTTTTCCCACAACCGTTTGCCATTTACAGTAATTTCCAGCATCGATTCTTACAGTGGGTACTGAAGACGGTAAAATACCATGGTACATTGCAAAAATCAGTTACAGTGTAGCTTTGTATGATGGAGGCGGGGTTAGAGTTTCAAATGGGTGATGGTTGACTTAAGACCAGGGACAGTTCCTCATATCCACCATGGAAATATTTTCACTAGTCCATCTGGAGAAGAGCCCAAAGGTTTTTAGAGGCAGAACCTTAAAAAACAACAGCAGCTGGTGATTGGATAATCATTCTGCCAATCACATCTAGCCACAGTATGATGTAGCAGCTCATGCTTTTGTTAGCTGTTAGTAGGGTTGGTCCCAGGACCACATTTTGAAGGTCTTGGTCTTGTCTCTGTCTCAGACTGGCCGGACTTGGGATTTTCAGCTCATGTGTTATTTCCCCTTTGATGACTGTAACCTTCCCGCTGTTGTGACTGAGGGACACCCCCCTTAACTGTTCAACCATGTCATGGTTTTTAAAAGTTATTTTGAAGGTCTTGGTCTCTCAGTCTTGGTCTCAACTCCCAAAAGTCTTGGTCTTGTCTTGGTCTCTATGCATTCTGGTCTCGTGCAAATCTTGGTCTTCCCTTAAATTATACGACACAAACATTTACCACCTTAAGTGACATGAACTTCATCAACTAAAGTCCCCACCAAGTTCTCCTGGTAAACTTCTGAGGACTGCATTTTTAATCAGGTATCACTGAGTAACCATGACAACCACAGACTAATGGCTTCATCAGGAGCATTTCCACCTTTCTCCCAATGTCAGGACTAGAGCAAAACAGAATTTCCTTTTTGAAAAGCTTTAATCAACATTCCTTGCTCATCTGTTAAAGAAAACATTGAGTCCATTTCCGATAAAACATGCAGTCACTTCCTGCTGTGGTCACGTCTTCAGTTTCCGCCTCTTGGGTCTTCTACCTTTTGCTGAGAAGTTGTAGGAGATTGAAGCTTGGCGAGATGGATCTTAACAGGACGTCCTACAGGAATTTCTGTTTTTAACTTCTGCTCGTCAGAGTTAATTAACTTTATGCCTGAATTGTTGGGACATGCACGGCCAGCTCGGGATGTGGGTTAATTCACAGTTCTAGGTTTGGACTCACCTCAGAGGGAGGAACACATGGCCTGTACCTCAGCGGCTTAGACCACCTGTAGGGGGGCATGTCACCTGGAGTTTGAGTACTGAGTCCCTGATCCACCTCTGTTCTCTCTCTGTCTGAGACACCCTGGCCCCTCCCCCTTGTAGGCCCAGTCTGCTCTGACTGGTTGAGTCGTTTATGATGTTGTTATTGTTTTGCTTTAAAGCTAGGGTCAGTAATTTTGGAAAACTAGCATGAATCTGAATGTAGCATCTCCTTAGGGCTCCATCTAGCCCCTCCCATCCCTCTTCCAAAATGGCGTCCCCCACTCACATGCACGAGTGTTGCTGATTCAGAACCAGAAGACTGATTCAACTCCAAACCCTCAGCACAACGTTTATGTTTTACACTACACCAAGTCATGTCTTAGGCCCTCCTCACGAGGACGGCCCCATATTGTCTTGGCGTCGGCATCAAAACATGTACCGCTGTTTACACATCGTATTGTACATAGGCTTGTGCATTTACATGACAACGCAAAATCCACGCAAGATCCTGCCGGGTTGCCTGTCTGGTTCTGCTCCGAGGTGGATTCCATGTCAACAAGTGCTCATGCACGCGTAACATGCTGCGTCTCTGCATGAGACCTTGTTGCTGTTGTTGCCGTAGCTGGTGTTGTTGGTGTTCTGTGAGCAAATGTTTGTATAAAAGCCGAAGCAATATTTGTAGCTGCTGGAACAAGATCAGAATCAGCCTGGCTGCCGCCATTGTTGTTGTTGTTGTTGGTGTGTGTGACAGCGTGGGTTTGGGGGCGGGGAGGAGGAGGGGTGCTATGAGGTCACCGTCTTTTCCGGGCTTATCTGTTTATACCAACAACGGCATGAAGACGAATACCTGCAGACCCGTTTTCAAAAAAGATGCGGAGTCATGGACAAATACGCGTCTCCGTGTGTCAATATCACCAGATCGATAGTTTATTTTACCGGAGTCTTACAAATTCATACTCGTGTAAAGCCCACCTTAGTCAGCGGTAAGAAAACACCAAAACATTATCATAGTAAAGTTAAAAACAAACATGTAAAGTTAGTTAGTGCTCACAGCCCGATGTTGATCGGGGTATAGGTAGTTCCTCTGCCATTCTCCACATAGCTGTCAAGTCTCCTGTTTTGACCATGAAACTACCGTATTTTACGTATTTTATCCTCTTTCCCTCCTGTATCAGTATTCTCCTGTAAATCTCCCGTGTGATGATATAATAATAAAAACATTCCTCTGCCTCTCCAAACTGAACTCTGTCTCTAGCCTGAAGGGGGCGGTAATGCTCCAAAATGATGGATACCAACCGCCGTAAAACCAAAGAAGAAGAAAAAGCCTGGTGAGAACGTCCACCTGCAGTAGCCTGGGTGGCAGCTGTCGTGAGATTAGAGCAGCAGAACAAACCAAGAAAAACAAAGAGTTTATTTTAGATTTCTTGTACACCTGTCTTAAAATGTGAGGAATACTGGAGCTTGGTTGGGGTTGTGGGACGGCTCGTACCGGGCTTCCCTTATTTTCAAAGACTAAACTTGACAGGTAAGCATTCTCCAGTGTAGCTGGATCCCTCTCAGCTCGGCTACATTGAACAGAGCAGGAGGCGGGCAGAATGGCAGTTATGGGATTTGATTGGTTTGATAGGTTCAGAATGAGTCTCTGTGATTGGTTGGTGTTTCCCTGTTTTACTTCTGCTGTAGACAGCGGCCATTTTTCACTCTTTTTTACGAACACATCATGCAGTGATTACCATCAAGACATAACCATTATTTTAACCAGAATAACAAAAAGTGGATCTAAATGAAATTACCAACCCCAGCTTTATAGAAACTAACTATCAAGTCAAGCCAAACCGATATAATTGTTGTGTAGTTTTACATTAAAGTGGGGTCTTTATGAGGCTCCATGTACTGAAACGCATCAGCCAGAGTCTGGATTATGCAACCAAAAGACATTAAAGGTTTATAACTCAAGGCTCTGGGCTGTTTTTACCTGGTCTGAAGGATGATGCTGGTTCACGCTCAGTTTAAGTATTAGATTTACCAGTCCTGACCTGGTTCTGATGTGGTCTGAACCTGGTTCTGGACTGGTTTAATGATGTGGTTCTGGCATGGTTTTGGAACGGTTCTGATGTGCTAATATTGCTTTGACCTGGTCCCAACCTGGTTCAGACCTGGCATGACATGGTTTTTCATGGTTCTTATGCAGTTCTGACCTGGTTATATTATATTATTGGTTATATTGTTGTTTACCTGGTCCTGTCCTGGTTCTGAAGATTTGGTTTTAACATGGTTTTGACCTGGAGCATGTAGCACAAGCAGGATTAAAGTCTTAGCGAGGTAACTTTGGGTTACCCCTGGTTTATCGATAGCACAAAGGCGGTTTATTTCCTATCAGACTCACTCTGAACGGCTAACCTGCTCCGGAGCGGGATAAGTTGGGGGTTAAATCTGATCCTGTACAATGACCTCGCACCAGCCAATCATCTTCTCCGAATCAATGGTCTGCCCTCTTCTCCTGAACCCGGTAGAAGGAGATGCACAACTAATGAGACGAGCATGAAGACAATGTGTCAGTGTTCATTGCCCTGCTATGTTAACTTAATTCAAATGCTTCATAAATGCTTGACAAATAAAGGGATGTAATTCTTATGTGAAACACCACATTATTCTGACATGTCATTCCTGCACTTTACTCATTCTGTTTGAGGCTTTTTCTTTAAAGGACGGTGTAATTTTAGACCAGCTGCTGATTTTTAAATTGTTAACTCGGCTAAGGCATAAGCTCGGTATATTTTTATGATTTCATTGTGGTGACGACTCAGGTAACCATGACTACGGTTCAGCGTTTTTAGCACAGCAGTTCTGCGTCTCCCAGCAGTGATCTCTGGTAAGGAGTAGAGGAAAAACATAATTCCCCATAAGAAAGCTTGAAGTGACGTCATTTTCTCCTCTTTTAAGGAGAAATCATGTCCATTTCTGAATTCTGCTGTCACTTCCTGTTGTCGTCACACCTGCAGCTCCGCCTCTGTCCGCTGATTGGATGTTAAAGCTGGAGAGTTTTTATGTATTGGGCTTCTTGTGCTTCTTTCTTTGGGTTGGTGAACAATCTTTTGTTCTGCCACAATAATCCAAAGAATTTCAATGAAAATACCTCAAGTTGAGGCTTTTCTCAGCAATTTTTAAGCGAGATTAAAGAATAGATTCATTAGATTTATTAAATACAGATCATAATTAATTAATCGCTCAATTTTCTTAATCTACTGACAGCACTAGTTAAATTTGGAGCTCTGTCTTCCCTATGCTTCTCAGCGTGTTTTCCGCTCACGAGCACGTTCACGGCTCTTGATGAGACAATCCTGGGTTGAGTTCCCCTGTTGATAATCCGTGTTGTGCTATCTATTATTCTGATTGCCATTGTTGTGGTTGCTCGTACCTGGATAGGTGTGAGTCACCTAGGGGAACGAGACAGCGCTTCGTGATATAGGCCTCAGGTCATGACCTTGGTCAAGACCTGACCTGACCTTGTCTTAAGGTGGTATTGTTTTCTTACCTGATTTTTAAGATGTTGGTATCAAGGTGGTTTTAAGGACATTTTAACATGGTTATAATGTTGTTTGTTCGAAAGCGGTTTGAACATTGATCCTGATTCTGATCTGGTTCTAACACGGCTCTGAAATTGTTCTGCCAGTTTTCTCACCTGGTTCTGATTTGGTTCTTAACGATGTGGTTTTTACGCAGCCCTGACATTGTTCTGCCAGTTTTCTCACCTGGTTCTTATCTGGTTCTTAACGAGCTGGTTTTAACGCGGCTCTGAATCTCCTGCCCTGGTTTGTAGCGGAGTGTGTGCAGCTCTGCATGTTCCTCACATGAAGAGGAGAGCAGCTGCAGTCTGAATGTGGAGCACAGACGCAGCGTGATTAATGCTAACATGTCACATGTGATTCTGCTCCGCATCCTCCCCACAGGACGCCGCTGCACAGGCAAATATAGACACCAGAGAGAGGAAGAGGAAGAAGAAAGACAGAACAGAGGAGGAAGGTGAAGTCTCTGCAGTTTGATCTGCTCAATAGAACTGGGACACGTAGATCCTTTATTTATAACACGGTTTATGATGCACTCAGAGGTGATGAATGAGGACAGGAGGAATTATTGATATGATCATTTTGTGGTAGTTTAGCTCTCATTAGGTAAAAAAGACAGAAATATAAAATACAGAACTTCAGCAAAGAGCTCATTGATGTTTTTATTAATCACAGAGAAGAAGAATCCAGTTTAAACCCTGGTAAGTGAGACAGGAGGATTCCCCGAGTGTTAAAAGACAAAGAAACACTTTGAATGTGGTGACCATGATGACTGACCCACCATGACGTCACCTGTTTGTGCTTGCAATTAGAGCTGCAACTTTCAATTCTTTTTGTAATCGATTACTCTATCAAATATTTTGGTGATTAATCGAGTAATCGGATAACAGTTACATTGCGCTCACTGCTATTTTTTTTACATTGAATCACTACACATTATTATTATTAGTAACACACAAAACAGAAAAGCCAGGTCACTTAAATTAACAACTTATTTTTCTTATTTTGAACATTCTGAGCATAAATGGGATCTAAAAATCAAAATCTATACTTTTATTTTTACTCTGGGCCATATCTTGCTTTTTTCTGTATTTTTTTTAAGTTTGGTTATTTTTATTTTGTGTTCATGCTTGTCTGTTTTTGCTAAATTACTGCCTTTACCAGTGTACCGTATTGATGATCTTATTTTGCTTACTTTATTTCTAGGACCAAATAATATCATACTTAGATACTAAGATCATTTAACTAGCTAATGTACATTTCTGTAACATATGAAAGCATTCCCTACACCTGCTTCCTCTACTCACTGTCAGTGTTTCCTCTTCTACTCTCTGCAATCAAATTAAATGCAAAGTTATTGTATGTGAACAAAATACACATGATTCTGGGCAAGTAGCCTCCTCATTGATTTACGTTCTGAACCAGCCTTTACACGGAGCCATAATCAAAGTAGGTTATTTACTAGCCCATATCTCAGTTATTGATCACATTAGCTGCTTCTGTTGATGTATCATGAGTGTCATCCTGTTGTGTCACTCTGACGCACAGACCGGATGTTTACTGTTGACGTGCTGCAGCATTGACGACGTGCTATCATGCTAAGCTACGTGCTAAGCTAACTCTGTTTGACATCAGACACACTGCACTGTGTTTTCTTTTCGTCCCTTCTTGTAGTGACCACACACTTGGGACACTCTCTGCCATTTCTTCTGTGGACTCTCTCCTTTCTGTCCCTCTCTTTTCTCTTCCTTCATGATTTTACAAGCCGCGCAGCAGCGGAGGTAGCAGGCGCGTTGTGCCACAGAAATGACCGTCCGTGTCAAACACCGTGCACTGTATAGTAGTCCAGATATATATTTTATATGTATAATTATATATTAAACGAGGCTTCGAGGCACACAATTTGCCCAGAGGATATTTTGTAATCGAATAATCGTGATTATATTAGGAATAGTTTCAGTCCTACTTGCAATAGAAAAACAGAGGTCACATCCACAGCTCAGTGGACTCTATGTTTCTGGGTGAAGTGTCAGCAATGTTGTTTTTTTCTCTTGATTTGGTTTCACTCTGCTCTTCGGAAAGAAACTAGCTGTTCTGTTGTGTAGCCTCCTGCCACTAGTTGGTGCTGCAGCTGCAGTGTTTGTTCTGCTGTTGCTCTGACCTGTCCCCCACTGACAGTGATGCATGAATGCATACTTGGTAACATGTTGTTTCAGTAACGAGTAATCTACACAGTACTATCAGATTTGTCCAAACTGAACCAAACTGAAAACTCATTACGACTCCAAACCAGTAATTAGCACAGAGGTACTTGTTCAGGTCACTGTGTTACTATTTTTTTTGTCATTTTCCTTTGTAAAAAGATATATTTGCCTTCTACTTGCATCTTGGGGAGTGACGTCACATATCGGACAAGTCATGTTTTCAGCATTAGGGCAATTGACACTAGGGATGGGACGATACACTTAAACTCACGATACGCTGCACCTCGATATGCTCGGGTCACGATACGATATCATAAAAGAAAAAATATTACTGTGTAATTACAACTTATTTATTTTTGTGTGAGTTGCACACAGGAAAGCTCAAGGCCTAACAGGCCAAACACAAACAATAACACTCTCTCTAACCCTAGAGAGGTTAGAAAGAGTGTATGCTAACGAGCGGTAGGCTCGTTTTTGCTGTCTTCATCTTTTTTAATGAGAAAGCCAAAATACTGTCAGACAGACGACTTGTATCCAGGTGGAGCGTCCTCAATTTCAACCTCATCGACTCCATCATTCAGCTTTTTGGAGGCAAGGTAGTTTGGAGGCAAGGTAGTCACATGGGCTGTTACCAGACATGACGTCTTTATTTCGCGATCCACTTTTTTCGAACTCGATGCATTTCATCACGTACTGTATCGCGATATATTGCTAGACAATATTTATTCCCATCCCTAATTGACACAAGAGTTTTCTGGCTGTGACACAAATGTAATCGACAAGTGAGGAGAGAGATGCAGGAATGACAGTCGCTAATATGAGTTTGTGTCAGCTAAAGATGACAAGGTTTAGGTTTGCTGAACACAACAAAGAGTTATCTAGCCTCAAAACACTATGTCAGGAGATGTCTGAGGAAACATTTTGAGCACAGCCAGGAGTTGATTGAGTCACAAAGGTGGAGATCAAGAGTCATATACGGCTTTCACACTAAAATTAACGGGCAGCACAGGTAAGTAGGTTTACCCGCTAACAATCGGCTATTCCCACTGCCACCAAACTCAGTCTAACTGGCAGCAGATGAGCTGCATGGCTGTTTATTTTCCTGTGATTTGTCTTGCTGATGATGTCAACACGTTGATGACATCATCAGCAAGACGAAACATGTCCATGTAACCAATGAAAAGGAGCATGGAGGCTGTGGACACGGTGTTTAATGGTTTTCTTTACTTTGTATGTTTGTCCCTCTTTAAAAATGTACAAACTAAAGATACAAAGGTAGTGAACGGCAAAGAGTCCCAAAAGTTACAGACGGAGGGGACAGGTGCTTTGTTTTACACCAACGTCATCTGTTAATTAGCAGGTCCACCCGGGTGTGATGTTCTCACTGGAGCTGATCAGAGGAGAGGAGATAAAAACCCATGTAGTTTACATGGTCAGTCGACCCGGGTCAAAACGCAGATTAAACCCTTTCAAACTGCCGACAGTGTTTTTTGTCCAGTGTGAAAGAGTTAATAATCAGAGAGACAGATATAAAGAGTTGCAGTTAGAGAGAGATGCAGAGTCATAGTTGGGGAGAGAGTGAGGAGTGTGCAGCCGTCATGAAGCAGCAGAGATAATAAGCAGAGATGGATCGGTGGCGGCTCATCTCTCTGCTGCTTCATTATGAGAGATACACTCACTGATACTCAGCGCTGTGGAAAACCTGTGAATGAGGGAGGAGAAGGGGAGTGATTCACCCAGCTTAATGACTCTGAGAGAGGTCTCAGAAATTAAACAGCTTCTCCTGCATGAAGAAGATCAGAAACAAAGACAACATGACTGTCAGATCTCAGCAGCATTATTCTCACCATCACTTTCTTTTTCTTGGAGATGTCTCGTGGAGTCTCTTTGGTCTTTGTTTGGAGACAAAAACAATGATGGTGCAGAAACCCAGGGTGCAGGAGCAGACGTTAGAGGACCTCCTCGTTATGGAGAGCAGGTCTTTCTTTAACGGCAGCTTTGTATGAACAGTCCAGTTATTTGTCTGATTGTTGGTCATGACACAAAGAGGGTGTAATTAGATTTTCAGTGGTGATCTGAACATAAACCTGGATCCGTGAACGGTTCAGGTTCCTTTATTTGTACTTGTTAGTAAATTTGTTTTCCAGCCAGAGAGATTGAGATGTCATCACAACTGAAACTAGAAAAGCACTCGGAGAGCGCAGACCTCCGCCAGCACCACAGTCCTAACCCATATTATGATTTTCACCACAAATACTAGTCCTACCTTTATTTCATCTAAATATTTAGATTCCTTGACCATGAAAACATACCATTAGCAACTGGATTCATAATGAAATCTATTTTAGTTCAGTAGTTATACACAGAAATCACATTTTTCACCATGGCGGCCAGACGCAGATCCGGATCAACACCAAAATCAAATCAGTTCTTCCTTTTCCCATGCTGAACATTTCCTGAAAATTTCATCAAAATCCATCCATAACTTTTTGAGTTATTTTGTTCACAGACTGACCTAACAGACTAACCCTAACCCTAACCCGATAAACAAACTCCCGAAAACATAACCTCCTTGGCAGAGGTAATAACAAAAGAGATACAGCACAGAGCTGCAAAGACAATGTTTAAACCTGTTAATCCTGATTAAAAACTGCAAAATAAGACAAAAAAACACAACAAAACCCCAACAAAACCATGAAATGATAAAGTACTTCAGGTTCTAAAAGTCAATGTAAAGGAGAAAAAGAAATATCAATTCATAAAATAAAATTATGCAAAGACATGAAGCAAATTTTGTTCTTGTTTGATGTAACAGCTCTCAGTCAGGTCAGTCTGGTCCCTGTTCAGTGGAGACAGGCGTGGACTGCAGCAGGTCAGTCTGTAGACAGGCGTGGACTGCAGCAGGTCAGTCTGTAGACAGGCGTGGACTGTGGCAGGTCAGTCTAGTCCCTGCTGTTGTAACTCGAGCAGAGTGTGTCTTCATGTCTCTGAAATAATCAGGACGTCCCTGATGGCAACACGTTGCTCCCTAACCTGTCTGTACCTTTCAGCATTAATGGAGCCTTCACAGATGTGCAGGTTACCCATGCCATGGGCACTAACACACCCCATACCATCACAGATGCTGTCTTTTGACCTTTGCTCTGATAACAGTCTGGATGGTCCTTTTCCTCTTTAGCCTGGAGGACACCACGTCCATGATGTCCAAAAACAGTCTGAAATGTGAACTCAGACCACAGCAGACTTTTCCACTTTGCCTCAGTCCATCTCAGATGAGCTCGGCCCAGAGAAGCCGGCGGTGTTTCTGGGTGTTGTTGATATTTGTCTTTGCCTTTGCATGGTAGAGTTTGACCTTGACCTTGTAGATGTAGAGATGAAACTGACGATGGTTTTCTGAAGAGTTCTTTGACTGATGATGCTGCTTTATGATGTAGGGATGAGAATGAGGGTCATGGCATTCAGTGTTGTTTTTTCAGCCTTGTGGCTCATGTGCAGAGATTTCTCTGACTCCTCTGATGATATTATGGACTGTAGATGATAAAAAATCCATAAATTCATTGCAGTTGAACACTGAGAACTGTTCTTAAGCTGCTGGACTGTTTCCTCGGTTGTTCCTGTAGCGGTGAACTTTGTGACAAACAGAGTCTTGGATGTGTGTTTATGAAGCATTCCTCAGCTTTCCCATTGTTGTCCCTGTCCCACGTTTTGGAACGTGTTGCAGAAATCAAATTCAAAATGAGTCAATATGCAAATAAAAAAAATCTTTCTCTGATTCTGATAATCGTCTTGACAGTTTTATGGACTGTAGATGAAATCCACAAACTCTTGCTGTAGTACATTAAGAAATGTTCTTGTTGCTTCTTCCTGTTTTTATTCTTAAAGTAATTGTCCTTCCTGAAGTTTGACAGTTCAGCGTCTTCTGTCTCTTCAAACAGTGCTCTGCACCCATGTCCCAGAATATCTGTAAATGTCAGTGTTCTCCATCGGAGGAGGTTTCTCCCTGGCTGATCTGCACGCTCTAAAAGATTCAGGGAATAAATGATCTGAACACCAACATCTCCCTGTGAGGAGCTGCCTGCAGAGATTCATCCTGTGGTCTGATCAGAGGCAGAGCTCAGCCCTCTGCATGGATGATCCTCAGATATGTGGGGCAAGCCGAGGCTTTTCTGCAGCATCAGAGTGCAGAGCGTGAATCTACAATCGGAATATTTAACATAGATAAAATAAGCCAAACACTGTGTGTGGACTGCTGGCTATGTCGCTGTATCAGAATGAACCGGTGTCACCCGTCATATCAGCAAATAAGACTCAGGCTCTAATTTCCTTGCACAGTGCATTGTGGTGTAGGGTGGCACAGCGTGGTGCACCCCGTCAGTGGTAAGTTTGAGCGCATCACTGTGTGCAGCCAATTTGGCAATTTGGTAGACCAACTGCACCGGGATGGGTGTGACAGCGCACCAGGTGGAGGTGCCGACAGATTCAGGTTGGAGCAGTGACAATTTGTGCCAAAAAATTGTACAGAAGGTGCACTGAAAACTCACCAGCTCCAACCTGTTTTTTTCTCAGCGCAGGCGAAGTACCAGGTACAGTGGAAATTTGACTGACAAGCGCAGTGCGCACACGTCACCAAAACCTCAGAGCCAGGTCTCCAGAGTGTCAGTGCATTCTGTGTCTCATGTTGCATAACACACAACAAAGCCTTGCACCATGGATGCACTTTGACCTCAGGGAGGAGACATTACAGGACTTATGACAGAGAGAGGCTGAACCACATGTGCAGAGATCAGTCACATTAAAGAAACACAAAATCATTCAAGAGACAAAACAGTTTTATTTAAAAGTGTGTCCTTCCTCCTTAGACTGCTGGTTGGAGAAAGAGGCGGAGCCTGAGGAGAGATTGACAGCATAGGGCACTGCTCTGGGCTGGAAAAAGATCAGACGTGCTGCTGCATTCTGGGTCATCTTTAGATGTGTAAATGTGCATTTAGGAAGGGCTGTTAGTGGGGAGGTGCTGAAGTTGATGCATGAAATCACCAGAGCCTGAACCAGGCTTATAACAGTCACAGTGGAACTCTTTGCTTGTCCTGTGGCTTGATCCTCCTGTTGTTATAAAGGGCAAATCAATATTTTAAAGTCTTTTCCATGCTGAGCTGTTTTGGACTTTTTTTTCCAGAATAGCAAGAAAAGAAAAGTCTTTATTTTGTAAATAATCCCTTTTATTTTTATGGCACAAAAACACATTTCCATTAACCTCAGCAGTGCAAATTATTAGAAAAAAATGATTCATCTTGCAAAAACATTATATATCTGTATATATATATATGTATATATCTATATATATATCTATCTATATGTGTATATATCTATATATATATATATATATATATATATATATATATATATATATATATATATATATATATATATATATATATATATATATATATATATATATATATATATATATATATATATATATATATATATATATATATATATATATATATATATATATATATACATATATATACAATTATGCTACAGAAACAAACAAATATATCTGTCCAGCCAGCAGAACAGATTTTCAGGGTTAAGGCATTTAAAATCTTTTTTTGTCTTTTTTTAAAAATCATAAACTGCATCAAGGATGTTTCTAGAAATATCTTCTTTTAAATAAAAGTCAAATAAAGAAATTGATTTTAAATGAAAATATGGATTTTTCTCAGGATTTAAGTTTTGTTGTTCTGAAAAAAACAATTCCAAATGAAAATAATAAATAAAAATGACAGTCAAGGTGAAAGTGGACTGAAAACCGTTAGCAAGAAACAGAGGAAAGTACCAAACCATGAGCTAAGTTTTTGTTGCATCCTTCATGTGAATTTTGTTTGAAATGTATTCATGCATTTTTAGATTTGGACCTTCAATTTATTTGTCTTGTGGTTTTATTTGTCAGGACGGAGATTTCAGATGTTCTGTTGCGCCACCTCCTGCCACTCGTTGGTGCTGCAGCTGCCAGTGCCCCTTCAAGAACACAGCTTTACCATATGGTTACAGTTCAGTATGGTTACAGGTCATGACTTCAGTGCTTCAGTAGAGTCTCTTGAGCACAGTGCACGAGGTAGCGAATATGAGGCAGCATCATGGCATGCACGACAATTACACCAGAGAAAGTAGCTGCAGAGTTTCAGCTCTGTATCCAGCAGCAGAGACCAGATGATCTGCAGGACTTCTGCAGTGGGTGATTCTGCAGCTGCGTTCACGCTTCAACTTAAACCAGGAACAAGACCAGGAGGTGAAACTGTCCAGAAAAGTCCAGGAGAGAAACTCTGCTGTTCATGTTCTCGAGTAAGGCTAACCCTTTGAGAGCATGAATGGGGCTACTGTCATTTGTGACCATTGAACCAGATGGTGATCAGAGGGTCATTTTTATTCTTCTGACCGTGGTTCATATTCTGTCTCCAGGACTTCAAGGTGTAGTCAGCGATCTTCTAATCTTCTAATCGAATGCACTATGTGATCCAAATCACTGTATTTCTCCTCTCCATCCACAAGATGTCACCACTGACAGCATGTTGAAAAAAAGTCTGGTTTCAATACACAGCCTTGGCTCTGAATTTCAGCAGGTAAATACTGTGGCTCGGGCCGAGTCACCAAAACAGAGTACACCCCCAAAAATCCAGGGGGCGATCATACTCATGCGCAGATCAGACAGAGGGGGGAGGGGGAGTCGTAGGATGCGTAGCGTGCGCAGTTAGCGTAAGAGAGATACAATATGTGCAGTAGCAATGGCTGAAAAACAGCCCAAAAGAAAAATGTCAGAGGAGTGAAAAGTAAAAAAGCGGGGCTATGACCATGAAAGAGCGAAGACCAACATTGGTGAGGGAACTCCGGAAATTGAAAGACCTGAAAACGGACGCGGATGTCGCCGTCTTTCTGCTGGATAGGTAAGCAACATTAGCTTTGTGGTGCTTCACATAACAGTAACAGCCGTCGGGCATTCATCTTATTGTCTAATCTGCCAAAATGTACTGTTGTTGTGATGTTATCAATATTGTCAGTCGAGTTGTCTGACGAGTCGGGGTAACCTTAGCTACGTTGGTCAGCTACGCAGTTTCTACGGCCGTTTCCATGACGATGCACGTCCATCAGCTTTTGGGGGGTGGAGCCAGGGGTGAGGTATGAAGGGAGAGGCGGGTCTAAATTCATTTATCAACAACCTCTCCACTCGTTTTCTCCCACATCGCTGACTACACCTTTAAACCAATCAGTCTTTATTTGTATAGCACCAATTCATAAAAAGTGTTGTCTCAAGACACAATTAAAATAGAGCATAAACTCTTCATTTTTTTGATACACATATATTCATAGCATAAACTCTTCATTTTTTTTTGATACACATATATTCATATATATATATATATATATATATATATATACATATATATATATATATATATATATATATATATATATATATATATATATATATATATATATATATATATATATATATATATATATATATATATATATATATATATATATATATATATATATATATGTATACATATATACAAATGTATCCATCCAACAGCCAACATGAATCCATATATCCAATCATGAATCCCTCCATCATGGCTCAAAAAACAGAAAAAACCTTCTGTTAAGCAGCACGAAGTCTTGAATGTGGATCCCAGTCTCATGATGAACAGCAAATCCACACCATACTGTGTTGGTGTGAGGGTGAAGGAAGGGAGGTAAGAGGAGACAAGTGGACTAAAGTAGGAACTAAAGTTAGGGACAGATCCATGTACCATAGACCTGTCGTCTGATTTATTAGAGGTTAGCCTCTTGAGATGCCGCTCTGGTTTTAGGAGGGTCCTCATGTCTGAATGGTTGTGGTGACAGTTTTATAGAAGTATAATCGATGATAGCTTTACTAAAAACAATACTTTATGGAGGTGACTTCTGTCTGTTTGACTTTGGTATCAAACAGTGTCATGGATGGAGTCTGTAATCAAAGTTTAGTGCGAACGAAGGATCCTCACTGGGCAGAACAAAATCAATTAAGAAGATTTATGGCTTTACGTTGAGGGTGCAGAGTGAGCGAACACGAGGTGAAGTTAGTTTGATGGTTAATTAACGTTTCAGTCGACGGGGGAGGGGGAGCCAATGTGTGTGTGTGTGGGGGGTTGTTGTGGATGGAGTGGGCGGAGGACAGATAAACGAGCATCTGCGTTAAGGGATTGGAAATTCAAAGTGGTTTGTGAAACAGAGAGAGCGGTGCTCCCTCCCTCTCCTCCTCTCGCTCGCCCCTCTCTCCCTCCCTCTCTTGCTGCAGTCACCCTCAGTCTCCGTCTCCCCTCCGGAGGGGCTTCACCGCATTCCAGCAACACGCCGCTTCGACCTTGTCCAAACCGAGCAGCTGGATTACTGGAGAGCAGGTGTTAGCGGGGTCTGCTGCAGTGTTTGATGTAGACGTCTGCAGGAGGAGAGGATGGGTGAAGAACGAAGCTCGAGCTCACTGTGGATGTTTCTCTGTGTCTCCTGCAGAGGAGGGTCTGTTATCTCTTAGCTGATCGTGCTCAGGATCTCAGGCAGAGCTTCAGCCCTGATTCGTGTTGGATGTGATGGTCAAACTGAGCTGTGAATGATCTCTCTGCTGCTGATTGATTTCTTTAGTGAGTTTGATGAGGACGAGCGTGTGCATAGAGGCTGCCTGAAGTTCCCTCATCATGTCCTCAATGTTCATGTAGCCCCAGCAGAGCAGCACTTCGCTTCAACTTCTTCAGGATTTTATGCTCCAAAAACAATCCGATCACGTGAGGAAAGTGGACTTTTGCAGCTGTTGGAGCCTGATCTCCTGACCTGTCCTGAGGATTAACTGAGTTTGCTCTGCGTGCAGCGATGTCCCGTCTCCCGAGCGCCTCTCTGACCCTTTTTGTCCTCCTGTTCTGCTCCTGCCCCGCTCTAGGAAAGAAGAAGCTCTACATCGGAGCTCTGTTCCCCATGAGCGGGGGCTGGCCAGGGGGGCAGGCCTGCCTCCCGTCCGCTCAGATGGCCCTGGACCTGGTCAACAAGAGGACGGACATCCTGCCGGACTATGAGCTGGAGCTGATCCACTACGACAGCATGGTGAGGACAGAAACCATCATCTTCATCTTCAAGAGGTCCATCATCTCCATCCTCTGGTTCCTCCTCCTCCATCTCCACCTTCACATCCATCAGTCTTTGTCCACACCGACTAATCGTCTGTTTGTCCCTCATGTCATCTGGTCTCCTCGTCCTCCTTCACAGTTTATACTTGAAAGTTCTCCTGCAGTGCAAGAAGGCTTTTGTTAATTTTACAGAAACTTACTGGCAACATGATGCCAGTAAATTACTAAAAAAGTCTTTACAGTATCATTACTCTATTTAAATGACCATAACGCTATAATAGTTTAACTTCTGTATTTTTAGTCATGGTATCATAACAGTCTTTCAGATTACAGCATTATTACTGTGTTATCAAAAAACAGCTTAATTCAGTATTTTACAACTTTTAAATGCATTTTAAATTACAGCCACTTGTTGTATTTTAATGCATATAAAGGTATCTTTAACTATTTTATGGACAATTTATTAGAAATTATATATTTTTATTTATATTTTTGTAAATATAATAAATAAATGTATCATTTTTTTACTCAGCAAATTACATTTACTCAAACAATGGTTTCGCCCAAATATATGAAACATTAACTTGAAAATGTTACCTGTTACTTGTCAGTTTTGCTGGTAAAACTGTTGTTCCTCATCATGACCATTTTCAGTATTTACTCTATGGATATTTCACGGTTAATAACCGTAGATTGTACTGAAAATGCTGTAATTGTCTTTCCCACAATATTTTTCCATTTACAGTAATTTACTGCATAGCTGTTTACAGTAGGTAGATTAGATGTTACAGTAAAATGCCATTAAGTGTACAAACATCAGTTAGTGTGGTGTCGGCTGTTCTCCTCGTAGCTGTGACACAGAAACAGGAGGTGATGGTGCAGCTGGTCCTCAGTCTGTGGCTTTATGTCACAGTGAGGAGACGAGTTTGCTCATAACAGCAGAAACAGGATACTGTTGGGGAAAAGGAGAGTTTAAGACTGCAGGACAGAGACCAGAAGGGTTTGATCCCCTTCATGGAGCGTGTGTGTGTGGGTGGGGCTGCTCAGACAACAACAGTCAAAACAAACGAGGCACCATGCACAGGTTAACATGGTCACAGACTAAAGTGCAACACCAGCCGGGCTCTGGTGGGACAAACTGAGAATAAACAGCTGGGTGAGCTGATGGACGAACGGTTATGTCTGCACACAAACACACAAGAAGCCTGATGTGTGTGTCCGTCAGGGACGACAGGTGTGACCATCCATCCATGGTTATGATGTTTTTACTGAAGGTGCCTCAATCAATCGATCAACACCAGCCTGTGGACTCTAGCCCCACCTTCACCATTTCAGGGATGCAGGTTTGCTCAGAAAAAAGGGTATTTAATACAGAAAAGAGCATGGTGCATTCAAATGTAATTTATACAGTTGGAAATTTAGATTTTGGCAGACATTTGAATAAATAATGCTGCAGATTAGTTAGTTAGTGGTTTATTTATTTCATTCATATATCTAAAATATAACATTTTCATACAAGCATATAAGTATATTATTGAATGAAAAGGAACAGAAAGAAGAAAAATCTTATATTATCTGCCCCTTTTAGACACTTAAAAAATATTTCAAAAACAACAAAACAACAACAACAACACAATGATCAACATAACATTTGAATAAATAATGCTGCAGATTAGTTAGTTAGTGGTTTATTTATTTCATTCATATATCTAAAATAAAAAATGTTCATACAAGCACATAAGTATATTATTGAATGAAAAGGAACAGAAAGAAGAAAAATCTTATATTATCTGCCCCTTTTAGACACTTAAAAAATATTTCAAAAACAACAAAACAACAACAACAACACAATGATCAACATAATTTGTAACAACAATAATGAAATAAAACAGCCGTCATCAACACTGCTGGTCTCAAAGTCTTTTTGATTCACAATGACAACAACAACAAGCAACAACCATCAAAATAATACTAATAATTATGTTTGAGAGATTTCATCAACTACAAAAATGGTAATGATACTTACTGAACATACAATGCTTCATTATCCAATTAATCCTTTATCTTATGTAACATGTAACTTTTGATATGGATTGTTTAATGTCTTCGTTAGATTATTCCATAAATTCTCATCCAACAAAACACCTAGAAACCCATCGTTTTTGTCCTATTTTAAGCTCATATCATCCATCAATCTAAATTAACCAAAGTACTGCAGTCAGAAATTCAAATCTTTTCTGAAGATTAATGGGTAACAATGTTTAATGTGCTTTAAACATACATTTTAAGATGCAATAATCTACTAAACCACATTTCAACACTTTTAACTGAAGAAATAATGAGTCGGTTGGATCTCTATATTGTTTTCTAGTGATTAATTTGACCTCTTTTATATTGTGTTGTGGTTCAGGGCTTGTCGCTTCAGAACAGTTTTTAAGAGAATAATTCCCCACAAGAATTCAAGGAGTAATGTTTGGAAGTTTTAGGTTTGAATCTGCTGTATTTTTACATTGTGTTTTCCAATTAACATTAGCATTGACTGACTTCAGTGTTACTCATTGTTTGCTCTGTTTTTCTGAATGTCACAGTTTTACAGTCTCTTATGGACCTTTGGGGACTCTAAAAGTGTGAGATTGGATAGTTGTCTGTCTCTCTATGTGACCCTGTGATTGGATGGTGACTGGCCCTGTGGGTTTTGACTGATGGATGATGTTCTATGAGGGTCTGCAATGAGAGTAAGGAGCCCAAAAAACATGAAGACAAAACAACGTCTTAAAATTTACTGTTGTTGACTAAAGAAATGACCACAGGGGAAACAGTTTATGAGGTTATTTTACTGCTTTGAGGCATCTTCAGTAATAACAATAATAATTATTATTATTGTAAAATACCAAGTTATAGCCGGGGCGTTTATTTGCTTCAATCACTGAGCAGACAGGGCGTTTATTTGGGACCAGGTGGCTATTTGAGAGAGGCTTTTAATTCCTTTTGCACAAAAATCCTTCTTAGAAAATCAAATTATTTATTTACACCACTCATTGTTTTGCTCTGTTTTTCTGAATGTCAATCTTTACGTCTCTTATGGACCTTCTAACTCTAAAAGTGTGAGATTGATTAGTTATCTCTCTCTCTATGTGTTTTGACTTGATGATGATGTTCTATGAGGGTGGGTTTTGACTGATGGAGCCCAGTAAAACATGAAGAGAAAACAAGGCCAAAAACATGAAGACAAAACAACGCCTTAAAACTTACTGTTGTTGACTAAAGAAAAAGAAATGACCACAAACAGTTTATGAGGTTATTTTACTGCTTTGAGGCATCTTCAGTAATAACAATAATTATTATTATTGTAAAATACCAAGTTATAGGGCGCGTATTTGCTTCAATCACTGAGCAGACAGGGCGTTTATTTGGGACCAGGTGGCTATTTGAGAGAGGCTTTTAATTCCTTTTGCACAAAAATCCTTCTTAGAAAATCAAATTATTTATTTACACCAGTATAAATAACACCTGTACATTTTCAAGGCAACATTACAGCACTGTTGTTAAACTCTTGTCTTCTTCTTTTAGCTCAGCTCTCTGAACACTCTTAAAACTGGTGAGGAACAACTGGTAGTTAAGTTAAGATCTTACCTCTTTTTTTTTTTGCTGCACCAGGGCCATGGAGATTAGCAGCAATGTACCGCTAACTAACGTGACTGGCCTCCTGACGTTAGTTAAGGGCAAAAAACACAGTGGCAACATCTTCTTCTTTGGATTTTCAAAGCCCTGTCTGTGCTCTAGTGCCCTCTGTGGATGTTTAATGTAACTGCACTGTCATGAAACAGAGAGCCTCAGACCAACCTGCATTTGTTGACATACAGAGGGAGGAGAAGCCAACAGGACATCCAAAGAGACAAATAAATCATGTGCACTGTTAAGGTTCAGTCTGATCATGTTTTTTTTCAAGGCTGAGCTGCACCAAATAAATTACACCAGGCGTTTATTTGAAACAGATGCCTATTTGAAATGTACGGCTCCCCGTGGCGTTTATTTGGGACCGAGCGATTAATTGGAACCAGGCGTTTATTTGGTATTTTACAGTATTATTATTAGATTTACTATAAAGTACTATTGGTTTTATTTTGATAATAATAATGATAATTTTACAGTCTCACAGCAAGAAGGTTGCCGGTTCGATCCCCAGGTCGGGCAGGGCCCATTCTGTGTGAAGCATGTTCTTCCTGTGCATGCATGGGTTCTCTCCGGGCACTCCAGCTTCCTCCCACAGACCAAAACATACTCATCACGTTAATTGGTGACTCCATATTGCTCTTAGGTGTGAGTGTGACGGTGAATGGCTGTCCATCTCTATGTGGCCCTGCGATTGGCTGCCGATTAGTTCAGGATGGACCCTGTCCTCCTGATGACAGCTGAGATAGACTCCGCCCCCTCCCATGACCTCAGTTTAAATATTTAAGGACATAAACTCGGTAAAACCACACATCATAATCACTCTGATACGCTTGTTAAAATTCTGATTTAAAAGTCTTGAGCAGAGATTAAGAAGTGGGCGGGTCAGTGCAACCATGTTTATGAGGAGGGAGAGAGTTCCAGAGGAAGGGGGCAACACTACCGCACAGGTCTGTTTCTGAGAGGTGGAGTGAGGAGGCTGGATGATGAGAGTGATGGTGGAGGAGGTCAGTGAGGTCTGAGGGGTCTAGTGTTTGATACGGGACAGGATTGTGTCAGCAGTGGACAGACACCGGTTGTTTTTGTGCTGGGTGACATGCTGATTGAAGGTTAGCTGATTATCAAAATGAAGCCAAGGTCATGGGTGTGGGTGGAGAGTGAGGGTGGATTTACTGACAGAGGAGCTGAAATGAATGGACTGTTTGAAGGATTTGGGACCAATAATAATAATGATGTCTGATTTGTTGTGCTGAGGGAGAGTAAACTGTTGTTCATCCAGGCTTTAGTATCAGTGAAGCGGGTGGTGGTGATGGAGGAGGTGATTTTCTGTGTCGTATTTTAATCTCAGTTTGTCCCAAACAGCTCCATTTGTGCTCCACCTTAACCTCTACAGCCCCTTTTAAACCCTTCTACTCGAAAATGACATGCTCATAAATAAAAGAGAGTATCTCTGCAACCCACGGACTATTTGAATTATTCTGGTGTCATAATAAAAATAACACTTGAGAGATTTGTCCAGATGTGGAGTTATCAGTATATGTGTTACTGGGACAGAGTAAATGAAGATAGAAGGCAGAATAATTTTAAATTCCATCCTCGCCTAAAAAAACAAGCAGTTGTTTATCATAAATATCTCTTAGAAATGATGCTGGAGTGGCTGTAAAACTCTAAAAATGAAAAATAAATATGTTTACATCATCTCTGCAAAGGATTATTGTTATAAAGTGATGCAGAGCAAAACTAGAGAGATTTTATAACATTATGGTCAAGAGAGGATTCTGAAAAACAGTGCATATTGAGCTTAAGGTAAAAAATATACTGTATGTATTTTCTCAAATAAAAGCCAAATTTAATGAATAAAGTGTTTAAAATGTATTTGTAGCACTTCCCAGCATAATAAGCTCTTTTGGATCATTGCTCTGACATTTTTACTCAAAAATGTCCATAAATAAGCCTAAAATCTGTAATATTTAATAATGTGACGCCTCCGAAATACAAAGGGCTTTGTTTCGACCTGTTTCCAGATTTTTGGTCATAGGATGAAGTATTTGGTGTTTGTGGAAAAGTCTTTCTCAGGTCTTTTTTTAGGTTGCTGTAAGTTGGAGCTTAAAGGAGACATAATCATGCTTGTTTCTCCTTTTCACTATGCCAGACTAGGATGCCTGTAAAGCATTTCTGCCCTCAGTACAAGTCATTTAGTTCCTTCATTGCCCCACAATAGCGTTCTCAAAATCCTCATTTTAGGCCATTAACAAGCTCTCGTTGAAACACGAGGATCTGAGGATGACCTACAGTTACCTCGCAACGTCACAGCCCTTTGTGCTCTGATTGGTCAGTTCTATCAGGGGTAGAGCCAGCCTGTCCTTCTTCTTCTAGTGTATTTTCCGGCAGGCTCAAAGCAGCGACCGCGTATTGAGTCCCCCTACAGGCCAGAGCTGGTAATGAGTGAGTGTGAGCTAGGGATCTATATACCACTGCTGGTGGATGTGTTCCTCGGTGACGGTTTTGTAGCTAACGGACATCACAGAGGAGGAGCTGTTTTATCAGATTACTCCAATAAAAAGAAAGATACCTCATGTCGTCACGACAATTGAAATCTCGCGGACATCTCGCAATGACCTATTTTTAAAGGCATCAAATCTCGTTCTAGGATATCAGAAAAAATACAATATCTCATTTTTTGAAAATTAAGGGGGTGTAAGGTCTTGTTTTCAAATTTATTATATTATATGTAAGTATTAAATCATGCATCAGCATGATATGTCTCTTTTAAGAAAATAAATATGTGTCAAGTGCCATGCCAGGTGCACCAGGTGGCACCCTACAGATTCTGATTTTCTTTATTACTTCTTTTGCTTGGTGTTTTAATTATTTTTTTAACCTGTCCTGTTTAATTTGATGTGCAGCATGAATATATTTCTACATGAATAGTTCACTTTTTCTTAGTTGTTTTCGGAGAGCATGCAAGCATTCCCAAAATCGTTTACTTTGGGGCTGAACAGGTTAAATACAGTTCAGTTTGTTCATATTTCAGTCTGTCCTGTTAACAGAAATGTCACATTTATGTAACTCGATGCTTCATTTCAGATCATTTATATTCATCAGTCAGAGAACATAAATCCTTGAAGTCATGTGAATGTGAACCTGGTCATGAGGATCTGCAGAAATAATCTTTGGAAAGTCGTTTAGTCTTAAATTTAATATCAGTGACATCTACCGAAGTTCAGCCGTACTAGTACTGACAAAAAGTGTCACTAATGCTACTAGTAACTAGTAACTCTTACATGCTAATAAGGGGGCGGGAGAAACAAATTAAGGCTTCCCAATGGCTTTCAAAAATACTACAGCCAGTCAGGGTGCTGGATTTGGTAATAACCCTCCTACTTCATTTGCATTAGGTCGACCAGTACTAACAGTAAAACAAAAGAGTCTATTAGTCGGCCATTTTGCTTTACTATAGGGTAGGGGTGGACAACCTTAATTGCCTAGAGGGCCACATAAAACTGTTTTACCCAGCCTGAGGGCCGCATTGTGGCAAATTTTCAGATACTCTTGATGGGAGGAAATATTTGATAAAATATGCAAAGAAAAAGTAATCATATAATAGAATACCAATATTCATATATTATTACACAAATTGAAGTTATTATGCATAGTTAAATGAACTTGACATAGAATTCTATCTAATTGAGACAATGCACACATTATTAAACCTATTCAGATATTTTTAAATCAATGAAACAATGAGTGGTGAAGAACATTTTCAGTGAGAGAGGTTGGCTGGTTTGGAGGGATAACTTAAACTCGGTTAGGACAGAGGAGCACAGTCAGGGATCCAGTTTAAGGGCTTATTGCACAATGTTTGAGCTGTTGTCTGACAATGAAGCACAGAATTAAAAGGTATTAAACCAAGTAAACTCCAATGAAAGCATTAATCTTCAACTAAGATAGTATTAAATACAACACAAAATACTAATGCATAACTGAAATAAGGAATAAAGACATAGACATACTAGTCACAGGAGAATCAAAAACTCACTTCTCATTTAACAAACATTGCAGGAAGCCACACAGTCCTTTCTTCTTCTCAGTATGGTAGTGAAAGGGAGATTGCAGGTAAGGGGAGGGCTTTATAGCCTCCTGGTGCCACACACCAGGAAATAGGAAGTGTGGCTGCGGCTGTCGTGTTCCTCTCCTGGTATAAAGGGACAGTCTGGGGATTTTCTACAGAGTGGTTTGCAATTTTTAAAGCTCAAATGTTACTCCTGCCACAGTATTGAGTAATACTTGATATATTATTTCAATGCTTTATGACAGAGATGTAGAGACACTATTATAGCAAAGCAATTTCTTAATCTAGACTGTACATGAATACTTTGATTACATATCTGAGTTTTCTTCATACATGTTGATTTTTGGAAATGACTGGTGGGCTGCATTTTGTGAGGTGGAGGGCCACATGTGGCCCCTGGACTGTCAGTTTCCCACCCCGATATAGGGTCAACTTGCTTCAAATTTTTTATAACAACACTTTTGTGTACAAGTTCTACTAGTAAACTCAAAGTGTTTCACTAGCAGTACTAGTAGACTGTTTATGTTCTAGTAAAGCCACCAGATTACCAGAAGTGCTGGTCGACCTAATGCAAATGAAGTTGGAGGGATTATAACCAAACCCAGCACCCTGATTGGTTTTAATATTTTTGAAAGTCAATGGGAAGCCTGAATTTGCTTTTCCCTGCCCCCTTACCACCATATAAGGCTTACCAGTAGTACTAGTGAGCACATTTTGGTTCACTAGTGAAGTGTACTCACGGCCTAGTTGACCAAAACTCAGTTCATGCTCTCCAGACTTCTCGTAGAGCTCACGATGTGAATATCACTAAAGTCACGTGACGTGCTGCAGTGTCACCTTGTTCAACTTGTTGCAGGGTAGAACAGGACAGTCTGAATTTAACATGCGTCCTTTCATGGAGCACATGAGCCTTTATTAATAATTAACTTGTCACTATGACACTATTATGGGATGTTAAATTCATGCAGCCTCACATTAGCACCATTGTTAAATGACTCAGTTTGATAAATTATGAAGGGAACGTTGTCACTCTGCTCCAGAGAGATTTCACATCCACCCTCAAAGAAAGATGAATTTTTAATGATCTTTATGTCTGAGCTGAATAAATCATGATTTAAAGACAAAGTTATCTTTCTCAGATATTCAGGTTTTAGAATCACATCACTTTAACCCTGTAATGTATGGTGTCCACTGCACTTAGAAGATATTTGTATCATTGAGGCCCCATCCACACGAAGACAAAACGCTTAACAGTTTCCAAAACGATCGTCATAAAGATGAGGCGTCTCAGAAAATGTGTGCGTCTATATGAATGTACTTGATACGCATCAAAACGCTGTAAAACACATGTCAGACCTCTAGGGACGCTGTAACGATATGATGGAAACAAGCAGAAACAGAAGAAAAAACAGTGGGCATGCGCACTTGTGGCAAAAGTTGTAAACAGAGATTGTGATAAAGTGATCATAAAGTGCCGTAATGTGTCCTCCATAATTGTTTGTTCAACTCGGTGGTGATTGAGAAGAAGGAGATTTTGCTGCAACAGGGATAGTAGGGCCACTAGCTTCATCAGCACATATGTTTCACGTACGCTGCCATTGTCGTTGCCGCATGTGGCGCATGCGTGTCAATGAAGATATGAAACTATGACGTAAGCTTATCTGAAAACTTGTGGAGAGCCAGTAATCACGGAGCTGCGTATACGGCATTTCAAAAACTTTACACTCTGGAACCTGGTTTCAAAAATGATAGTTTACAGACCCCCAAAACGCCGTCTTCATATGGATGATACGCAGATTCAACAAAAAACGTATGCATTTAGACCTCGGTTTGGCTTCGTGTGGATGGGGCCTGAGGTTGTCCCGACTACCAGGTGGTGAACTCCTAAACCATCAATCATCTCAGCTTTCTTAAAAATATGACTGAAATGTTGTTTTTTCATGTTGACATGTTGCATCATAAATTCAAAATGGCCAACGGAGGGGAAATACACCACTCCCTACAGGAATAAGTGTACAATCCTTCTAATCACAAAGAATTAGGTAAAAATAAAATATTATAATATATAGGAACAGTTTTATGTAGATTTTAAAAATACTGATCTTGTATTTTTTCTTTCAGTGACTAAATATTCCTCCCTCCATATTCCTCCCAGAGGATATTCTACACATTATGCCTGAATTCAAACATCACTGCATTTCATATTTTTTATTTCAAAGTTTATAATTCACTGAACTACATCTTTGCCTAAAGTTTGTGTTGTTACAGGTTAAGAACTTCTGTAAAAACACAAACTTTAGGCAAAGACTCATGTGACAGTATCACATGATGCCTTTCATTTTTGTCATTTTCATGTAATTTACTCTAAATAATGTCTGAAACAGATGTTTTTGTGGATCCTTATGTAAAGGAGTTTCTAAATAATTTCAAAAAAGTCTCACTTTTAGATATATGCCTGATGGAAATACACACTTTAAGATGAGTTTTATAGCATCAAAATAGGTTATCTATAAATGCTATTCCTTAGCTTCGCTGTCACGTCGGACTGGACTGGCCTGGATACTCAACTTCAGGAACAAGACAATTAAAACTAGAGCAAATTTATATTATTCAGACACGTCTTAGAGCACCGGGCTGTAAGTAGAGATATATAGCCGGCTACAAAACTACAATACTAAGTTTTCCAAAAATTGCTTGTTGTCACTCATCAAAAACTACCACTACGTAACTAGAAAGAGATACATTACCTCATCACTTTGCATCCTGTAAGTTCTTGAAAAAAGAAGTTGTAAAGCAATGCAGAGTTCTGAGGAAGGTCTGAGCTGCATTCATTAGCATCACAACAAACACACGCTTTGGCTTGGGTCACGTCTTTTGGTGCGTTCCAGTTGTAGTCAGAAGTAGGAATTTCCGAGTTCAAAGTAGGAAACTGCTACTGGAATGTCCCCCGAAGTCAGAATTTCCTACTGGGAACTTGGTGAAACCTCACCACCCCCAAGGTGACAATGGAAGATGGATGCCCCCAGTGTGAACAGTTATTTAGCTCCTGTAATAATCCATTTATTTGCACTTCTGACCGGGGTGTGTCGCTCTAGATCAGCTGTATACATAGTACTGTTAGACAAAAATGTTGCCATAGTGATAATCACATTCTTCATACAACAACGCAGGGCGTGCTAACAACAGCTAACAATAGCCTGGTAGATCGGCATGTTTTTTTCAGACTTCAACTGGAACGCCGATAAGTCGGCGATGATGTCACTCCCAGTTCCGAGGTTACTGGAACGCAGCATTACGACAGTCGCCGTGCGTGCTCATGGGTAGCAGAGTCTTAATGTCACCGGTAATAGATTCTCCTCATAGCACCTTAAAGATCCATTAAATTACTTTTAATACTGTTGATGAATGACTTATACCTCCCTAAAATGTAACAAATTAAAAGAAAAAAATGAATATGATTGAAAGTAAAAACAAACATTTTTAAATTAATTCCTTTGTGATTTAAAATTCATGCATCAAGAGGAAAAGACATTTATGACCTTTGGGATCAAACTAAACAGAAAAAATAAATGATTAATGAATGTGTGTTTGTTCTGAATCAGGATCTTTTACTTTGTTTATATTTTATTATCTTTTATTTCACTTTTTTTCACTTTTCCTTAACTCCCATCTCAACCACTCGTAGACCAAACTTGAAGTAAATGTGTCTTATTCAAAAATACTTCAACTTCTTAAACCGAATTAGGCCATTTATATTTCGTGGAGGTTAAAGATAATGCTGGAAAAAATTATGAATTGAACATGACATCCAAAAATTTTTAAGTATTTCTCAATTTTACCTGATTTTTGATCTCTTTTCACTTTTACAACGCAAACTTGACTATAAACTCCCAGTTTATCCGTTTGGTAGAGGTTAATGATTTGTAAAAACAAACCCAAAACCAGTGAAGTTGGCACGTTGTGTAAATCGTAAATAAAAACAGAATACAATGATTTGCAAATCCCTTTCAACTTATATTCAATTGAATACACAGCAAAGACAAGATATTTAATGTTCGAACTGAGAAACTTTATTTTCTTTTGCAAATAATCATCAACTTAGAATTTAATGTCAGCAACACATTGGAAAAAAGTTGTCACAGGGTCATTTTTACCACTGTGTTACATCACCTTTCCTTTTAACAACACTCAGTAAACGTTTGGGAACTGAGGAGACCAATTTTTGAAGCTTTTCAGGTGGAATTCTTTCACATTCTTGCTTGATGTACAGCTTAAGTTGTTCAACAGTCCGGGGTCTCTGTTGTATTTTACGCTTCATAATGCGCCACACATTTTCAATGGGGGACAGGTCTGGACTACAGGCAGGCCAGTCTAGTACCTGCACTCTTTTACTATGAAGCCACGCTGTTGTAACACGTGCAGAATGTGGCTTGGCATTGTCTTGCTGAAATAAGCAGGGGCGTCCATGAAAAAGACGTTGCTTGGATGGCAACATATGTTGCTCCAAAACCTGTATGTACCTTTCAGCATTAATGGTGCCTTCACAGATGTGTAAGTTACCCATGCCTTGGGCACTAATACACCCCCATACCATCACAGATGCTGGCTTTTGAACTTTGCGCCTATAACAGTCCAGATGGTTCTTTTCCTCTTTGGTCCGGAGGACACGACGATCACAGTTTCCAAAAACAATTGTAAATGTGGACTGGTCAGACCACAGGACACTTTTCCACTTTGCATCAGTCCATCTTAGATGAGCTCGGCCCAGCGAAGCCGGCGGTGTTTCTGGGTGTTGTTGATAAATGGCTTTGGCTTTGCATAGTAGAGTTTTAACTTGCACTTACAGATGTAGACGAACTGTAGTTACTGACAGTGGTTTTCTGAAGTGTTCCTGAGCCCATGTGGTGATATCCTTTACACAGTGATGCCGGTTTTTGATGCAGTACCGCCTGAGGGATCGAAGGTCACAGGCATTCAATGTTGGTTTTGGGCCTTGCCGCTTACGTGCAGTAATTTCTCCAGATTCTCTGAACCTTTTGATGATATTACGGACCGTAGATGATGAAATCCCTAAATTCCTTGCAATAGCTGGTTGAGAAATGTTGTTCTTAAACTGTTGGACAATTTGCTCACGCATTTGTTCACAAAGTGGTGACCCTCGCCCCATCCTTGTTTGTGAATGACTGAGCATTTCAGGGAAGCTGCTTTTATACCCAATCATGGCACCCACCTGTTCCCAATTAGCCTGTTCACCTGTGGGATGTTCCAAATAAGTGTTTGATGAGCATTCCTCAACTTTCTCAGTCTTTTTTGACACTTGTGCCAGCTTTTTTGAAACATGTTGCAGGCATCAAATTCCAAATGAGCTAATATTTGCAAAAAATAACAAAGTTTACCAGTTTGAACGTTAAATATCTTGTCTTTGCTGTGTATTCAATTGAATATAGGTTGAAAGAGATTTGCAAATCATTGTATTCTGTTTTTATTTACAATTTACACAACGTGCCAACTTCACTGGTTTTGGGTTTTGTACTTACAGAGTAAAAAAACTGCAGCATTAGTGCTCCAATATGTATTTTTGAGGAAGTTAAAGGGTTAAACTGTTTTTTCTTATCTTAATGCTCTCAGCATGAATCCCCTGTGTATTTTGAGCTATAGGGAGCACGTCAGGAAATATCAACACATTTTTGCCAAAGCTGTTGTTTTCTATTCTCTCTTTTCATTTTGTCACTGACTTCAGATCATTTCATCAGTTTATTGGCTCTCCATGTTGTTACTCCCATCATGCAGTGCACATCATCCTGTGTTTGTGTGTTGGTTTAAAAACAGCAGCGGGGTCATTAAATGGGTCAGAGCCTTGGAGAAATGTTCTACCTGCTGCAACAACATCTGTGTGTTTGCATAAGAACAACACAAACGCCGGGATAAAAGCTCGCTGTTGACCCCAGGACCTCTGCAGCTCGTCTGTGTTCGAACGTTACGAAACAAAAACAGGTCGATTCAAACAGGCAGAAAAAACACAGACAAGCAGGGTGAGGAAAGAGAAACAGAACAGAGACACAGAATGAGGAAGAACTGTATGCTACATCATTTGGTCCCTAAAACCAACAGCCTCAGAGGCCCACATGGAGACCAGCGCTGTGGGAAGAGAGGGTGACGTCAGCCGTGCCAATTATCCAACAGCCATAGTGGATCATGGGAGGCATTGATATTTCCAAATAATGTAACCAAGGCAACCGGGAATGTATGTTTGAATAACTTTCATTAAGTGTAGGAAGATTTGGTGATGACCATTTTACAAGCACATTTTAATCACATTAACAACGTGACAGCTGGCAAGTTTTAAAAAATATATTAAATATTAATGTTGTTTCTTACATCCTCTGCTATTTGTTTACTTACTTATGACTTCCTGTTTCTTTTTTATTGCACAGTAAAAGCTGATCGCCAAAATGCTGTTTTACTACATGTCATACTATTTCTATGCATATCTCAAATTAACCTCCTTGTGTTCTTTGACTTGTTCTTTGACTGTTGGGCTAACGTCACCGTTAAGATTTGTTAGCAGCGACTGCTAGCTGCTAACACCTTAACACATAAAACAAAAAAAGAAGAAAGACTCACCCTGGCAAAGACCAAACAATAATCTTCGTGTAGCCGTTTGGTACCGACGAAAAACCCGCTGATGAAAAAGTTGTATGCCTCCATACTTTTGTAGGCTTTCATCTGCTCTTTGGTGTAGTTTGCGTTGTCGATCGCCTCAATTGTCGGTAAATCTGTCGGAAAACTCAGTCATCTTCATGAGGTACGGATCACGCCCAACATATCTGGTGATAAACTGCTCGTATCTATGTCTTGCAACTGGATCTAGATCGCCACAATACAAATTTCCGCCGGTTTTCCTTCATAGACTCCGTGTTTACTTCCTGCCCTCCATCTGAAACCACGCCCTCTTCATACGTCATCATAACCACGTGACTGAAACCCACCTATTAAGTGTAGGAAGCTACAGTTGAGATTTAGTGATGTCCATTTTATTAGCACATTTTAATCAAACCTACGTTTTTTAAAGCGAGACAGCTCGTCAGTTTTAAACAAAATATTAACATCAATGTTGTTTCTTACATCAATGATTAACATTGTTTTGCATTGTCTGGAAACAACAGGATTAAGTAAAATGATTTTTAAAAACTGTGCAAGTCATTGTTACTATTATTTTGGTTGAATATAAGTAAGTATGAGTAAAAAGTTAAAATGTCAAAGAACAACATGACTCTCTTGTATATATATAAATATATATGTATGTGTGTGTGTGTGTGTAATGTATATAATGATTTATATATATTAAAAGTATTTATATATATTTATTTCATTAATTGCAAATTAATACGTTATAAAAAAAATTAATGCAAGATTAATTATAGCACACAAACATTTTAATTTCGGCCAGTTGAAGCCGAGGTGACAACAGGAATGACCTATTTGAGACTCAGCCTTATTTTATATTTTAATTTATTTATCTTTATTTGAACTGCACTCTTGATAATGCACCAGCCCTGATAGGTTTCCTCGATGTTCTCGACCTTTTTCTTATTTTAAATTTGATTTATGAAACACAGTTAAAGTGTAATTTGAGTTGCCTGATTGATCTTAGAATTTCCAAACGCCCTGACTTAGGTTTTATTCAAGCACAGGTAAAAATGTGCATTTGAAAATCTTCTCTTTGTAGTATATTCATTTGATTAGTCATGCATACAATTTTGTAATGTTCTAGAATTCAAATCATTTATTTGCGAACTTAAGCAGATATGAGATTAAAATGTGATTAATTAGATTAATTAATTACAAATCCGGTAATTAATTAGATTCATTTTTTTAACCGCCTGACAGCTCTAATAATATACAATTCAGCGTATAAAGGACGAGTTGAACTTTGCATTGTCATTTCTGATTAGTACACTGTGGCAGTCTGTGATTTGGGACACACTACAGTCTCAAAATTTGCGCACTAAGCCAGTGAGTACATGGTATGCTAGTAAACTCTATTTGATAATTGATGTTATTTTTTTGTTTATGAGCAAGATTTTGCCAAAAAAAAAACTGCTGGACGAATTTTGCTGTAATTTTCAAGGCATGGTCGGTCCAACTTAAAAATGATCATGTTTTGGTGGTGATCCAGGTAATTGGCAAAAGATGTTTTTTGCTCAATAACTGTCCGGCTAATAATGATCTCAGCCTGATTCTGAGAGCTGGGTCTGTGTTTTCAGGGTCATGAATCATATATTGATGGAGACTTTATAATGAAGCTTATGTCACAGATGTAGCCTGTGAGCTGGTGGAGGTTTGACTCTCTCAGTGCTTCATAGTGTGCACTTTGTTTTTCAGATGTCTCTGACGCCAATGAAATGTTTTCCTCTCCGTCACTCAGAGTCTCTCTGATTGGCTTGTGCAGAAACTGGAGTGTGAGGGGGGGGTTGGGGTTTGGGAGCGGGGGGGGTGTTGGCATGACAACAGTAACCGGGGCAGCAGCAGCTCAAACACAAACAGACTCGGCTGTAGACGTGTGGCTCGCACAGATGGACGATCACAGAGTCAGTGTGAGCGAACCATTGATCACAGACCGGCTGCTGTCGAACTGAGCGCGCTCAGATGATCTCAGGCCAGCAGCTTCACACGCTAACACGCTAATGCTAACACACAGGCTGTTTAATCTTCATTAGGGGAGGACATGAAGAGGAGCTGGACCTCAGGTGTGAGGGGGAGGGCTTAATGTTTGCCTGATCTCCTCTGAGGGCTGCAGCACGGGGTTAATCAATGACCACAGAGGTGACCCCTGACACCCCCACCCCCCTTTACTGATCATCACCACAGAGGAGGGAACTCTTCCTGCTCAGCTTCAGTAGTCGGGATGGCTTTTTTTTATCACCATGGTAGTTTGATTTATTATTAAAGCAAGATTTAAGCAAAGTCAGAAAGACGTCTGACAATAACACCATCATCATGTGCTGAGTTTTCATGTGGTGGAGTAGATTACTTGTTAACCCGGACCTAAAGATAATGTTTTAATTTACAATGTTACACTGAGCTTTACTTTGCCATTGTCCCCAGAGAAATGCTGTGTTTCCAGCTCTGGCTTATTGTGTGGGTTTGTTTTCAGTCTCTATCTCCTCCTCCCTGATATGCCATAAATACTGACTCCAGTCCAGTAAGTCGCACTCGGCAGTGCCGGGTGCTCTCTCTTCTCTGCTCCTCTTCCCTGATAAACCAGAAGTGAATGTCTACAGTCCAGTCAGGCTGCGCTCAGTAATATCTCCTCCTGAAGTTAGCTGCACAGTTTGCATGTGTACACGTGTGTTCATGTGAATTGAGTGTGCCATGTTTACATGACAACTCTTTAAAGGAGACATATCATGCTTGTTTCTCCTTTTACTATGCCAGACTAGGATGCCTGTAAAGCATTTCTGCCCTCAGTACAAGTCATTTAGATCCTTCATTGCCCCACAATAGCGTTCTCAAAATCCTCATTTTAGGCCATTATCAAGCTCTCGTTGAAATGCTCGGATCTGAGGATGACCTACAGTTACCTCGCAACGTCACAGCCCTTTGTGCTCTGATTGGTCAGTTCTATCGGGGGCTGAGCCAGCCTGTCCTTCTTCTTCTACTGTATTTTCCGGCAGGCTCAAAGCAGCGAGCGCGTATTGAGTCCCCCTACAGGCCAGAGCTAATGAGTGAGTGTGAGCAAGGGTACTATAAACCCCTGCTAGTGGATGTGTCCCTCGGTGACGGTTTTGTGGCTAACGGACATCACAGAGGAGGAAGTGTTTTATCAGATTACTCCAATAAAAAGAAAGATACCTCGTGTCGTCACGACGATTTAAATCTCGCGGACCTCTCCCAATGACCTATTTTCAGAGGCATCAAATCTCGTTCTAGGATATCAGAAAAAATACAATATCTCATTTTTTGAAAATTAAGGGGGTGTAAGGTCTTGTTTTCAAATTTATTATATTATATGTAAGTATTAAATCATGCATCAGCATGATATGTCTCCTTTAAGATTTTTTCCCTCACGTTTCAAAAGCAATCTATGTCCACATGGAAACACGAGACCAACTGAAACTGCTGTAGTGTGCATGCCAGTCCAGTAGATGGTGATGTAGGTTTGTAGAGAAACAATGCTGCTACAACTCACGTACGAAGAAGAAAAATTTTTCACAAACAACAATGGCGAGTGGACGCACAACAACGCAGGAGTTTCTTTTCTGGACAACAAATCTGTCTGGATAGCTTTGTCTGGATCACAAACCGAGCACAGTAAGCAGCTCACATGTTACTCTGTAGACGATGAAGCTGTTGTTGTTCCTGGTACGTGGTGAAAGAGTACTGCACATGCGGTGACGTCTGTGTTTCACCCTGAAACACTCTGACTCTGGTTTACACGGAGCTGCATGGAGGAGTGTTTAGAAAACTCTCCACTCTGGACCTGGTTTCAAAACTGCAAATTTAAGCGCTCCAGGTACCATTCACATGTAAACAGGAGGTGAAAACACAATGAAAACTTTTCAGATTTGGGCCTGGTGTGAACTGCCCCTTAAACTTGGAGATGTCATCAGTCTAGACATGAAGGCAGCCTGGACAAATGTGCATGTATGAACGGCTCTGAAAACATGTCTGAGGGCCATTAACATGACAACGAAAACAGTGTTTGTGCTTCTGGTTACCAGAGGACGGTGCTCGGAGTGCCTGAATCTGCAAACCTTTGAAACAAGGGTTTTGATAACGATTATGTTTTCGCCTCCATCTATAAAGGAATCAGCGTTGTCAGGGAAAATGGTGTCGCTCGGTGCATATGCAGTATGATTTCAGATAACTGTTGTGTGCAGCCAGGAACAACAACAGCCTTATTATCTACAGAGTAACATGTGAGCTGCTCACGTGCTCAGTTTGTTATCCAGACTAAACTATCCACACAGATTTGTTGTCCAGACAAGAAACTCCTGCGTCTTCATGCGTCCACTCACCATTGTTTGTGAAAAGTTTTAGTTTGAAAAGTTTTACCTGAAAGTGTTGAAACAACTGTTTCTCCACAAACCTACGTCCTGATTACTGGCATGCACTGCATTTCCAGTTGAAATAGAGACATCTTGGACATGGTTACCTCCGCCAAGGTAACGTAATGTTTTCGGAAGAGTTTGTTTGTCCGTCTGTCTGTCTGTGAACAAAATAACTCAAAAAGTAATCGATGGATTTGGATGAAATTTTCAGGAAATGTTCAGCATGGGAAAAGGAAGAACTGATTCAATGTTGTTGTTGATCCGGATCAGCGTCTGGCTGCCATGGCGAAAAATGTGATTTCTGTGAATAACTACTGAACTAAAATAGATATAATGAATCTAATTGCTAATGGTATGTTTTCATGGTCAAGGAATCTAAATATTTATATGAAATAAAGGTAGGACTAATATTTATGGTCAAAATGACAATATGGCTGAGGACTGTGGCACTGGCAGAGGTCTACGCTCTCCGAGTGCTTTGTAGTGATATCTATTTTAGTTCAGTAGTTATTCACAAAATCACATTTTTCATCATGGCGGCCAGACGCTGATCCGGATCAACAACAACATTGAATCAGTTTTTCCTTTTTCCATGTTGAACATTTCCTGAAAATTTCATCCAAATCCGTCCATAACTTTTTGAGTTATTTTGTTCACGGACGGACGGACAGACAGACAGAAAAACTCTCCCGAAAACATAACCTCCTTGGCGGAGGTAATTATGACACCAATTGCTAATGGTATGTTTTCATAGTCAAGGAATCTAAATATTTACATGAAATAAAGGTAGGACTAATATTTATGGTCAAAATGACAATATGGGTGAGGACTGTGGCGCTGGCGGAGGTCTGAGCTCTCCGAGTGTTTTTCTAATTTTATTTTTTTTGCAAAGTAAAGTTCAGTCAACACACGAGTGGTTCGAATGGAGAGACCCTGAATCCAGAGTGATCAGGGTTTAAGTACCGTAGCAGACGGGATGGTTACTCAACAATGCACTGGACAGACATGGGAAAAAAATAGCTGACAAAAGAAATACAATTTACATAAAGATGTCATTGATCTGGTTGGGGGTCAGCCTGAGCTGAAGGTGTCAGGAGGGGAAGCTTATCTGAGGGATGACTAAAGGGCAAGGTGAGGAGACGGATGGATTTGGATTGAAGGATGGAAGGATTTCAAAGACAAAGAAGTCTGGCAGGATGGGGTGGGGGTCAAGGAGTGGGCCAGCAAAAGGTGATGGGTTTCTGGTGAAGAGGTGAGAAGGGTGGAAAAACAGCAGGGCTTTGTGTCGTGGTGACAGAAGGGAGATGGTGCAGGGCTGGAAGTTAAAAAAATGTCTTAACATCAAAATTTTCCACCACACTGCGTGTCATTTTCACACTGCATGAGCGCAGACTGCTGTGAAACACAAAGGAAAACCTTTCTGTTTTCAGTGTCAGCGTTGTTGTGTAAACAGGTCCTGATAAGGATTTTATGAGATGGACTTACAGCTCAGTGAACGCTGATCTAAGATCTCGGTCATTTCTACAGACATGACAGTCAAAGACCACCTTCAGCTCTCTGAGGGTCTTCTAAACAAACACACTGTCTAAAGTCATAATCACATTTCTAAAGGGAAATAATTGTCTGTCTGTGCCTCTAATGCAACACAAACACAGTTAATGATTTCAGTTTAAGGTTTAGACCAACAAAGACACATCTATCTGACTCAGCTCACACAACAGCTCGGCTGTGAGGGAGCATGTTGGGTTTGAGATTAAAAAAAAAAATCAATAAAAACGTGAAAATAAAAATCCACCACAGAGCAGACCTCATGTGCACTGCTGTGGGCTGCACTCATTTAAGTCCTTACATGCAATTGAACTCACTCCGTGAGTGGAAACATATATGAATATAAACATATAAACATAGCCTATACATATATGTCATTTATAAATATGTATTTATGTCAGAGGTTCGTCCATTTTATTTTTATTTTGTATCCGTGCATCAGATTTAATCTGAGTCTTTGCTCAGTTTGAAGATTCCTTTGTTCAGATCATTCAGCCGTAGTGATGATGATGATGATGATGAAGAGCAGCCTCCTCTTCCTTCCTCTCTCACAGACAGAATCAGGATCTGGTTGCTAGGTAACATGCTGTTACTAAGTTTACATCCTCTCAGAGAGATGCTGATATATTTATCAGAGGCCGTGTGGCCATGTTAGACCTGTTATCTCAGACACCTGGAGTCCTATGGGTGCAGGTGAGCATCAGATCTGACCGACACGTCTACAGAGCTGATCAGGGCCAGAGAGGGACCGGATCAGGGCCAGAGAGGGACCGGATCAGGCCCAGAGAGGGACCGGATCAGGTCCAGAGAAGGACCGGATCAGGCCAAAGGAGGGACCGGATCAGGCCCAGACAGAGACCAGATCAGGTCCAGAGAGAGACCGGATCAGGTCCAGAGAAGGACCGGATCAGGCCAAAGGAGGGACCGGATCAGGCCAAAGGAGGGACCGGATCAGGCCCAGAGAGGGACCATGTCAGGCCCAGAGATGGACGAAGTCACGCCAAAAAAGGGACTAGATCAGGCCCAGAGAGGGACCGAATCAGACCTAGTGAGGGACCGGATCAGGCCCAGAGAGGGACTGGATCAAGCTCAGCTGTGGAGGATAGCAGTCAGATTACAGGATCCAGTCTTGATTTGATTTGATTGTTTTTTTTCTCACATGTGTAAAAACAAACAGCATGTGTAATGGAAAAACGGCACACTATGATAAAGTGTTAGTTTGAGAAGGAAGCAAAGCTGATCCAGTTCAGCCCCCTCTTAAACTGTCATCTAATTAAAGATACATGACACATTGTCCATATGATCAGAAAATCAAAACATTCAACTGTACTAAAAACAGAGCGCTGATTAAAAAATACATTCTTCAAAAACAGATTATAACAGTAGCTGTCCAGTTCTTTATAGCTGAACAAGAGTGTTTTTTTGTATGTGTATTTTTGTATTTGTGTATATGTGTATCTATAAAATGAAGATTAAGGTTCCAGCCTGCTCTGTTGTAAAGAGTATTGAGAAAACATTTGTTAAGAACTGGAGCTGTACAAACTGATTGATTAATTGATTGATTGACTGATTGGTTGAAGAGCCTCTGTTGGAGCTCCACTGTACCGACATCATGACAGCAGGACTGTTGGAGACATGAGGACATGATCACAGTCTGTGCTCTGACATGATTAACACACATGCACGCTCATGTGCACACGCACTCACATTATCATTTAAACAGAGTATTGATCTCCTGCTGACGGCCTGTGGTGACACTCAGCTGTGTGTGCGTGCTTCAGGATAAGTCAGAGTGGCTGCTGGGTAAATGTTTTCTCTCCTCTGATGAATGTGCCTCACTCAGGTGACCTTGGGACGTGCCTCACCTGCAGACCCCCCCCCCCCCCCCCCCCCCCAGTCTGGGTCTCCTGATTGTTTGGATGAGACGTGTTTGCGTGTTTGCTCATTGGAGGCTCTGCTGCTCTGAAACTGAGCCTCATGCCGACATCTTTAGAAAGAAGCTGAAAACCGTCGTCCTCATGCAGAGGCCACAGCTCTGAGCCACAGCTGCCTCATTTAATGACCTCTGAAGTCTGTGACCAACAAACCTGCTTTTCCTCATACCAGTAATTCAGACGTCATTATATCAAAGTCTAAAGCCAGCACTGTGTCATGATACTCCCTGTTTCGAGTTATTAATTTCATTTTCTATAATGTTCCTTGGTTAGATCTCTTGTGTTTTCCTTTTGCCTCCGTGATTCTGTTCTTCTTAGTTTCTGGTTTTGTGTCTTGTCTCTCGTGTTTCCTGTTTTATTTTGGTGTTTTCTTGCCCTCCCTTCAGTGTCTCTCTGATGATGATGATTCCCTCCATCTGTGTGATTGGCTGCAGTCGAATAGTCTCCTCCTAAGTCCTTTCCTGTTTACTTTTCCTTAACCCTGATGGAAAACGTCATGAGGTTAAGGAAAGGAGAAAGGATAATTCAGAAGGACTTAGGAAAGGAAAACTGCCGTGCAGAGAGTATCCGACTTCACCTTCACTGCGCTACATCATGTGACAGCGGATGTTACTGCTGCAGTGAAACTACAATTTTCTGAAGATGGACTACAAAAGGCTCATCTTAGAAGAGCTCGTGTATCACGACAATGTTGTTCCTCTCAGACATTTGAACATAATAACCTGGTAAAAATTGCATCTGCATAACTGATGTTGAAGTGAGGAGTTAAATAAATCTGTCCTCTCATAATCAACATGAACACCAATCAGTGCATGAAAATAAATGAACTGAATGAAAGAAAGACAGAAACTGTTAAGACCACAATCTAATGGTGTACATATCATTAATACTGAACCTAAGTTTAAAACAGAATCAACATCAAATGTCTCATATCCGCTCTTCAGAGAATCAGACTGCTGGAAAGTTAAGGCAGGTTTTGGTAAACTTTAGAAAGGATGAACAGCAGAGGGAACTCACATGGTCTGAGGGATTTGTTTGTCATTATTCTGTTGAATTCAGAAGCAGTCTGATATCACGCTGTTTATAAAAGCTGTTGCTGCAGAGAATTGTTGGACAGAATAATCTCTCCTTTCCTAAAGGATGGTCCGGTGTATCCTATACTAAAGGAGATAATAAAGGAAGCATTGAGCCTCCTTTTCTAAGCATTTAAACTATTCCAACAGCTCTAATCACAAACTACTTCTGGTTCATTTCACTCCGTTAGGAACCTTCCTAAGCAAAAATGACTATTCGACCACAGCCTTAAGCCGGGCATCCACTGTACAACTTTTTTGATTGCAGCATTCAGCAGCTGCTCATACTGAACAAGTGAATCACAGGAGTTAAAAGTTCACAGCTCACGATTCTTCTTCTTGCACTATACGACCCGATGCTCGGATGCGATCTGACTGCTCACACTGTTCGTCCATGTACAACATGCATGGATGTATTATAAGAACAAATAATATAATAAAGTCTTATCCGGAAATGCAACATCAAAAGTAGTAGTAGTAGAAGAAGTGGAAAGTGGTCGGATGCTCACAGATGCAGATGAATAACAAACAAAAACACATTGGCTCTGCTGTGCCTGCCACAGCTCAACAAGTCGACCCTCCATTGTTTGGGTCCAGGCCCGCTGTGATGCCATGCTACTCCGTCTTGTGCATTTGTTTTCTCTTCTGTATCTATGTTTGCGCATGTGTAGTGTGACATAGCCTCACGAGGGGCAACCAGGATTTCAAACAGGTTTGATTTTCATCAGATCGATTGGGAGGTGGTTGTGAGGTGTTAATCGCTTCTTGTTACCTCATGTATACTACACAATGTGAGACGCATGATTGAGCCAAAACTCGGCCCGATACCCAAAATAGTCGCACGGGTGAAAAATCGTGCGACTCAGTGTGATCTCCCGAGTTTAAGGTAGTCTGTTTTTTGTTAAGATCTTTGGTGATTTGATTTGTACTTTGTTTTTGTGTTTGATCCCTTTTTTGTTTGCTTTATAATAAAGGGTTTAGTGTTCATCTGCTTTTGGGTCCTGCACCTTTTGTTTTTTGTTAGTTTTTGTTTTTCTAAAACCTTGACAGAATATTACTTTTTTTTAAAAAAGTTTTCATCTGATAATTTGACTTTTTGACACTGAGTCAGTTTTCATTGTTTCGCTGATGACACTCACCTGTATGTATCAGTTGAACCAGGTGAAACAGTTCAACTATCCAAACTAAACCCTGTATGAACGACATCAGGACCTGGAGGGACATGAATGTTCTTCTTAACTCAGACAGAGGTCATTCTGTTGGGCCCCCGATACCTCAGAGAAACCTTTTCATTATCTCCGCTAAGGAGGTTATGCTTTTGGGAGAGTTTGTTTGTCTGTCTGTCTGTGAACAAAATAACTCAAAAAGTTATGGATGAATTTTGATGACATTTTCAGGAAATGTTCAGCATGGGAAAAGGAAGAAGTGATTCAATTTTGGGAGTGATCCAGATCAGCGTCTGGCCGCCATGGCGAAAGATGTGATTTCTGTGAATAACTACTGAACTAAAATAGATATAATTATGAATCCAATTGCTGGTGGTATGTTTTCATGATCAAGGAATCTAAATATTTACATGAAATAAAGGTAGGACTAATATTTATGGTCAAAATCACAATATGGATAAGGACTGTGGCGCTGGCGGAGGTCTGTGCTCTCCGAGTGCTTTTCTAGTTTATTTTATTTTTTTATTTAACCATTATGTAACCAGGCTAATCCCACTGAAATCAAAGGTTTCATTTTTTAAATGGGACCTGGCTAAGAATGGCAGCACTGCAGCTTTAAATTCAAACACACTTGGACTCACAGCTCAACATCAGCAGCAGGTTTTTACTAAGGAATTAACAATACTCTGAGACACGAGGTTCTGTAGTTTAAATTCAGTTTTTCTAATGATGTAACTGCCTTAGATGGCATTGACCTGACACAAAGCTCCACTGTTAGATATCTTGGGGTTCTGTTTGATCAGGCTTTATCCTTTAACTCTCAGATAAAGCAAATTTCAAACACACCCTTTTTTTTTATCTTCATAACATCGCTAAAATCAGGCCTATCCTGTCCCAGAGCGGTGCTAAAAAGCTAGTCCATGTTACTTCTAGATTCAAGATTCGTAGCATTTCTTTGCACATTGAGAAACATGTTTTCATGCACAATGAAATTCCTCTGCTGTCCACAGCGAATGTCAGGTGATGCACAAAAAGAGACTAAATAATACTGAATAATAGCAGCAAAATTATAAAATAAAATAAAATAAATGGAATACAGTCCAGACATAAACAAACAAGATGAGGATGGATTCAGACTATGTAAAGATATTATTATTAAACTACTGATCTCTGTACATTTCTGTAAACATGCATATTGTGCAAAAGATCCAACATGAAGTGCAAGAGCAGTTTTATTGGTGCTTTCGAGCTGTGTGCTTAACAAATGCAGACTCCTGTAACCTGTTAAAGAGTCTGATGGCAGTAAGGCAGAAAGAGTTTTTCAGTCTAGTGAACCTGCGTTTAACACTCCTGTTCCTCCGGCCTGAGGGTCAGAGTGTGAAGACTGGACTGTTGTAATTCTCTTCTTTTTAAGATTCTTCAGCTGGTCCAAAATGCTGTAGCATGTGTACTGACTAGAACTAGAAGAGACCACATTACTCCTGTATTAGCTTCTCTGCATTTGCTTCAATTAAATCTAGAATAGAATTCAAGATTCTTCTTCTCTCAGTGGACAGGCACCAGCTTATCTTAAAGAGCTTGTAGTGCCGTACAGCCCCTCTAGAACATCAGTCTGTAGAAGTAGTATGGGAGGTAGAGCCTTCAGTTACCAGGCTTCTCGTCTCTGGACCATTTACCAACCACGGTTCAGGAGGCAGACTCCCTCTCTACCTTTTAAGGTTAGACTGAAAACATTCCTCTGTGATAAAGCTTTAAGTTAGGGACCAGCTCATAGTCCAGAGTTTAGACTGATAGTTAAGATGCAGACTGCTAATTTAGACTCTATATCAGTTCTGCTTGGCCTATGCCATGATGGATTCATGTTGGATGTCTTTGTGTTTCAACATGTGAATGTGTGTATTTTATGTCCATGTGTGTATATGTGCACATCTTCATCCTAATAATAAAGTTAGGTTGTGATAATACCTGTCATGAATGGTGCCATATAAATAAAGATTAATTAATTGATTGATTAAGAAAACGTATGTCAACTTGGAGCAATACACCATTTTTTTTCACTGAATATTAGCTTAGCCTGCCTCTGCCTACAGTCATCAGATAAACTCCAAATGGTTCTTTATGTTGCGTTATGTATTTTTAGACTAAGATTTTAGACTAAGGATTACATATGTAATTAAAGCACATTTGCAAAACATCCTGTGCTTTTACTTTGTTGACCTACTTATAAATAGCTACTTAATTAAATCCACTTGAATTCATATTTCTTTCATTGCACAATAATTCCAAACCATGTCCACTACTTTGAACTATTCTTACATTTATACTGTTTAAACTGTGTTCATATTTACATTTATTTAATGTTTTTTTATGCTGGTCACTGTTTTTAAGCAGAGTTTAAAAAGTTTCATGGTATTAAAGTGCAGTGACAATAAAGACTTTCCTCCTTGTAATTCTAATTCTTCTAATTCATGTGATTTGCATGACTATCCTGTGGTGAATTTCATGTCTTGCGGTTGATTTTCTTTACATGACAAAGTGAAAATCCTGGACAGACTGACGTGTGACAGTTGGGCTCAAACCTGCAACTTTTCAATTACACAATCAGACTGGGTCATTATTGTGACACTGCCAATGTCCCTACTGCAAAACATTAGAAACGGTTCTGAAAAAGCACCGTTTACGGAAGGTATCAGTCAATCAATCTTTATTTGTATATTCACTCCATAACAGTGTTATCTCAAAGCACCCTACAACAGAGCAGGCTGAAGACAAACTCCTCTTTTATAGGTGCACATTTTCTCATTAATAAAAATCCATATAATAAATATATGTGTATACACACACATCCAGAGATGGATCCATCCAGGCAGAAACTAAGGGACAAAAAACAAGAATTAATCATAGAGACAAACTCTTGAACACCCAGATCATAAATCTGTCCTTATCACATTTGTCTCTGCTGAATATAGATTTAATCAATCTTTATTTTAAAGGAGACATATCATGCTTGTTTCTCCTTTTCACCATGCCAGACTAGGATGCCTGTAAAGCATTTCTGCCCTCAGTACAAGTCATTTAGTTCCTTTATTGCCCCACAATTGCGTTCTCAAAATCCTCATTTTAGGCCATTATCAAACTCTCGTTGAAATGCTCGGATCTGAGGATGACCTAAAGTTACCTCGCAACGTCACAGCCCTTTGTGCTCTGATTGGTCAGTTCTATCGGGGGTTGAGCCAGCCTGTCCTTCTTCTTCTACTGTATTTTCCGGCAGGCTCAAAGCAGCGAGCGCGTATTGAGCCCCCTACAGGCCAGAGCTGGTAATGAGTGAGAGTGAGCTAGGGAGCTATATACTGCTGCTGGTGGATGTGTTCCTCGGTGACGGTTTTGTGGCTAACGGACATCACAGAGGAGGAAGTGTTTTATCAGATTACTCCAATAAAAAGAAAGGTACCTCGTGTCGTCACGACAATTGAAATCTCGCGAACATCTAGCAATGACCTATTTTCAGAGGCATCAAATCTCGTTCTAGGATATCAGAAAAAACACAATATATCTTTTTTTTTGAAAATTAAGAGGGTGTAAGGTCTTGTTTTCAAATTTATTATATTATATGTAAGTATTAAATCATGCATCAGCATGATATGTCTCCTTTAAGAGCACCACAACTGTCTTTGTTTAATACAAAGTATTAAAAGTTATCCCCTTGAGATGTAGCTTCTTATTTTTAGAAGAACCTCACATCTATAAGGCTGTAAAGAAAATTACACGGATGAATAATCAATACAACGATGGACAGAGAGATCAAACTAATATTAACATCAACGTCTGATCAACGTCTAAAGGATACAATCTGGAGAGGAGAGATGTTGATTAATGTAGTATAGCTGATCTGCCATTAAAATGGTTTAACTGGTCTAAAACTCTGAATTTAAATACCAATCAAACCCCTCAGGGTTCAGCTGAACACGGTGCAGTCTGCAGAGTTTTCCTCTATCTGTCTCACCCTCGTCCACGTGATGGAGGAGGAACATTTTCATCCCTCGTCAGGATGCTTCGCCCTCTGCTGCTGTTTTTCTGATCACCTCTCTATCTCCTTCTCCCTCTCTCTCTGCAGTGTGACCCCGGCGAGGCGACCAAGCTCCTGTACGACCTCTTGTACACGGAGCCCATAAAGATGGTGCTGATGCCAGGGTGCAGCTCTGTGTCCACGCTGGTGGCTGAAGCTGCTCGGATGTGGAACCTCATTGTGGTGAGAGAAATGTGCTCTTCCTGCAGCCCTCAGGCTCTGACCTTCAGAAGGAACACATCTTAACTCTTTCATGCATGGTGTTCAGATATTTGGAATACATTTTATACTCTTTGATGTCCAACTACCAGGTGGTAAATTCCCAAACCCTTGTCTTATGTTCATAAAATATTATCTTTGCATGTTTTTACTACATTGAGATATTGCTTCATAAATCCAAAATAGCCAACGAAGGCCAAACTGGTTATTATCCCTGTATTCAGATTTCAGATTACAAGGTTGACTTCCTTCCTGTCCATGCTTCTGTTCTGGACGTAAACAACAGCAGCAATGGCGATATTTGTACATTACAATACAATGCAGTTACTACAATATTTGTAGCTGCTGGAACAAGATCAGAATCAGCCCAGCTGCCGCCATTGTTGTTGTTGCTGTGTGTGACAGCGTGGGTTGGGGGGCGGGAAGGAGGAGGGGTGCTATGAGGTCAGCCCTTTCCGGACTTATCTGTTTATATGAACTACAGCATGAAGACGAATACCCAGATATCCACCTGCAGACCCGTTTTCAGAGTCACGGACAAATACACGTCTCTGTGTGTCAGTATCACCAGATCGATAGTTTATTTACCAGAGTCTTACAAATTCGTATTTGTGTAAAGCCCACCTAAGAAACAACAGAACAGATGACAAAACTAAGTTTTCTTCTATTTGTTCACCTGTTCAGTGCACTATGGCTCTGAGATGTTTCTCTCTGTCATCAGCAGGAGAGAGCGTCTGCCTTTAGGTTCATAAGAAACAAAATATACCTATAGTTACTTTAATAAGAGCTCACTCAAGGTGAGCTGCTGTAACATCAGGTCCTGTGTTATGGAAACAAACTTCTCCAGCTTTGTGAAGCACAGTTCTGGTCTGTGTTTGTTGCCTCTCATCACTTCGTGCTGTGCCTGATGTCATTAATGTTCACCTGAGCATGCGTGTCACTTCTGAAGCCTGAGCTGTTCACGTCACAGTCTGCAGTCAGGCCACATTTACAGGAGTGATCTGAACAGCCAGACAAACAAAATCGGAGTTGAGCATTAAGAGCACAGTTCTGGTCTATGTTTGTTGCCTCATCACTCTGTGGCTGTGCCTGATGTCATTAATGTTCACCTGAGCATTTGTGTCACTTCTGAAGCCTGAGCTGTTCACGTTCACGCCACAGTCTGCAGTCAGGCCACATTTACAGGAGTGATAACTACTGAACTAAAATAGATATCATTATGAAACCAGTTGCTAATGGTATGTTTTCATGGTCAAGGAATCTAAATAATTAGTGAACGTAGCTTGAGTGACATGGGAGCCCAAGGCAAACCCAGCCATTGGGGCCCTTCATATCCCTGTACTGTGCTGATTAAGTTTTATTATTATTTTAATCTTGTCCCGGGTAACATAATTAAACTGAATGCATTTCCTCAAATTCTTTAATTTATATAACCCTATTTAAATAATAATTATGGCCAAAAAAATATTTTGAATCCTAATGTTTATCATTACAGAGCCTCTGAAGGGACATTGGCAAAAATAAATCAGAAGTTTATCGTAAACATGCAAAACTCTCCTGTGCAGGGGCCTTATGCTTTTTATAATAAGTGTCTTATTGTTTGAAAAGTTATGAATAAAAGTATTTCACAGGATAATATGATTGAAAATAAAGACAATGCCATCAAATGTATGATCTACTGACAAAATGATGAAATATAATAATATAAAAAATATGGATGTTGATCTCCTCTACTTTATACTACAGCATGTGAATCAAAACTTAAGTATTAATAACTGCTTTAAATCAAAGATAACTTTATCAATACATTTTTATGAGATGTTTGGGGGCCCTGGACATCTCGGGGCCCCAGGCAATTGCCTGTGTTTGATGGTAAATCAAATGAAGAATAAAGAGCTGAAGGCTTTTGTGTGGAGAGATGAGCTGATGAAGAGGCTCAGAGCAGCAGGATCACCTGCACACCAGTGTCTGATTGGCCCATATAGACGATGTGATTGACAGATCTAAAGCCGTGTGGACATAGAGTTGATGTTGTTGATACCAAACATAGTTCGGCTCTACGAGTGCTCACATTTGGAGTGCATGTAATCAGCTTTGTCAACTAGTACTACAAGTAGACTTAAAATTGTCCACTAGTACTACAACTTAGCCTTATAAGTTAATACTGGGATGGAAAAAACATTTAATTTAGAAAATATTACAGCCAATCAGGGTGCTCAATTTGGTTATCATCACTCATACTTCAATTGCATTAGGTCTGCTACTACCAGTCAGTCTATTAGTACTATAGTGAATTACAGCTAGTGAGATCTTTGAATTTACTAGATTTTAAATTTAACAACTAAAGGTTTTTGGCTCACGCGTGTTTAAGACCTTACTAGTAAAGCACAATCACTTTTTAGAGGACAATTTTGTGTTAACAGCTCGACTAGTCAAGGTTTGAGGCTTTACTATCAACATTATAAAATTCTAAGCACTACTAGTAAACTGAAAGTAGTCCTAGTGAACATTTCTATACTTTTTGTACAGACGTTTATTTGTATTCTCCAAATGTTCACGGTCTGTCAGCTGTTAGCCTGATGGACCAGTGAGATATTCTGCCTGAAGAGAGCACCGACACAGAGGGGGGATCACATGGTGAGGTCCAGACAGCACAGGGGCTCAGGCTACATGTTAGAGATTTTTGGGTGGTACATTTTAAAAATGAAACAGATGTGGATTTTGTTTCAGCTCTTTATGATCATTTTTCATTTTCATCATGGAGATGTTCCTGTGATTGTGGCTTTTGTTTGTCTCCCTTCTCTTTTCCCATCATGATCCTGACGCTCATACTCATTTCTCTGTTGCAGCTGTCCTACGGCTCCAGCTCTCCAGCTCTGTCCAACCGTCAGCGTTTCCCCACTTTCTTCAGGACACACCCGTCGGCCACGCTGCACAACCCCACACGAGTCCAGCTGTTCCAGAAATGGAAGTGGACAAAGATCGCTACGATTCAGCAAACCACAGAAGTCTTCACCTCTGTGAGTCTGAGCTATGAAAACTCTGAAATATGATCCAACATGGTGTTTGATATTTAACAGTCAGGATCTCCTGTAGCTAACAAACATGTCTTCTGCTGATCCGGGGTCGGGTCGCGGGGCAGCAGCCTAATCAGAGGAGTACAGACTGGCCTCATGAGGTTTTCCCAGGCCAGCTGAGAGACACAGACCCTCCAGCGTGGCCTGGGTCTTCCCCGAGGTTTCCTGCCGGTGCCCTGAACACCTGATCTCATCTGTCTCCTCTCTGAACCTGGAGGATCAGGGGCTCTGCTCTGAGACCCTCCCAACTGACCCTATCTCTGAGAGGCCGTTTACACCAGGCCTAATCTGATGAGTTTTCTTTGCACTTTCGCCTCCTGTGTCCATGAGAACGGTACCTGGAACTTAAATCCACAATCTTTTGAAACCAGGGTCCAGAGTGGAGAGTTTTCTAAGCGCTCCTCCATGCAGATCCGTGTAAACCAGAGCCAGAGCGTCACATGTGCAGTCCTCTTTCATACAAAACCCAAAACCAGTGAAGTTGGCACGTTGTGTAAATCATAGATAAAAACAGAATACAATGATTTGCAAATCGCTTTCAACCTATATTCAATTGAATACACAGCAAAGACAAGATACTTAACGTTTGAACTGGTAAACTTTGTTATTTTTTGCAAATATTAGCTCATTTGGAATTTGATGCCTGCAATAATTGGGAACAGGTGGGTGCCATGATTGGGTATAAAAGCAGCTTCCCTGAAATGCTCAGTCATTCACAAACAAGGATGGGGCGAGGGTCACCACTTTGTGAACAAATGCATGAGCAAACTGTCCAACAGTTTAAGAACAACATTTCTCAACCAGCTATTGCAAGGAATTTAGGGATTTCATCATCTACGGTCCGTAATATCATCAAAAGGTTCAGAGAATCTGGAGAAATTACTGCACGTAAGCAGCAAGGCCGAAAACCAACATTGAATGCCCGTGACCTTCGATCCCTCAGGCGGTACTGCATCAAAAACTGGCATCGCTGTGTAAAGGATATCACCACATGGGCTCAGGAACACTTCAGAAAACCACTGTCAGTAACTACAGTTTGTCTACATCTGTAAGTGCAAGTTAAAACTCTATTATGCAAAGCCAAAGCCATTTATCAACAACACCCAGAAACGCTGCCAGCTTCGCTGGGCCTGAGCTCATCTAAGATGGACTGATGCAAAGTGGAAAAGTGTTCTGTGGTCTGACCAGTCCACATTTACAATTGTTTTTGGAAACTGTGGTCGTCATGTCCTCCGGACCAAAGAGGAAAAGAACCATCCGGACTGTTATAGGCACAAAGTTCAAAAGCCAGCATCTGTGATGGTATGGGGGTGTATTAGTGCCCAAGGCATGGGTAACTTACACATCTGTGAAGGCACCATTAATACTGAAAGGTACATACAGGTTTTGGAGCAACATATTTTGCCAGCCAAGCAACGTCTTTTTCATGGACGCCCCTGCTTATTTCAGCAAGACAATGCAAGCCACATTCTGCACGTGTTACAACAGTTTCCCCCTGCTAGTGAACAGTTTTAAGTCTACTGGTTGTATTAATAGACCCAAAACAGTCAAACAGTTGCATTAGTGATTCTTTTTGCTTCACTAGCTAAGCCTTCTTGTGCACTAGCTTACCTAAATTCAGCATGTTGTCCAACTTTGAGCACGAATAGAGCTCAACTATCACCAATAACAATATCAATTTTATGCCTAAATGACTTTCCATACCCATTACTAAAATATGAAAACAATTGAAAAATAAACAGTGAAATTAAAGTATATGATGTAGATCAGTTTCACGCAGCACAGATTGAATGGCCAGTCTCAAAGCCTTGTCTTCAGGTTGGTTGAAAGGTGATCAGCAGCATCTCTTTATGATCTCTTTAGACTTCTGATCAACGTTGTCAGAAAGCAGTTTTAATCCTGTTTGATGTTATATCTGTTAGTCATGTCCAGTGTTAGGAGTAACAGCGTTAGAAATAACGGCGTTACTAACGCTTTTATGTTTTCCCAGTAATGGGTAATGTAATTTATTACTTTTTTCATTACAACGCCGTTACCGTTACTAACAGTTAAATGTGGCGCGTTACTTTTTACCGATGTCAAGCAGCTGATATTTGACCTGCCTCACTCAGCCAGACACAGACAGGAGCTGTAATGTTGACAGACAAACAAGGGAACTCGATGTTGGCTTTTCTTCTTTTTCTAACTTGCATGTATATACACCCCTGATCAAAATCTTAAGACCAGTTGAAAAATTGTTAGAATTTACCTTTTGCACATTTGGACCTTAATGAGGTTTTAAGTAGAGCTACAATATGCAAAAGCAAGAAGGGGGAGTGTGACAAAAAGCACTTTGAAAAAGTAATTTATTGAAAACAACAAGTAAACTGAAATAGGCTGTTTATCAGCTGATCAAAGGTTTAAGACCACAGGCTATTAAAGCCAAAATCTGCACAAAATGTTCATTTTCTGTCAGGCATTCACACGGTCATGCCCTCCTGATGGCTAAAGCTAAGAAGCTTTCTCTTCTTGAACATGGTCGGATCGTCGAACTGCATGAGCAAGGCCTCTCGCAGCGTGCCATTGCTGCTGAGGTTGGACGCAGTAAGACAGTCATTCTACATTTTTTGAAAGATCCTGAGCATTATGGAACAAAAAAGTCAAGTGGTAGACCCAAAAAAATTACACCTGCACTGAGCTGGAGGATCCGATTGGCTGTCTGCCAAGACACAGGGCGGTCTTTGTCCCAAATTAACGCTCTTACTGGTGCCGACTGCAGCGCAATAACCATCAGACGGCATCTGAGGGCAAAGGGTTTCAAAAACAAAAAACAATTTCAAAGACTTCGTCTCCTTCAACGCCACAAAACTGCCCGTTTAGACTTTGCCAGGGAGCATCAAACATGGGACACTGAAAGGTGGAAAAAAGTTTTATTCTCTGATGAGAAAAAATGTAACCTTGACGGTCCAGATGGCTTCAACGTTACTGGCATGACAAGGAGATCCCACCTGAGATGTTTTCTACCCGGCACAGTGGAGGGGGGTCCATCATGATCTGGGTGCTTTTTCATTCAGTGAACACTGGAGCTTCAGGTGGTGCAGGGTCGTCAAACGGCGGCTGGTTACGTGCAGATGTTGCAGAGGGCATCCCTCATGACTGAGGGCCCTCATCTGTGTGGTAACAGCTGGGTTTTTCAACAGGACAACGCTGCAGTTCACAATGCTCGCTTGACCAAGGACTTCTTCAGGGAGAATAACATCACTCTTTGGACCATCCCACCTGTTCCCCTGATTTAAATCCCATAGAGAACATTTGGGGATGGATGGCAAGAGAAGTTTATAAAAATGGCCGTCAGTTCCAGACAGTTGATGCCCTTCATGAAGCCATCTTCACCACTTGGAGCAATGTTCCCAAAAGCTTCCTGGAAACACTCTCATCAAGCATGCCCAAATGAATTTTTGAAGTGATTAACAAGAACGGAGGAGCTGCTCATTACTGAGTCCTACTGAGAACCATTTTTGGGGCGTCGGTGGTGCAGTTGGATGGTGCGCCTGGTCAGTGATCGGGAGGTTGCAGGTTTAAGCCCAGCTCCAGGCGACACATGGCGATGTGTCCTTGGGCAAGACACTTAACCCCAAGTTGCTCCCACTGCTGCGTCAGTGATGTGTAAATGGGAATAAAAGAGCGTGAATGTGCTGGAGATGCTGACGGATAACTAACAAAGAGACGCTGAACCATCAGTGGGTGAATGTGAGAGTGAATGGGTGTGAATGGGCACACACTAGAAAAGCGCTATATATGCTCAAGTCCATTTCCATTTACCATTTACCATTTGTTCTGGTTTGGAGAGTTTTTTGTAATTTTTTGAGTGATGGTCTTAAACTTTGGATCAGCTGATAAACAGCCTATTTCAGTTTACTTGTTGTTTTCAATAAATTACTTTTTCAAAGTGCTTTTTGTCACACTCCCCCTTCTTGCTTTTGCATATTGTAGCTCTATTTAAAACCTCATCAAGGTCCAAATGTGCAAAATGCATATCCTAGCAATTTTTCAACTGGTCTTAAGATTTTGATCAGGTCTGTATTGGGAGTTGTGGGCTTCAGTTTTTGGGCTTGTACTGGCCTTGTTGTGCCCCCAAACCATCAATTCAGAAGTTATTAAAATTATTTTATCCCACCCTAACACAAATTTAAAATTACGATCATCATAATAATTATAATATAACAACTACCTCATGTCATTAATGTACCTGAACATGGCAGCTATTTTGCACCTTTTTTGGACGGTATCATTCCACAGAATCTTGCACCTTATGCTCATTACTTATTTTATCATACTTTGTTATACTATTTTGCACCTTACCTTTATTATTTTATTATATATTTTTTGGCTTATTTTATTTTGTTTTCATTTCTTATCTTATTTACTTCACTTATGTTTGCACTGTACTTTATCGTATTTGTCTCACACTGTTTTGCACTGACAGAAGGGCTTTTGCAATTTCGTTGTACTCTTTGCAATGACAAAGTTCTTTTCTATTCTATTCTAAAAGGCGTTTCCACCTAAAATAAATCCTTATAGCCAGAATGACATTTCTTTCTAATATCGCTACTACTGTTTTCACAATGATAAAGCTGTAGAGGATTAAGATAAAACTTAGATAAAACCCTGACATGTCTGTTTGGTTACAAAAATCAGGCTTAGACTGTTTAGCAATAACTGAGTTATAAATAACAGCAGCCCCTCCCTTCACTTCTGTATGAAGAAAAGGATGTTTAATAAGGAAATAAAGAGGCAAAAAAGAAGAAATATGACTTTGAAATTAAAATGTAACATGGATAAAAATCAAAACACGCTTCATGTTGGTTTCTCTCTTTAAAAATGCCTAATTCAATTGCAAAACCTGGAAACACAGCTAGCTGCAGCAACAGTGAGTCTGGAGTGTCTGTGGAGTTAAAACTGGAGTTTTCAGGATGGAAGTAAAGAAGTAAAAGTCAAGAACACACATGTGAAGTGTCCATTATGTCCTAAAGCAAAGTGTTTGTCTGTTGTTAGTAAATCTAAAATCTAGAGACCAAAAACAGCGAGAACTCCGCTGATGATGTCAGAGCTGCAGCAGGTAACAACAAGGAAGGACACAGAGACGGAGACACACAGTTCAAGAGGAAAAGATTTTTCAGAAAAGTAACACATCAGTTACTTTACCTGTTAACTAAGTACATTGATGAAGGAGTAATCCTGTTAGTACCTCAGTTACTTTTCTGGGAGAGTAACTAGTAACTATGACTAATTACTTTTTTAAAATAACTTGCCCAACACTGGTCCTGTCTGATTGATGATTGATCTCGATTGATTTCTCTTCGCTCAGACTCTGGACGACCTGGAGGAGAGGGTGAAGGAGGCCGGGATAGAGATCAGCGTTCGTCAGAGTTTCCTCACTGACCCTGCTGTGGCCGTTAAAAACCTAAAGGTACCTGCGTTTGTTTGTTTGTTTGTTTTATTCAATATGTTTTTCGTCTTTTCAACCACATAATCATATTTCTTAGAAATATTCCATAGTTTATTTTACAGTTATTATGAATAATTATCTCATCAAACTACTGTTATCATCATTATTTACTAAGTGATTGTTTACTTTTATTCAGTTTAACTATTATCATTCATTTTTTTCTGTCGTTTTGATTCTTTTAGGTTACTGTTTCATTTCTAGTATGTTGTTCTGTGTAGTTGGGGCTCCTTATGAACACAGTTGAAATATTAACATCCTCCCCTCACACACACACACACCTGATATTCTACCTTACCAACATATTACTGTCACATGTCTTTGTCCTATCTTGATGTTTTGTGTTTCTTGTTCATTACTGCGTCACAACTACCGTGTAATGTGTTTAAAGGTACTTGAATCCTCCTCAAATCCTAATAAATTTTCAGAGGTCCACATGGCAGAGGAAGTCTTCTTAAGTATTGATTAAGTTCACGTTGAGCTGTGCAGGATCTTCAGCCTCCTTAAAACTCTGATTGATCCTCTTTAGAGAAACTTAACCTTTGTCCTGCAGCTTTCGTCTCTGCCTCGGGCTGCAGCTCACTGCAGCTGTTCATGAATCTCAGTCTCATTAATGTCGCTGTTCTTTTTTATTTCCTTGATTTTTCTTAGAAATCATCAAATTCAGTCTTTCTATCCTCCAGTTGTTGCTCAGTCAGAACTAAACTTTGCTGATTAAGTCATATGTACCCAAACTGTACCCAAACTGTAAATATTTGCTTTATATACACGTATCGGTTTACTGTGTACACATTTAAGCATGGAGACCCTCTACAGTCTATCTTCCCCCCTCGTTGACCCCGTTTGGCCCAGTTCTGGTGCTAAGGACTGATTTCACGTGGTGGTGGTCATCATGGCAGCAGCCTCGGCGCTCAGCGGGGGGTCTCTGACTGATTCTGTGTCCTCTGTGCTCTCCCCTCAGCGCCAAGACGCCAGGATCATCGTGGGTTTGTTCTACGAGACCGAGGCCAGGAAGGTTTTCTGTGAGGTACTGAGACCACATCCATCAGGGACACTTGGGGCTTGAACCGCTCCGACGGGAGGGTCTGCGGTTCAGTGCTGAGCTTTAATTTAGCTCCCCAGCAGTCCAGTTTATTATTCCACCGAGAACTTTACAACTGTGTTTCTTCACATTAAAGGTTTTTGAGCTTAAAGCTGGGGTAGGCGATCTGATTTAGAAACACTTTTTGTAATACTGGTTAAAATGGTCTTTATGGCCCGATGGTAATCAACTCATAATGTGTTCTTAAAACAGAGCGAAAAATATCCGCTATCTACAGAAGGAGTAAAACAGGGAAAACCCCAACCAATAATCATGCCAGGACACCTGTTTTTAAACCAATCAAATCCCGTCACCATTCTGCCCGCCTACTGTGCGTGCATTTTCCCGGCGTGCACAGACTCGGTGCGTGTAGCCGAGCTCATACGTATCAGAGTCCGCCGGAGAATGCTTACCTTTCAAGTTTTGTCTTTGAAAATAAGGGAAGCCCGCCGTGAGCCGTCCCACAACCCCAACCAAGCTCCAGTATCCCTCACATTTTAAGGGATTTAAATTTATTGTCATTCAGTTTATACCAATGTATCAACAGAACGAGAAAGCGTTTCTCCAGGATCACAAAAAAAAGGTTATAAACATTATCGTAATAAAAATAAATAGCTTTAATAATAATAATAATAATACTAATGATGCTAATGATGCTAATCGTGATAATAATAATAAATAAAATAATTAAAATAATAATAATAATAATAATTGTTAAATTGAAAATAATAAATGAAAACAATAACAATAATTATAAAAAATAAAGGTGCAGTGTGTAGAAATTGGCATGCTCAGATTTATTTGTTTATTTATTTGTTGTTTATTTGACATGGACACACAGTAACACTGATGCTGTGATTTTAAATACACACAGGTCCCAAATGCACTGCTGTAAGTGTTTATAGCATAGTGCTAATTTTCGACACCAGTCCATGGGAGGCTTTTATGGATTAAAAATGTATAAAGAGAAATTTTAAAAAGAACAGAGATACCTACATTTGGAGTTAGCTGGTCTGTTTCTAAAATATCACATCACTAAGTGACAAGTGCAGACCAAAAATGATCGTGAACAGGGCATCATTTACAACAGTTACCAGGTGAGGGTTTTTCATTCATATTTGTAACTATTATTTTGATAGATTATAGGTCAGTTAAGATGATGATTATAGGTTTCTAAACTTTTGTAGACTAATATTCAAAAATCGCGTTTTGCCCTTTTTGTCCCCAAAACCCACCCGTAGACAACATGGTGGATTATTATGTCAGCCTCCACAGAGGGGGCGCCCATTGTACATAGATATAAAAAGCTTTTTCTAACTTAAACCTTTAACTTCCAGCTCAACTGTTTGGCAGAGGTTGTTAAAGTCAGGAATATTAAATGTGTTAAATACAACATGGCATTGTTTGTTTCTGTCCGTGTTTTATGATACAGAAAAAAACTGCAAGCAAACCACAAGAACTGATGTTTTGTTTGTGGGATATAAAAGTTTAAAAAGCTAAAACCTACAATTATTATAATTTTACATACTTAACTTACTGTTATGATGATATATACGCACACATAAAGTCTGTTATTCATCAAAAAATGTTTTTTGTTTGTCAAACTCAGTATCCTCTATTTTGAGTTATTTTTTGCATTTTTTACAGACAATTCTGCCTTTTCTAATTGATTTTTGTGCATTTTTATGTCATCACAATCAACTATTAGCATTTAAAACCTTCCGATCACACACCAAGAAAATAAATGGTTTTTGGTTTATTTGTGGTTTACTCTGTTCTCTGAAGTGTTACTGGAGCCAAACAATGATTCAGTTTGTTTTAAAAAAAAAAAAACAACCTAAATTTAATAAAGACCTTTGCCAAACAGTTGAGGTAGCAGTTAAAGGGTTAATAAAAAGAAAACCAAAGTTTAATGAGGATAATAATAATGCTTTTTTATGGGCCCCTTTCATGACACACAGTCATCTCACAAAAGAATAAAAGTGCATTATAATTGGCATAAAAACAGGTAATAAAGAAAAACAATACATTAGACAGTGCAGAAGAAGAAGGAGTAGGATGACCGTTCACCTATTGTGACGGACTTTACATATAAATAGGAACATTACATCCTTTAATCAACTGTTTCTGTTTCGTGAAATACTGCCAACTTCTCCACACTACACCTTTACAGACGTAATAAAGTCCCCCTCTCTCTGTCTGCACAGGTGTTTAAGGAGAAGCTGTTTGGTAAAAAGTTCGTGTGGTTCCTGATTGGCTGGTACTCCGATAACTGGTTTAAAATCAAGGACCCGTCCATCAACTGCACCGTGGAGCAGATGACCGAGGCCGTGGAGGGTCATGTGACCACCGAGATCGTCATGTTAAACCCCGAGACGGTGCGAGGAGCATCAAACCTGGTGAGTCAGACAGGGATGTCCACTCACAGCCATCTGTGGGGGAGAATGGTCTGAAAAACAGATAATGTCCAAATGAGTTCTCTGGGCCAGAATGTCTTGTTGATGCAGGAGAACACCTGTAACATCCAAGGTCTGCAGGGCAGAAGACCACAACAGGTGTCACTCCTGTCAGCTAAGAACAGAAACTGAGGCTCTAAGTGTCCAAACTGGACCACAGCAGGGTCCACTCCTGTCAGCTAAGATCAGGAAACTGAGGATCTGAAGGCCTTTTCACATTAGGTCCACTTGTTTCGAATTGTGCTGCTGCGCGGTTCCCCATGAGTTCGCCCCCTTCTCCCTTCCCCGCTGGCTTGCATTCACACTGGCAATATTGAACTGGACCCACTTGTGTATTCACTCATTTTGAAGCAGCAGGGGGCGATATGCACGTAACTGGTTACCAAACCTGCTACGGAGGAGAACAAAGAAGAGACAACCATGGTAACCATTTCCTACACCAGACAACCAATCTTTACGTTTCGCTCTCTTCTACATTTTCCTTCAAATGTGTTTTTTTTATCGTGTTTGAGACGGCATCAGCGACCTTCTGGACCCTCGTAAATCATCGTAATCCTCAACCAGAATAAACAAATCGACAAATTGAGTAAGCAAAAGATTCAACCGCGGGATTAACAGGAAGTAATGCACCAAAAGTAGATCGGTTTGGACCACTTTGTTTCACACCAGTGAAACCGCACCAAATGTAGGGAGATGGAGCGGATCGAGACCACCCCTTCATGGAGGTCTCGGACCGGCTGAGTTGGTGCGCACCAAAGTGCGGTGGTTGTATTCACATTGACACTAACGTACCAAACCCTGGGCCAAAACTTCTTTGGTGCGCACTAAATGTGGTTGGTGTGAAAACACCCTGAGATCAGGAAACCGAGGACCTGAGTCTCCAAACTAGACCACAGCAGTTTGTAAAAGTGTCTCCTGGTCTGATGAGTGTGGATCTCTGGCTCAGAGTTTGGTGTGAATATAATGAAGCATGGATCCATCCTGCCTTGGATCAGCGGTTCAGGCTGCTGCTGGTGTGATGGTGGTGGGGGGACATTTTTGGCATACTTTGGGCTCCTTAGTCCTACCTGAGCTTGGTCTAAAGCCAGGGGTGGACAATATCAAAGTAGGTTTACTTGGGTATTCAACTTCTGTAAATTTTTTTGAGTATCTGTATTTCTATTTTTTTGACTTCTTGAAAACATTCCTTAATTTCTGTAATAACATTATCAGCAGTCTTGTTTCTAGTGATTAACAGGTACATCTGGAGAGATTGAGAGCAAGCAGAGCTGCCACCTTGTTTTTATAACGTTGAGAGTTGTGGAGAGCTGGGATGTTTATTAGAATTTTGGCAGAGGTTGATGCCTTAATTTATCGTAGAAATCAAGGCTCCAGGGACAGCGCTGGGCTTTTCCCATTGGCAAAATGTTTCCTGCTCTCCACTGTGTCTGTGAGTGTTGCTAATCAGATGGTGCTGTGGGTGGATCCATGCTGGAGACAGAGTAGAGACAGCAGGAGAAGCAGTCAGTGATACAGGCTTGAAAAACTTTGATGTCAGTTTGCAAACAGACTTCAATTACCATAATGTCACAAATGAATGGGATATGCCTTTACAAAAGTAAATGTTTTTCTGTGACGTCAGTCTGGATCCGATCAGCACCAAAATGTATTGGCTTCTTCTTTTGACCAAACCACACCTCTGGTAAAGTTTTCATGTGAATCCATCCAGTAGTTTTTGTGTAATCTTCCTAACAGACAAACAAACAGACAGACCCTAGTGAAAACATAACCTTCTTGGTGAAGGTTATAAGCAAGGTTGCCAACCCTCCCGATTTTCCCGGGAGAGTCCCGAATTTCAGTGCCCCTCCCGAAAATCTCCCGGGCCCACAATTCTCCCGAATTTCTCCCGATTTCCACCCGGACAACAATATTGCTACACCATCCTTCTGTTCTGACTGGGCGCCGTTTCTGGCCGGACATTAATAACGGTTACACCTCGGCTCGAAGTCAAGCGCGGCAAACAGAACAGAAGAAGAAGAAGCAGAAGAAGAAATGAGTAAGAAGAGAAAGTACTCGTGTAAATTCCAAATAAAGGCATACATTGCATAGATTAACCACTAATCTATGCAATGTATGCCTTTTTTTTTGTTTTATTTATTTATTTAATTAAGACTTTTTTTATATCATCTTTTGCATGGATACTGTGGACAGCTATTAAATTTGCTATGTGACTTTACTTTGTTACTGTGGACTGTTATTTTCTTTGTTCAATAAATGAACTCTGTGAAATTCAAGTATTTCATTGTTCTTGTTTTGTTTGTATATGACGCTTGAAAATCTCCCTAATTCTGAGGTCTCAAGGTTGGCAAGTATGGTTATAAGAGGTGTAAAAGCAGTTATAAAATATGTTGGAATAAAGTTGGCTAAAAATAAATGATCTAAATGTAATATATGATGAGAATAGTGTGATCATTTGACACTTATTGTTTATAAACAGTCAAATGATATGGGTAAATTTGACCCAGTAGGACAATAGGTGTGACTATTTGCTGCCAGTAAAAATATTTAAATGATTTCAAAGCAACATCCTGACTAAACTTTAACATATACCGGTCTGTGGTATTCTACCTATGGGCAGAGGGAAAAAGGTGCGTAGTAAAAACAAACCCAATAGGAGCCCTCAGTGATGCTGTCTGATGTTTGATGGTAGGAGGTCACAGACGTGAGGATCTGCTGGTTTGAAACATCGTCCTTCAAACCCTCACCGTCCCTCTCCGTCCCTCCCTGTCCCTCTCTCTGGTCTCCCAGACCTCTCAGGAGTTTCTGGCCCAGCTGATGTCCAAACTCGGGGGGAAGAATCCAGAAGACACCGGAGGGTTCCAGGAGGCCCCTCTGGCCTACGACGCCGTCTGGGCTCTGGCTCTGGCCCTCAACAAAACGGTGGGTCCCCTGAGGGCCAAAGGTCACAGGCTGGAGGACTTCAACTACAACAACAGAGCCATCACAGCAGAGATCTACAGAGCGCTCAACACCAGCTCCTTCGAGGGCGTGTCGGTGAGTACAGAGGGAAGGGACGACTGGGAAGACAACAACATCAGAGAGCACAAACCTGCTCCAGGGGGGCTCACATACTGCTGCTGCATCTATAATTATAGTTCTATGATAAATTTACCATCATGATAAGATTCATGACTCTGAAACACACTGAGCACTCAGAATCATGTTTATTATTAGTTAGACAATCGTTCACTAATGGTGGTTTATCTTGATCTAAGTTGGGCCATTACCAACTACCCTGACGCTCCAGACGGACACATCCATTTATCCGCCAAGGAAATATTTCACTAGTCTCTCTGGAGAAGAGCAGAATCTTCAAAACAACAGCTGCTGATGATTGGACAATCGTTCTGCCAGTCACACTCATCACAGACCAATCATATCAAGCCACAGTGTGACTTAGCAGCTACACCCTGTTGTTAGCCGTTAGCTTAAATGGGTTTCAGTCCTTAGACTATTGTCTTACATTAAATTATACCACACAGATGTTTCATTTACCACATACATGTGACATGAACCTCTTGAATGACAAAGTTCTCTCGATATACTTCTGAAGAGAGCATTTCTCCAGGTATTACTGAGTAACCATGACGACCACAGACTTACTAACTTCATCAGGAGGATTTTCACATCTCTCCCAATTTTCCAGCAGTGATCAGCAAAGAGCAAAAACACACCCCATAAGAGAAACTTTAAAGGAATACACCAACATTTTTGATGTTTTGTGTCTTACCTCAGTCCCCAGTCCATGACAAGCAGGTAGACAAAATTATTTTGACTGTGTGTCCAGTAACAGAAAGAGATGGACTTAGATCGCTAACTGCTAGCTTATCTTAGCTCAAATGCACGGAGTATATGGGTAGTGCTTTAGCCTGTCTCTGTCTACACATATCAGATAAACTCTAGACAGTCCTGTGTGCTTGTTGTATTTTTATGAACTATTTAGAGATTGGGATTAGCATTTTATTCTGCTTTTGAAAGACATAAACTAAGCCTCAAGGGGGCATGCTCAACCCACCATGGATGTGCTTCTCAGCATGTCAAACCAAAGCCTCTGTGTGTGAGCAGAAGAAGATTGGTACTGAGGATTATGACCGTCTTAAAGATAAAGGACAAAGATTTGGGATTGTTACAGAATCAAAACCTTAACATTTTGAACAGAATATACTGAAGAGGAATGACATGTTTTGAAAGATTAGCATGTGTATATGCGGGCTAGCCTTTGGGCTAAAGTTGGACCAAATAATGTAAAGGCACACCTTTGTTGGGGGGGAGGGAGGTTGTAGCGGTAATATGTTTCGACCATCATCTAGTTATAACTCGGTTTGATTTTGCAGATAACAGCTCAGTTATTCTCAGACTGGTCGGCCTGCAAACAGAGTGATAAGATAACTTAACAAGAGGAAACAGGACAGTAAGTTACGAGGCAAACACAAACAAACATCCACCGTGTTTATCTCCTCTGGAAGAAGATAATACACCATGCTATGTACATACCTCGTTTACTGTTTGTGTGACAGAGTGATGGGATGACCATGTTCTGCAAGAATAACCTCATTGTTTTGGTTCTGATTTACAGTCTTTTGTAGAACTTTAGCTAAAAGGCTGACCCACATATGGTCCATAATGGTTCGGTCTCTCCCTTCTGCCCCAGGCTGTTCCACTGCATTGACTCTCTTGATGTTCAGCATCATGTTCCTCCTCCATATATTCTGTTCAGATTGGTAAGGTTTTGAATTTGCATCAATCTTGAAGAAATCATCCTCGTCCTCTGTCATTAAATTAGCCATTATTCTTCGTACCGATCTTCTTCTACTCGTGAACAGAGGCTTTGGTTTGTTTAAATGCTGAGATGCACTTCCTGGCGCACCCCGAGCAGTGTTAATTTCCCCCAGCGCACCGCCATGCACTGCCAATTTGACAATTTGGTAGACCGTCTGCGCAGAGATGGGTGTGACAGCACACCAGGGGGAGTCGATGGCGCACCAGGGGGAGGTGACGGCGCACCAGGGGGAGGTGTTGGCAGATTCATATTGGCGCAGTGACAATTTCGTCTTACAAGTCAACAATAAACAGCCTTAACATCTGATACTTAGTATATATCTGGCTTCTCTCATTTCATTAAATTCAAAGAAAAGAGGGAGAAAAAAGAGAGAAAATAAATGTATGTCACTCAGGATTTACCTGCAATTTCCCATATTCCTCTATTTTAGTCTTTATTTTTGACGTGATCTAAAAAGATGGAGTACATTATTGCAAGGAGGATGAGGCGGAGACACCGGGAGAGTATACAGTATATCACTAAAGGCTCTGCTATTTGGCGATGACAAACCAGGAGTGCAGGTGGATCACAAGCATTATAAATAGATAAGCCAGCTGCTGTGGGACTGTCTCTTAATTTTTTACTCCTATAAATGACAAAGGAACAGATTACATCTGTCCTTGCCCTGGAGCTGGCCCACACAGTGACGCACTTCGTGGCCTCCAATGTGCGCCCCGATGGCCAGTCCGTTCTCCCAGCTGCTGAAGTGACGGTAGCTCTGACCGTCTCCGCTGCCGGGTCTTTCCAGCACACTGTTCCACGGGGGCGGGGATCATTCAGACCAATCAGACGCTGCGCCTCAGCCACAGCGCATTTAAAGGCAAGGAGAGGCGGTCATTTGATTGGTGAAGACAACACTCGGCTGTGTTAAACCCACTCACGCCTTTTCTCATCCCTCTCTGGCACTTGCGCAGAGGGGCAGGGACGGAGGCGTGGATGCGCCTCTCTGCGCCCCTCTGTGCTCCTCTGCGCCCTTGAGTGCGCCTCTCTTGGCACTGCAGGAAACTTGCAAAGTGCACTGGTCACACCCTGTCCGTGCGGCGAAGGCCAGCGCAGGGGAGGTGCGCCTGCGACTGTGCCTAGTCTACGAAATTAGAGCCCTAAGTGTCAGAAGTGTCCGTTCAAAAACGGAATAAAATGCTAATCTCAGTCTAAAATAATGTAACATTGCATGGTCAATACAGAATAGAACAAACACACAATACTGTCCGGAGTTTATCTGATATCTGTAGACAGAGACAGGCTTAAGCACTACCCATATACAGTACTCCCAGCGTTTGAGCTAAGCTAAACTCGTGGTTGGCGATTTAAGTCAATCCTTTCTTGTTATTGGACACACTGTCAAAAAAATGGTGTCTGCCTGCTTGTCATGGACTGGGACTGAGGCAAGACACAAAAACAACAAAAATGTTGGAGTGTTCATTTCAGTGACATTCTTGCTCCTGTTTTAAAGAAGATGATTCCATTTCTGAAAAACTGCACATATTGTTGCATCCATAGAAACCGCTTCAAAAACCGCCATTGTTTTCAAAATGCAGTCACTTCCTGCTGTCGTCACATCTTCAGTCTACCTCTCTTCCCTGATTTGGTCGAAGGAGGTCGGAGTTTGGCTGGATGGATCTGCGTGATTTCAGACAATGAATCAGACAGATCCACCTGTACTGCAAGGTTAAGTACCAACATCTCCTGAAAATTTCAGCAAAATCTGACCGGGACTTTTGGCGTAATCTTGCTAACAAACAGAAAAACAACAAACATACGCAGACAAAAACCTAACCCCCTTGGTAAAGTTAATAACATCAACAATATGGTAATGAAGATGGTGTGTTTGGGTTTTAAATGTGTCTCCTTCTCTGTTTCAGGGTCATGTGGTGTTTGACGCTCAGGGCTCTCGGATGGCCTGGACTCTGATCGAGCAGCTTCAAGGTAAAGGCGCATCGTTAGCCGAACCATCAGACAGTTAAACCAGGGCCTCGACACAAAGTGATTTTAGGAGATCATCAGCCTCGTTTCCTGTGCCTGTCATCTCAACCAAACCATAGATCAAACCTTGCAGAAAGAGAGGCTGTGTGCAGACCGGTCTTCATTCTGACCAATAGCGTGTCTGCATTTTGTTTATTCAAGGGATATGCCAACAGTTATTTCTGTTTACATGTCTCACCTCACTTCCATGTCCATGACAAGCAGATAGACTCCATTCTTTAGACTGTGTGCAGTAACAAGGAAGAGATAGGCAGAGATCACCCACTGCTAATTAGCTTAGCTCAAACACTGGAAGTCAATGGGGAGTGTAAGCCTGCCTCTGTCTACAGTCATCAGATTAACTCTTCAGCAACTCTTAACAGTCCTGTGTGCTTATTGTTGTTTCATTATTCATTATTTGACTAAGATTGGCACTTTATGTAATTTTCTAAACAAATACATGTGAAACTAAACGGCATGGCACAGGGGCACAGTGATTTGTTTGTTGATATACTTAAAAACACATCTGGGGTGGAAAGGATTAAAAGAAGAAGGAGAAGCTCACATTGATAAATTCAAATAGGTCTAGAAAGTTATTTTATTTAGTTTTAGTCTAAATTTATTGCATAGTATAAATATATATTATGTATGGAGTTATTGTATGCAAACATGGTTTTATTTTAATCTGTTTGATGTTGATTGTTGTATTTATAGCTAGAAAAGCACTCGGAGAGCGCAGACCTACGTCAGCGCCACACTCCTCACCCATATTTTGATTTTCACCATAGATATTAGTCCTACCTTTATTTCGTGTAAATGTTTTGATTCCTTGACCATGAAAACATACCATTAGCAACTGGATTCATAATCATATCTATTTTAGTTCATAGTTATTCATGAAAATCACATTTTTCATCATGGCGGATCCAGACGGTGATCCGGATCACTCCCAAAATCTAATCATTTCTTCCTTGTCCCAATCCGGACATTTCCTGAAAATTTTATACAAATCCATCCATAACTTTTAAGTTATGTTGCTAACAGAGAAACAAACAAACTCTCCCGAAAACATAACCTCCTGGGAGAGGTACTCAGTTACTATTGTTATTATTTATTCACATTTTTTTTACAGGATTTGTAAGGATGGTAAGGATATTTATTTTGTTTTTCAGATTTTTTGATTTGTTTGTGATTTGTTAAGCATGTAAATTAGGTGACATATCTTATAAATGAAAGACAATGGCACAAACTGTGCTATTTAATTTTCTTTGTAAGCATATGAACAGTCCACTGAGTGTGACCTTTATTTGTGTTAAACTGTTTGATTTGTCATCACGTCATCCGGTAAACTAGTTAGAGAGTGTGATTCTGTGTGTTGTCATGAATGATGTTCAGCCTTTTGTCAGTTTGATGATAATGGTGGACTCTGTGGTCCAGAGAGTTTGATGATGATGGTGGACTCTGTGGTCCAGAGAGTTTGATGATGATGGTGGACTCTGTGGTCCAGAGAGTTTGATGATGATGGTGGACTCTGTGGTCCAGAGAGTTTGATGATGATGGTGGACTCTGTGGTCCAGAGAGTTTGATGATGATGTCTCTGCAGAGCGAGTCCTTCTGGAGAACAGAGTTGTCTGACTGCAGGATGATACGATAAATGATTTTCTAAATATAACTCTGGATCTTAGAGACTAAAATACTCTGAACCTCCCCCAAAGATCTTCTGAAGTTCTCTTTGAGTTCAGTTTTTGTGCTCAGGATCTGCAGCAGGCTTCACCGAGTCCATGAGTCATTGTCAGAAACAGTAACGTGGAGGATCGTGCCATTTCTGCCATGAGACCGTGGAATATTAAACGTCTCCATGGTGGCATGCTGGGCCAGATGAGCGGTGGGCTGATGCTGTGCTCTGATTGGCTGACGGTATAGAGCATGTGTGTTGCCCGTGAGCTGTCCTGTATTTTCCTCGCTGATATTAAACTGTTTTATCTCGGGCTGCAGCCGAACTCTCTCCCCCTCTTTCACATGGATAGTTTTATTTTATTAAAGTCAGCCCAGAGGGACGCCTGCGGCTGGATTTGATTAATGAAATGTCTCATAAAGCGAAGTGGTGCTGGGAGCCAGAGGACTTCAGACTGTCAGGACATCCCAGGAGACAGAAAGAGACATGAGTGTCAGAAAATGACATTTATATTAAAACAAACTGAGGATGATTACTGCTGCAGGAGAGCGAAGCTACCAGAGAGAGACTTTAGATTCATACCTCACATGTGAATCACTGCCACAGGGAGAACAGCATCGTCTTACTGAAATCAGCTTGATCCCAAAATAAAACTGGAGCTTCTGCTGGACAGAGAAAGTTCATTATGTCCACCTGGATAATATGCTTTATCTTTCTTAGTTAAAGGGACTGTGAGGAGTTTCTAAGTAATTACAAAAAAGTCTCACTTTTTAGATATATGCCTGGTGGAAATACACACTTTAAGATGAGTTTCATAGTATCGAAATAGGTTATCTATAAATGCTATTTCTTAGCTTCGCGGGTGGGTCAGACAGGGCTGGACTGGCCTGGATACTCGACTTCAGGAACAAGACAATTAAAACTAGAGCAAATTTATATGATTTAGACACGTCTTAGAGCACCGGGCTGTAAGTAGTGACATATAGCCGGCTACAAAACTACAATACTAAGTTTTCCAAAAATTGCTTGTTGTCACACATCAAAAACTACCGCTACGTAACTAGAAAGAGATACATTACCTCGTGGCTTTGCATCCTGTAAGTTGTTGAAAAAAGAAGTTGTAAAGCAATGCAGAGTTCTGAGGAAGGTCCGAGCTGCAGTCATTAGCATCACAACAAACACACGCTTTGGCTTGGGTCACGTCTTTTGGTGTGTTCCAGTTGTAGTCAGATGTAGGAATTTCCGGGTTCCGAGCAGGAAACTGCAGCTGGAACATTCCTCGAAGTCTGAATTTCCTACTGGGAACTCGGTGAAACCTCGCCACCTCCAAGTTGACACTGAAGATGGATGCCCCCAGTGTGAACAGTTATTTAGCTCCTGTAATAATCCATTTATTTGCACTTCTGACTGGGGTGTGTCGCTCTAGATCAGCTGTATACATAGTATTGTTAGACTTATATTTACAAAAATGCTGCCATAGTGATAATCACATTCTTCATGTGATATTTGTGAACAACAACGCAGGGCGTGCTAACAACAGCTAACAATAGCCTGGTAGATCGGCATGTTTTTTTCAGACTTCAACGGGAACACCGATAAGTCGGAGATGATGTCACTCCCAGCTCCGAGGTTACTGGAACGCAGCATTACGACAGTCGCTGCGAGTGCTCATGGGTAGTAGAGTCTTAATGTTGCCGGTAATAGATTCTCCTCATAGCACCTTTAACAGTCAAGCAAGGTTCTTTTTTTAACACATGCAGTATCTTATAAACAAGCTTACAGTGTGTTTATGATTCATCATTAAGAAGGTCTTCAAAAAAGTGTTACCAAAAAGAGTTTTTGGTGCCAATAACAGCTTTTAAGAGAAAGAAGATGGTAGCAGCCAAAATTTGCATTGGCAGTTAAGACCAAAAAGATTGAAAATCAGAACCGACCAATCACAGGGCAAAGTGCATCCCCCCAAATAACCAATAGGAGAGAGAGGAGCTGGGCTGAGCATCTCTCCTGCCTCTACACTGAGCTTTGGCGGTGGGAGATGGGGTAACTTATTCAGGCCAGCAAATGGTCCAGAGAATGGTTGTTGTAAGTCTTTTGTTAGAAGAATAAAGTAAAGTTGATGCTGAAGCAGAATGTCCACACAATAAAACAGGCCGTATCGTTTCAAGAGCAGCCATGTCAAAGCCACCAAGACAAAAAGTGCTACACAATTATAACCATGAAGATTTATCTGATTTTAATGATGTTGGGAATACTGAGAAACAAAAGTTTAATCATTACAAAGTAAGGATTCATCAACACTGTCCCCAACATCTCTGTAAACTTGACTTAACCCCTTAAAGTCTGTTGTACCATATTTAATACATATTTTTATGACAACTCTATCTAGTCAATATGTTCAACAAATTACCAAAAAAAAAACAAAAAAAAAAAACACTTGAATATAATCAGAAAAATTCTAAAATGATTCAGGTGGATTATCAGTTGCCAAAAACACCTAATGTATCAAATTACATACAAAAATATATAAAAATAATAAAAATATATAATGTATGTTAGATTTTATTGAAGTTTAGTTTTTCTGGATTTCAGAAAGAAGTGAAATAAACATTTCAGCTCCAAAAAATTAGAATTTTCCGGCTATAATTTGTGTTTTTGTGAGAAGGTTACAGAAACTTACTCTTTTACAAAAAGTTAGCCAGAACACCCAGATCCATTTTTATCAGGAAGTCTGCTGTCATTTTTGGAAATGCTTCACTGTTTAGGCTTTTCTTCCTTCACATCTGTCTGACCGGCAAAGATTTCTGGGTAAATCAGACTGTCCTAAAACCTGTTCAGCTGCTCCTATACGGAGGTGATGAGTCTGCTTTCAAGTAGCTGCCAAAGAATACGAATGACAAAATCAAAATTAAATGAAAAAGTAAGAGCATTACATCATTGTTGGTCAAATTAAGTCATTAAGAGGTTTAAAGTGCAACAAGAAATATTGTGCTTGAATTGAATCTGGTGTACAGACCTGGAACACTTCACTGAGTTTCTGTCGAAACACGTAAAGATATGAGTAAAAAATCTTGCTTGTCTGTTAAAAATGAAAATTTCAGCATGAAGCTGCTGCTGGACAAAAATGTGGTTCAAGTTTGAATCCTTGCTGAGGTCAGCAGGACGGCTCTAAGAATTTAAAGGAGACATATCATGCTGATGCATGATTTAATACTTACATATAATATAATAAATTTGAAAACAAGACCTTACACCCCCTTAATTTTCAAAAAATGAGATATTGTATTTTTTCTGATATCCTAGAACGAGATTTGATGCCTCTGAAAATAGGTCATTGCGAGATGTCCACGAGATTTAAATCGTCGTGACGACACGAGGTACCTTTCTTTTTATTGGAGTAATCTGATAAAACACTTCCTCCTCTGTGATGTCCGTTAGCCACAAAACCGTCACCGAGGAACACATTCATCCAGCAGCAGTGTATAGCTCCCTAGCTCACACTCACTCATTACCAGCTCTGGCCTGTAGGGGGACTCAATACGCAGTCGCTGCTTTGAGCCTGCCGGAAAATACAGTAGAAGAAGAAGGACAGGCTGGCTCTACCCCCGATAGAACTGACCAATCAGAGCACAAAGGGCTGTGACGTTGCGAGGTAACTTTAGGTCATCCTCAGATCCGAGTGTTTCAACTCAAGCTTGATAATGGCCTAAAATGAGGATTTTTGAGAACGCTATTGTGGGGCAATGAAGGAACTAAATGACTTGTACTGAGGGCAGAAATGCTTTACAGGCATCCTAGTCTGGCATAGTGAAAAGGAGAAACAAGCATGATATGTCTCCTTTAAAGAGCCTCGGAGAGCAAAGGGAAGCGGTCACTTTGAATGGTGTCTCCTGAATGGCAGCATTAACAGTGCCTTCACTGGTGTGCAAATTACCCATGCCATGGGCAATTAAACCCCCAGACCATCACAAAGGCTGGTTTTTGAACTTTTGCTGTGATAAATGTCTGCCTCCATGTGGGCCAGGCTCTGGTGTAGACCGGATGAGTGTTAATCCGTCTGTAGACCTCCATGTGGGCCAGGCTCTATTTTAGACCTGATGAGTGTTAATCAGTCTGTAGACCTCCATGTGGGACAGGCTCTGGTGTAGACCTGATGAGTGTTAATCAGTCTATAGACCTCCATGTGGGACAGGCTCTGGTGTAGACCTGATGAGTGTTAATCAGTCTATAGACCTCCATGTGGGACAGGCTCTGGTGTAGACCTGATGAGTGTTAATCAGTCTGTAGACCTCCATGTGGGCAAGGCTCTGGTGTAGACCTGATGAGTGTCTTTCCCTGGTTTTCTGTGTTTCAGGAGGGAGCTACAAGAAGATCGGATATTACGACAGCACCAAAGGAAACCTGTCCTGGTACGGAAATGACAAGTGGATCGGTGAGACACCTTCTTGTTTTCATAACCCCCCTCCATCTTTACCCCCCCACCCCCACCCCCCATGTGTCCATCAGTCACTGTCAGCTACAGTTAGCATGTGAAGTTAACTGCAGAGCTCCTCTCTCTAATTAAATCTTCACTGTTGGATCGTGAGGAATAGCATGAACATGATTGGTCCATGACCTTCACTCTGACCTCCGGGGATGGGGTTGGGGGGGGTTGGGTGGTTGTCTGATGGGGGGGCGTGTGTGCTTTGTGTAGCCTCTGTGTGGACGCTGCAAGAATGTAAAATGTTAAATTAAGTAAAGTGATGAGAGAACCAGAGGCAGGTGGCGGGCTGTGTTTATGTCTTGGAGGATGGAAGGGGTGGGGATGGGGGGTTGATGAGACGAGGTGGGTGTGTGTTTGGGGGGGTACATCGACCTTGACTGGACTGTGTGTCTTGTGTGTTTTTCTGTCTGAGGAAACGCTGATTGGATTTTCTGTTTGCTCAGAGTGACACTGATTGATTGAAGGTGGAGGGAGACGGGGGGTGCAGTGTCTGTAAACAAGGTGAAACGGTGACGACAGGAAGGACTTTAATGAACCAGGAGAAAACGCCTCAGTCTGCACCTGTTGGTATTTTACTGCCCAATCAGAGAGCTCACAGGCTGTTTTATTGTGATTCTCATGCTGAAGTCATGTGACCTTTATAGAGCTGATGTCAAGGTCAGGCTCATTATCACATGACCTGATGGATGAATGGATGGATGGATGGAGAATGAAAGTATTAAAAGATGGATGAATAGATATTTGAATGTATTGATGGATGATTGATGTATAAATGGCTATATTGATAAATACATGGATGGATGGTTGGATGTAAGAAAGGATGGAAAGATGGATGGATGGATGACTCAGTATGGAACAAAGGATGGATGAATGGAAGCATAACTGATGAAAAATTAAAGAATGGCTGAATAGATAGGTCAAAAGATAGATGGGTGGGTGGGTGGTTATGGATGGATGGATGGATGTGTTTAGAAATTGTTGGATGGATGGACAGGTGGATAGATAGATGGCTGATGAATGGATGAATGAGAGAATGGATAAATAATAGATTGGATGGATGGGTTAATATAGGGACAAATGGGGAAATGATACATTTATTATTTTTATTGGAGTATTACTGGATGGATGAATAGATGGCTGAAACGGTGGATGAATGAATAAATTATGGATTGATGGATGGGTGAATGGAAGGATGGACAAATGCATCAATGATGGATGGATGGATGGATGGGTCAAAGGATAGAATGATGTCTGTTTAATTGGATAGATGAATAGATGGGTGGATGGAAGGTGGGATAAATGGATGGGTGGATGGATCAATGTATAAATGGAGGGGTGGATGGATGGATGGATGGATGGATGGATGGATCAATGGATGGATGGATCAAAGGATGGAATGATGTCTGTATTGGATAGATGAATGGATGGGTGGATGGGTGGGTGGATGAATGGATAGATGGATCAAAGGATGGAACGATGTCTGTTTAATTGCATGGATGAATAGATGGGTGGATGGATGGGTGGATAAATGGATGGATGGATGGATGGATGGATACATGGATGGACGGATGGATGGATGGATGGATGGATGAATGGATGTATAAATGGAGGGGTGGATGGATGGATGGATGAATGGATGGATCAATCAAAGGATGGAATGATGTCTGTATTGGATAGATGAATAGATGGGTGGATGGATGGATGTATAAATGGATGGGTGGATGGATGAAGAGATAGATGGATGGCTGGATGGATCGATGTATAAATGGAGGGGTGGATGATGGATGGATGGACGGATGGATACATGGATGGAAGGATGGATGGATGGATGGATGGATAATGGAGGGGTGGATGGATAAATGGATGGATGGATAGATGGATACATTTTTTTTTCCAAACAACAGGAAGTTGCTTGACCTGCAGTCAGTCACACATTTGAAGTCTAATCCACGCCCACACTCATGTTTTTAAATGTGCTTTAATGTGCACTCTGTTTCTTTAACTTTGATAAATAAATAAATACATTAATTAATCAATAAATGCATCAATAAATAAAACAATAAATAAAACAATAAATAAATAAATGAATGAAATCACTGGTCTGTGAGAAGTCTGCTCTCTCTGATCCGTCGTTTAAACAGACAGTTAAATTTTATTGAATGACTTTGTGTGTAAAGCTGCTCAGAGGACTGATGGATGAGAAGTTTCCTTCTTGGTCCTCGATGGTGTCCTGACCTTAACCCCCCAGAGAGGGTCTGTCTGTGTCTGTCAGTGTGAGCTGAACCTCTGCAGCCGGGACTCTAAACTGATTTTTATAACGCTGAGCACACCAAGGTCGCCCAAATACACGCTCAGACAATCTGCCATGACCGCGTGACGGCCGCAGGAAGTGCTGACCCGGTGTTTCTGATGTTTGACCCAACGGGCAGTTTGACCCCAGACCAGCTGGACTCCAGAGTCAGCCAGGCGGTCAAAGAGAGAGTTAAGAGAGCAGGAACAAAAGTTTGGACTGAAGGAAGCAGGGGCATTTAAGGTAAGCAGAAGAATCACCAAAAAATATGAGGCTGTCAAGAACAGCTCAAATGGGACAAGTGGGACATTTACAGTCCAGTCAGTAAAATGATTATGTGGGAAATTAACAGTCCAGTCAGTAAAATGATTATGTGGGACATCAACAGTCCAGTCAGTAAAATGATTATGTGGGACATTTACAGTCCAGTCAGTAAAATGATTATGTGGGACATCAACAGTCCAGTCAGTAAAATGATTATGTGGGACATCAACAGTCCAGTCAGTAAAATGATTATGTGGGACATTTACAGTCCAGTCAGTAAAATGATTATGTGGGACATTTACAGTCCAGTCAGTAAAATGATTATGTGGGACATCAACAGTCCAGTCAGTAAAATGATTATGTGGGACATCAACAGTCCAGTCAGTAAAATGATTATGTGGGACATTTACAGTCCAGTCAGTAAAATAATTATGTGACATTTACAGTCCAGTCAGTAAAATGATTATGTGGGACATTTACAGTCCAGTCAGTAAAATGATTATGTGGGACATCAACAGTCCAGTCAGTAAAATGATTATGTGGGACATCAACAGTCCAGTCAGTAAAATGATTATGTGGGACATCAACAGTCCAGTCAGTAAAATGATTATGTGGGACATCAACAGTCCAGTCAGTAAAATGATTATGTGGGACATCAACAGTCCAGTCAGTAAAATGATTATGTGGGACATCAACAGTCCAGTCAGTAAAATGATTATGTGGGACATCAACAGTCCAGTCAGTAAAATGATTATGTGGGACATCAACAGTCCAGTCAGTAAAATGATTATGTGGGACATCAACAGTCCAGTCAGTAAAATGATTATGTGGGACATTTACAGTCCAGTCAGTAAAATGATTATGTGGGACATCAACAGTCCAGTCAGTAAAATGATTATGTGGGACATCAACAGTCCAGTCAGTAAAATGATTATGTGGGACATCAACAGTCCAGTCAGTAAAATGATTATGTGGGACATCAACAGTCCAGTCAGTAAAATGATTATGTGGGACATCAACAGTCCAGTCAGTAAAATGATTATGTGGGACATCAACAGTCCAGTCAGTAAAATGATTATGTGGGACATCAACAGTCCAGTCAGTAAAATGATTATGTGGGACATCAACAGTCCAGTCAGTAAAATGATTATGTGGGACATCAACAGTCCAGTCAGTAAAATGATTATGTGGGACATCAACAGTCCAGTCAGTAAAATGATTATGTGGGACATCAACAGTCCAGTCAGTAAAATGATTATGTGGGACGTCAACAGTCCAGTCAGTAAAATAATTATGTGGGACGTCAACAGTCCAGTCAGTAAAATGATTATGTGGGACATCAACAGTCCAGTCAGTAAAATGATTATGTGGGACATCAACAGTCCAGTCAGTAAAATGATTTTGTGGGACATCAACATTCCAGTCAGTAAAATAATTATGTGGGACATTAACAGTCCACACAGTAAAATGATTATGTGGGACATCAACAGTCCAGTCAGTAAAATGATTATGTGGGACATTTACAGTCCAGTCAGTAAAATAATTATGTGGGACATTTACAGTCCAGTCAGTAAAATGATTATGTGGGACATCAACAGTACAGTCAGTAGAATGATTATGTGGGACATCAACAGTCCAGTCGGTAAAATGATTATGTGGGACATCAACAGACCAGTCAGTAAAATGATTATGTGGGACGTCAACAGTCCAGTCGGTAAAATGATTATGTGGGACATCAACAGTCCAGTCAGTAAAATGATTATGTGGGACGTCAACAGTCCAGTCGGTAAAATGATTATATGGGACATCAACAGTCCAGTCGGGTAAAATGATTATGTGGGACATCAACAGTCCACACAGTAAAATGATTATGTGGGACATTTACAGTCCAGTCAGTAAAATGATTATGTGGGACGTCAACAGTCCAGTCATTAAAATAATTATGTGGGACATCAACAGTCCAGTCAGTAAAATGATTATGTGGGACATCAACAGTCCAGTCAGTAAAATGATTATGTGGGACATTTACAGTCCAGTCAGTAAAATGATTATGTGGGACATCAACAGTCCAGTCAGTAAAATGATTATGTGGGACATCAACAGTCCAGTCAGTAAAATGATTATGTGGGACATCAACAGTCCAGTCAGTAAAATGATTATGTGGGACATCAACAGTCCAGTCAGTAAAATGATTATGTGGGACATCAACAGTCCAGTCAGTAAAATGATTATGTGGGACGTCAACAGTCCAGTCAGTAAAATGATTATGTGGGACATCAACAGTCCAGTCAGTAAAATGATTATGTGGGACGTCAACAGTCCAGTCAGTAAAATGATTATGTGGGACATCAACAGTCCAGTCAGTAAAATGATTATGTGGGACATCAACAGTCCAGTCAGTAAAATAATTATGTGGTACATCAACAGTCCAGTCAGTAAAATGATTATGTGGGACATCAACAGTCCAGTCAGTAAAATGATTATGTGGGACATCAACAGTCCAGTCAGTAAAATAATTATGTGGGACATTTACAGTCCAGTCAGTAAAATGATTATGTGGGACATCAACAGTCCAGTCAGTAAAATGATTATGTGGGACGTCAACAGTCCAGTCGGTAAAATGATTATGTGGGACATCAACAGTCCAGTCAGTAAAATGATTATGTGGGACATCAACAGTCCACACAGTAAAATGATTATGTGGGACATCAACAGTCCAGTCAGTAAAATGATTATGTGGGACGTCAACAGTCCAGTCATTAAAATAATCATGAGGGACATCAACAGTCCAGTCAGTAAAATGATTATGTGGGACATCAACAGTCCAGTCAGTAAAATGATTATGTGGGACATCAACAGTCCAGTCAGTAAAATAATTATGTGGGACATTTACAGTCCAGTCAGTAAAATGATTATGTGGGACATCAACAGTCCAGTCAGTAAAATGATTATGTGGGACGTCAACAGTCCAGTCGGTAAAATGATTATGTGGGACATCAACAGACCAGTCAGTAAAATGATTATGTGGGACGTCAACAGTCCAGTCGGTAAAATGATTATATGGGACATCAACAGTCCAGTCAGTAAAATGATTATGTGGGACATCAACAGTCCACACAGTAAAATGATTATGTGGGACATCAACAGTCCAGTCAGTAAAATGATTATGTGGGACATCAACAGTCCAGTCAGTAAAATGATTATGTGGGACATTTACAGTCCAGTCAGTAAAATGATTATGTGGGACATTTACAGTCCAGTCAGTAAAATGATTATGTGGGACATCAACAGTCCAGTCAGTAAAATGATTATGTGGGAAATTAACAGTCCAGTCAGTAAAATGATTATGTGGGACATCAACAGTCCAGTCAGTAAAATGATTATGTGGGAAATTAACAGTCCAGTCAGTAAAATGATTATGTGGGACATTTACAGTCCAGTCAGTAAAATGATTATGTGGGACATCAACAGTCCAGTCAGTAAAATGATTATGTGGGAAATTAACAGTCCAGTCAGTAAAATGATTATGTGGGACATCAACAGTCCAGTCAGTAAAATGATTATGTGGGACATCAACTGTCCAGTCAGTAAAATGATTATGTGGGACATTTACAGTCTGGTCAGTTGTCAGGCTGGTTGATGGTTTGTTTATGCCTTACTTACTGTAAAGTCCAGAGTGATGCATTCACTGTCCTAAAGATTTATCTGGTTGTTGTTGAAAGATGATGTGTTCCGGGATTTGTAGACTAGTTTGTAACATCACCTTTTATCCCTTTGACTGACATCCTGATGATGAATAGGCTTTTGGCGGTGTGTTTAAAGTCAAGTGGGAAAAATGTTGTCCAGTTGGTCTGAGCAGGTTCTTCGTTTTAAGTCCTGCCTTCAAATGTTTGGCAGTGTACTCATTTCTGTAGAAAAATGATTTACTTTCTAATATGTAAGAGGACTTGTTACTGAAGTTGCTTAATACTTAAAATCCTGTTGGTAAGTTTGTGATTCGTCAGAGTTGCTTAATCACAATTAGGTGATGCATTCAAGATCCTATTAGGGAATTGTTTTTTTTGGCAAGATGTTTAAGGTCTTATCCGGAAATTGGCCTTTTGGCGAGATGTTTAAGGTCTTATCAGGAAATTGGCTTTTTGGTGAGATGTTTAAGGTCCTTTTGGACAAAATGATCACTTGGCACAGCTGGAGGTCCCATTAGTAAAATGGCTTTTGAAGATGCCTCAAAGCCCTGATGATAATTGGTTTTTGCCAATGTGTTTTAAGTTCTGCTGGTTATTTGCCTTTTACGTGATGTGTTCAGGGTCCTGTCAGCAAATGGACTTTTTGGCAATTCGTTTAAAGTCTTGTTGGATAAATGACTGCTTGTCACTATATTAAAGGTCCCATTACCTTTTAGAGGATGCATTTCATGTCCCATCAGTAAATTGTTTTATATGGCAAATTTTTTCAGATCTCTCTGGTCGCATGATTATTTGGCGATGTGTTTAAGGTCTGCTGGTGAAATGACTATTAGGTGATGGGTTAAATGTCCTGTCAGCAAATTGTCCTTTTAACAGTGTGCCTCAGGGTCTGTTAGTGAAATATAGTCTAGAGATGAATTCAGGCTCTGTTAATCTAATTGCAGAGACTGAACTGGGTCATTAATTTAAGGCCTTGTTGGTAAAATGGCCATTGGGAAGGGTCTCCTTGTTAAACTGAATATTCGGTTTAACAAGGAGAATATTGAATATTCGGAATATCCATTTTGTTTGTGTAACTTCTGAATTTAGTTTTTATTGGTAGTACAGTGAGCATCTGATTCCTCCTGGTTTGGCACAAATGAGCTGCTGCACCTTTGGAACAATCTTACAAAATGCAACTGCCAATATTGACAAGTAATTTTTCTTTTTTTTGTTCCTTTATTGATAGAAGAGAGAAAGAGTGGATAGGCTTTTAAAGGGGGTGAGAGAGTAGGGGAAGTCACTCTGCAAACTGGCCACAGGCAGGAATTGATCCCAGACCGGCAGGATTATTATTAAACGTGACATGAAGCACTTTTCTGAGCAGGGTTTCATTCATGATTTATATCATTTTAACTGGGAGAGTATACATCTAATAGCGAATGTAGAAGACGCATGGAAACTATTTTATGAAGCTTTTAATTTGATTATTAACAAGCGTGCTCCTTTTAAAAAATACAGAGTAAAAGGCCACAACAACCCCTGGTTCACCACAGTTTTATCTGATCTTCTGCATGGGTGAAACCTGGCATGGGCAAAAGCCAGAAGATCAAAAAACAACAGTGACTGGCTGGTCTTCAGACAACTTCGAAATGCATGTACAACCAAAATAAGACAAGCCAAGGCCAATCATTTCCTTTCACATACAACTAAGAATTTAAATAATCCCTCAAAGTTCTGGGCCACCATCAAAACTTTGTCAGGGACAAACAAAGGGATTGAGCTGCCTCCTTGTATTTTAAAAGACTCTGACGTAGTCACTGAGAGAGCTAAAATCCTCAGCTGTTTTAATGAGCATTTTATAGCTGGTTTTTGATTGAGCTTGTATCAACCTATAGATATCTTGGCTTTTTAATAGATGAATCCCTCTCTTTTACATCTCATAAACAGCAGTTGGTAAAGAGGCTAAAATTAAAACTGGGTTTTTATTTTAGAATCAAATCATGTCTTTCTTTTGAATCCAGAAAGAGACTTGTTGCTGCCACTTTTCTGTCTGTTCTTGATTATGGTGATATGTTGTACATGCACGCCTCAGCCCAGAGTTTACAAGCCCTGGATACTGTGTACCATGGAGCTCTGAGGTTCATTACAAACTTTAAATCCTTCACTCATCGCTGTGTCTTGTATTCACGTGTAGGATGGTCCTCTTTGTCTACACGTAGACTTATGCATTGGCATATTCTCATTTATAAGGTGGTTTTGGGTCTACTCCCTTCATATCTTCTGACCTTCATCAGTCAAAGGACTTCAGGGTTTTATAATCTTCGGTCCCAGAATCTCCTCTTGTTGTCTGTTCCTAAGGTCCGAACTGAGCAGGGAAAAAGGGCCTTTAAATTTGCTGCTCCTTTTGCTTGGAATGAGCTGCAAAAAGACCTGAAACTGAGGGAGCTGGTCTCATTGGAAACTTTTAAGAGAATGTTGAATGATGTAAACACTGAGGCATCTGGCTGCAGATGTGTCAACAGATGATCTTGCTACCTTTAATAGTCCAGCCCTACACATGTCTTTTTTAATTGTACATTAACTGTTTTACATGTCTGTGTATTTGTGTGTAATGCTGTTTGTGAATGTAAGAAACTTTGTAAATCGTGCTGCTGCCTATCTTGGCCAGGACACTCTTGTAAAAGAGATTTTTAATCTCAATGAGTTTCTTTTCCTGGTTAAATAAAGGTTAAATAAAAAAAATAAAAAAAGGAGCATGTACATGGAACATGCCTGGTTGCTAACCACTTTGCTAAACCAGCACCCCCACAAGCAACTTTTCAAAAAAAAGAAGCCCAACGTTGCTTATAATAAGTGGACCTGGCAACTCTGACATCGAGTTCTTTTGTGTGGCTGTTTGCTGCGTGTTGAAGTTTGTAACAACGAGATTATTCTTGTTCTGCTCTGTTCAGCAAACACTCAACTGTTTTAAAAACAGGGGCGTATTTTCTCCTATGGGAGCTCAAGGCAGACCCAGTCATTAGGGTCCTTCATATCCCTGTTCTGTGCTGATTAAAGTTTTATTTTTTTTTAATCTGGTCCCAGGTAACATAATGAAACTAAATGCATTTCGTCCAATTCAGTCGGACACTGAGCGTCTTCGGACTTCGATGGGGAAGCGTAGAGTGGGTTGTTCCACTGTGGAAACTGGACAGCCATTGGATAAACGCTGGGCTTTGTCCCGCCCATCGGACGCTCAGCGTCTCTGGGGGTCTATGAGGCAGTGGGCTGGCCTGGACGCTCAGCTTCTGCATGATGATTGGATGATCCGTCTGAGGCTGAATCCCTTTTTGATTGACAGTGAAATGAGCCAATCAGCGATCTTGAAGTATAACCCTCCACCGGAGCATCTTCTAAGTTTTACATTCAGTTGTTCTGGAGAGGAGCTTCTCCTGTTTAAAGCGGCTCAAGTCTTACACTCGCAACACAATGGACCAAGGCCGTTTAAGCAGTCTAGCTCTGCTGGCCATTGAGAGAACACTGGTAAAATCCCTGGAAAAGACACCTAGTTGGTATGACAGGGTCACAGATCATTTTCTTGAAAAGGAATGGAGGGTAGAATTTATATTTAAATAAATAAACAAATTTATGATGTAGGCCGGAAAAAAAATGAGCTTCCCCTCCTTGACTGACCAGCAGCCGCCACTGGTAGGTACACCCCTGGATACATAGACAAACCAAGATCAGTGATTGGGGCAGCCCTACGAAAAGCCTTGGATGATGAGTTTAACCCTATAAAGCCAATTGTATCATATTTGATACATACTTTCATAATACCTCTATCTACCAAATATGATCAACAAATTACAAAAAACATCTGAATACAATCAGATAAATGATAAAAATGTTCTTGAATGGATAAACAGTTGCCAAAAACACCTACTGTATCAAATGAGATACTAAAAATCTATGTGTTAAATTTTCTAGACGTTTTAATATTTTTTAGTATTTTAGCAGAAAGTGAAACAAACATTTCATCTCCAAAAAATTAGAATTTTCTGGCTATAATACATGGCCTTGGGCTTTAAAGAGTTAAGGAGCTGATGATAAATTGACTGTTAGGCCGAGGTGAACACTAAACATGTGATCGTCTGGTTTCATTCAGAAGCACTGGTGATGGTTTTAGACCCCTGTTATTGAACTACCAGATATTCCACAGCCCTACTGAGCTTTGCTGGAATGAGTAGCACACACACACACACACACACTCACACACACACACACGCAGAGCTGTATTTAGGACTTCCTCTCTCCGTGTGAATTCAGCAGAGTTCTCTGCGGCTGTAAACCAAAAATATCAGGCTGCTGCTCTGACAGAATGAGGCCTGTGAAGGTGACGGGGACGTTTCATCCGCTCAGTTTGTCCTGAGTTCACTTCAACACGTGTTACACTAAATTCATGTTTCATAGCCGGAGGGGGGGACATTTGATCCTGGCACTCACTGGAGGCAAACAAGGTTATTTTAGGATGGATGGGTTAAAGTGGTCGTTTTAACTGGTGGAGCTTTTCCTCTGTTATTTTTTTAGTTATATATCAGGGTCGGCCATTTTAGCCTCCAGCAGGAGGACTTCACCTTACCTTTGGTCCCCAGAGAATCCAAATGCTGCTGTGTTTCTGACTCTGGTTCATGTTTGTTTTTCAGTGGTTATCTCCTCCTCTCTGTTAAAGCCATAAACCAGGCACCACTCACTAATATCTCCTCCCTGATGTTAGCTGTATAATGATCATGTGTACAGCTGTGTTCATGTGAATGGAGCCTGCTGTGGACAACCCAAACTCAGAGACGTTTTCAGTTGTTAAAGTGAAGGTATCGTAGGCAATTTGCATTAAGAATGACTCTGAACAACTCTGTTCTCATGGCTCACTTAAGAGTGGTTTAAAAGAACTGACTCGTAGAGCACCTTTGGATGTCAGACGGATAAGGGCCTTCTAACCAGACATGACGGACAGTTTCACATATCCACCACAGAAATATTTCACTAGTCCTTCTGGGAAAATATTTTCAGGGGCAGAACAACAACAGCAGCTTGTGATTGGCTGATGTCACTGAGACACTATGGGCCCTAATTTTGTGGCGCAGCGCAGGGTGGCGCAGGGTGCGCAGAGCCTGGCGCACCCTGTGCAGTGTTAATTTTGTCCGGCGCAACGCCGTGCGCAGCTAATTAGACAATTTGGTAGACCATCTGCACCGACATGGGTGTGACGCCACACCAGGGGGAGGTGACGACAGATTCATGTTGGCGCAGTGACAATTTTGTGCCAAAAAACTGTGCAGAAGGTGCGTTGAAAGCTCACCAGCCCCAACCTGGTCTTTTCTCGGCGCAGGCGAAGCGCACCCTCTGCAGCTGTAATTTGGTGACAGGTGCACATGTGCTGGAAGTTTGCCTTATCAGCTTCATCATACAATACGGAGTATATCTCCAGCTTCTCTCATTTCATGAAATTCAAAGAAAAGAGGGAGAAAAAAGAGAGAAAATAAATGTATGTCACTCGGTGTCCTAAGGATTTACCTGTGATTTCCCATATTTTTCTGTTTTAATCTTCATTCTGAACAAGGATGAGGAGGAGATATCGAGAGAGTATACAGTATATCACCAAAAGTTCTGCAATCTGGCGATGACGGACCAGGAATGCAGCTGGATTAGCCTAAGGCTGTGTTAAATGTAACTCTCTTAATTTTGTGCTCCTATTAATGACAAAGGAACAGATTACATCTGTCCCGGGGAGCTAGCCCTGAGTGCCCCTCCACTCTGTCAGCTGCTGTAATGGTAACAGTGGCTCTGACCGTCTCCGGTCACCCTGTTGGCGCGGCGCAGACGCGGCGCAGGGCAGGTGCACTGCGCCTGGTCTACGAAATTAGAGCCCACTGAGTCACTGTGTCTCTGAGTTACTTGCTGTGTTCATAATCGTTCCCTGTCACACATAATAGTGCGTTATATAGTAATATAGTGAAGTAATAGTGTGTTTGCCATTTTGTATTGTTGTTCAAATTCTCAGCAGTTAATTTAATTTACTATATAGTGCACAACGAAACACCCACAATGCACAGCAAGCGTACATACGATGTACCTTATATTGTACTCCTGTATACCACAATGCAATGCAGTCGTGTTTTCCATAGAAGAAGAAGAGAAAGGAGGCTAGGAGTGTCTTTCATTTATAAAGGCAAAAAACGTTAACACGTTTGTAAACTACTGACGCTGTGACGTTTAGAACATTTCAGTGCAGTGTAAGAAATGCCATTTGGTCATTTCCTTTGTAGTCCACTATTTCATTTACAATACAGAGGGGGCAGGGAGTGAGTGGACGGTTTGAACACAGCTACTGTCCAGTCCACCCCTACTTCACCTGAGAGCTACACCACAGCTGATTGGTCGGTCTGAGCTGAAGGTCAGAGGTCATCCCTGACTCACCTTGGAGCTACACCACAGCTGATTGGTTGGTCTGAGCTGAAGGTCAGAGGTCATCCCTGACTCACCTTGGAGCTACACCACAGCTGATTTGTCAGTCTGAGCTGAAGGTCAGAGGTCATGCTCTTCAGTCTGACCCCTTGCTGTGTTTGTGTTGTTTTGTCTTTCCCTTCACTTTCTCCTCTCCTTGGTCTCCTTGACAACCACTGCTGCATCACTGCCTCACACACACACACACACATCACCGTGGTAACCATGATGGAGCCAGTCACCATGGTAACACGCTGTTCCACCATGAAGGGCAGAGACATGTTAATGCAGAGGACAGGAGTGTGTGGCATGATTTATGGTGAACAAAAGCGTTACCATTAAAACACGGCCAAAGCAGAAACACCAGCACACCTCCACCTTCAGCTGCTACATCATCACAAACTTCTCACCTCAGCCTCTCAGTAATCACTGTGAACATAATCAGACATGAAAATATATCAATAAATGGATAAAAGAAAAAGGGTCTCATATATATTTGTATATCTTATCTCATACAGTATATATATACATATATACATATATGTATGTGTATATATATATATATATATATATATATATATATATATATATATATGTATATATATATATATATATATATATATATATACTATATAAATACAAACTGCTGTAATAATGTGTGATAGATGATTATATGGCCTTTAAATATACAGTACGTGAACACATAATGAGGATTTATTTAATTGTATTAACTCTGTCCATCTCTCTGTCTGTCTGTCTGTCTGTCTGTCTGTCTGTCTGTCTGTCTCTGGTATAGGCTCTGGTCCTCCTGCAGATCAGACCGTCGTGATCGAAGAGTTTCGGTATCTCTCCCAGAAGATCTTTGTGACGATGTCAGTATTCGCCGGCTTTGGGATCATCTTAGGAATCATCTGCCTCACCTTCAACATCTACAACAGCAATGTCAGGTAAATCAGCAACTACATCTATAACAGCAACGTCAGGTAAATCAGCAACTACATCTATAACAGCAACGTCAGGTAAATCAGCAACTACATCTATAACAGCAACGTCAGGTAAATCAGCAACTACATCTATAACAGCAACGTCAGGTAAATCAGCAACTACATCTATAACAGCAACGTCAGGTAAATCAGCAACTACATCTATAACAGCAATGTCAGGTAAATCAGCAACTACATCAGTGACTACAACACGGCAGTCTTTAGGGTATCATGGGTTATGACTGTCGTGCTCTAATTCCTGTCATTAAACTGTCAGTCATCAATTGTTAACACACTTGAAGCTTCTTGACTTTTATTGTTTAGCATTCATCTTGGTGGAAGTCCAAACCCACTTCATCTGATGATCTGATTGGCTGTAGTGAATCTGGCAGACAAAACAAGTGTTTGATCACATTCTGTTCAGGCCCCTCCCCAGTGGCGGTTCTGGGGAGGGGCCAACAGGCCAGTGCCCTGTAAAACTGAGCCTGGACCCCCCTGTGGTCCCCTCCACACCAAGCATATACAATCATTAAAGGCTGTGGTGTCCCGCTGATGTAATAAGCGGAACAAATGATGCGACACTGGGTTCCAGTCAGACCCCTTAGAGTGCTACACTGCCAGAACCTCTTGGGAGAAAAAGAGAATATGCCGACAGAATCATCACAGTGATACAAGAAGACTTACCACAGAGAATTGTGGTGAGTAAAGCTGTGTTGTTTGTGTAATTTTTACACGGTAAGACCAGGAAATGTTGTTGACCAACTTGAGTTAATAGGAGGTTGATAAAAGCACAGAGGTTGATGTGGTCTACCAAGTTTTACGCACCGGCTGTGATACGCAGGCCTTTGACTGGCTTCACGCGCTCTCGCGCGCGCCACACCTCCGTTTTTTTACGCTGGGTTTATAGGTACAAATCCCATGGGAGCCGCAGGAGTGTAGCATACGTGGTGCCCAAGAAAACGCCCTGAAATATCTTGTAACAACAACAAAATGCGCAGAGATTAGTATAGCGTGGCTGTGTGTCTTGAACTTTCCCTCGGAGTCTGTGCGCGCGCTCCTCTGTATGCAGGTGAGCGTAAAGACGCAGACAGGCGCGCATCACAGGGACAGTGAGGGACCGTCAGTCACTCAGTGTGTTTTTATGATTCAAACTGTGTCTTCAGAGCTCATGTGCTCTGTTTAACTTAATGAAAATACTTTAAAAAATGACGAGTCGGCCTGTTGATGAATCAAAACTCTCAGTCCAATTCTGGGCAGCTGTTTTCACTGAAGCACTGTTTTCTAAATGATAAATTCACCCAGAGGCTTCCTGCATCACTTATGCTCCATGATATAAGAACAATCTGTAAGTATTAAGCTTCAAATAACATCTACTAGTGCAGTGGTCCTCAACCTGTGGGTGGAGGCCCATAAGTGGGTCTCAGAACTGTTTTCAGTGGACGGTGTATAAATCAGGTAAAAATGTGGCAAATATGTCTTCAGTGTATGGAGGCCCGAAGAGGACAAACACCCATCAGAGTATGTTAGAGTATACTCACTAGAATAAACCAGACTGCACCACTCATCCTTTCCCCCTTCCATAAAGTTGATCCCGTAAAAAAGCCCCATTGTAAACACAAATAAATATTTTTCAGTGGTGTAATTGCGTTTGGTGACTGTACAATACGAGTTAAATATGACACTGTTTCAGATTTCTCTAGTGAGATTTTTCTGTCCAGAAATCATAAATTTATTTATGTCAGCTGTTATTACTTTTAGTTTGGTGTTCTTTTATAGATGTGTTGATCTAAAAATAAAGTAGTGATAACTGTGACTTTGTATCACAAATTTGTATCACTAAAAGGGTATAGTGGATGCTCTCATTGTTTTTATTGTCCGAATTGCTACAGAAACAATTACCAATACTGTTTTTAAATTTTGTTCTGAAGTAAATGTGTTCAAGGCTTGAACACCGTGTTGTTGATGAAGACAAAAACAATGTCTTATTTTGTTTATTTAACAATTTCTTTGGACATATTGTTGACAAAATTTAACTATCATACAATAAATTTAACTAAATAACTAAACAAATAAACTCCTGCAACTGAAATACTTTTACTAGTATTTTGTATTACATTAGACTAAATATTTTAAATGCAAGAACACTTCTCAGTTTCTTTTGTCGGGATTGAATGTGTCCCTCTGACAACACCCTTGGCCCCCCTGTGAAATTGGTCTAGAACCGCCACTGCCCCTCCCACTTTTTAACCCTGAGAGATACCAAGCACCATTGAGAATTGGATGGATGGATGGATGGATGGATGGATGGATGGATGGATGGATGGATGGACGGATGGATGGATGTTTGATATCTCTGGCTCCTGCAGGTACATCCAGAACTCTCAGCCGTACCTGAACAACATGACGGCGGTTGGCTGTATGATGGCGTTGGCTGCTGTGTTTCCTCTGGGCATCGACGGCCTGCACGTCCAAAAACACAACTTCCCCGTGGTCTGCCAGGTAAACCACAAACACACTTTAGCACAACAGCTTCATCTGAAACAGAGCCTACAGCAGGATGTCCAAACTTTTTTAATAAACGAAGGACTGGGCCACTCAGTACACGCGAGGCTTACTGCCTCACCTCTAAAGCACTAATGTGGTAAAATCTATTAACAAAACTATGAAAATCGGTAAGTTTTCGTGTATTTTTTACAGAAAGGTTGGCAGGTCGTTTTCTCAGCCTCAGACTGGTGCTTAAGACCCTTTACTGTCCTGAAGGGAGAAACAAGAAGAGAAACAGCAGATGTGGAAATTTCAGACTTCTTACATGAATAAAAATTGGGCTTGTTAACACATCAACTTATATTTATTAAAAAATTGACATAAAAATGAATTCACTGCGTCCCTGGGATCGACTGGTCACCAGTTTAGGATGTATCCGCCTCTCGCCCAATCACAGCTGAGACAGGCTTGAAGCTCGCCATGTCCAGTATTCAGAATTTAAAAAATTATTGACAAATATTGGAAGAGAAGAAGAAGAAGGAAGAAAGATGAAACGTTGAGGAGTCATGAAGAAAAAGGCTCATGGAAGTGATATTGTACTATTCATGACACTTTAACCTAATTAAATTTATTGAATCAAATCATTTGGTGTTTTTAAAGTCATGATATTAAACCAAAAGATTCTTCATGCCGTTTTCGTTCAGATGCAGCTGCAGAGCGAAGCAGATGCTCCCAACGTGCACGCTGCTCTGTTCAATAATCATCTTGATTTAATTTATGATCAAGCCAAATCAAAAAGTAAAAATCTTCACACAAGTCCTCACATCGTGTTAGGTTGAAGATTTCTGCATCTTTCTTCATGTTTATATTTACACAGTGCCACACCCTTTTTGGAGCTGGGGTCTGTATATGAGTCCAATAAACCTGAAGGTAAATCCATCAGATGCTGCAGAGTTACATCATGATGAGTTTTGGATCAAGTCTGAATTCAGTGTTTTTGAAACTTTGGCCAAATGTCGCAACAAGTTATTCCTCCCACTACACACACAATATGAAAAATGACAGATAATAATGTGACATGAAGGAACACGACCTTGTTCAAGACAGGTGCTCCACCCAGTGTTGAATCTAACTAGTACAATACTGTTTAGCACAAATATTACGTGCGGGCCATGGTCCATTATATTTTGGACTTTCATATGGGCCAATTAAAATGGATGGCAAGGGTCTTAGGTTTAGGAGGGGTTGGAGAAAACTTTTAGATCTACCAGGCCATTGTTAGCTGTTGTTAGCATGCCCTGAGTTGTAGTTCACAAATACCACATGAAGAATGTAAATAACACAATGGCAGCATTTCTATAAATATAAGTCGAACAACACTGTGTATACGGCTGATTTAGTGCCATAAACACGAGTCAGAAGTGAAGAGGAATGGTATATTACAGGAGCTTAATAACTGTTTACACTGGGAGAAGCCATCTTTGATTGTCAACTTGGGTGTGATGAAGATTCCCCGTGTTCCAAGTTGGAAATTCTGATCTTGGAGGATGTTCCAGTTGAAATTTCCCACTTGGAACTTAGAAATCCCAACTTCCCAGCATAACTGGAACGCATCATTAGGGTTATGGTTATCATACCAGAGTTCATAACCCTTGAAGAAGTGCGTAAGAGGCGTGTCGCAGAGTGACATCACTCTCGGACACGCCTACTTTGCGACGCGCCTCTCTCTTGCAGCCTGCAGACAGACTCCTCACTGTGGACACTCCAGCAACCACAGGGTTTGGACGTTTTCCAGAGGACACTTGCTTCAGTTAATGATAATTCATATTTACAGAAATCCTCCATGGCTCTCTGTCTCTCTGTCTCTCCGTCAGTTCCGTCTGTGGCTGCTCGGCCTCGGCTTCAGTTTGGCCTACGGCAGCATGTTCACAAAGATCTGGTGGGTCCACACCGTCTTCACTAAGAAGGAGGAGAAGAAGGACAGAAGAAAGGTGATGGACCCTCATAGATGAGCACTCGACCATCGCTGTGATACACATTCTGTCGTCATAATTCTACACCAGTCCTTGTTTATCTTCCTCATGAAGTCACTCTTTCTGTCCCAGCAGCATTTGGAGCCATGGAAACTTTACGCCACTGTGGGCGTCCTGCTCGGGATTGATGTCCTCTCACTGATGATCTGGCAGATCGTAGATCCTCTGCACATCACCGTGGAGGTAAAATAACAATAAATTAATATGGATGTCTAGTACTAAGTTCATATTATTGAACACATTAATCTGCACATCAATGTTGAGGTAAAACACTTCAATATTAAACATTAGTGAGTATGATAAACATTTGTATTTGATTTCATTAATGCTGAATCAATGGAGGCATTGATTTATATCATTATCCTTTTTTATTTATAACCATTTACCTGTGTGTTTCTACTGTCTATGTGAGCAGAAGTTCACCAGAGAGGCTCCCAAAGGTGACCTTGACGTCCTGATCCAGCCTCTGCTGGAGCACTGCAGCTCACAGAAGATGAACACCTGGTTAGGTGAGGTACCCACTGATCTGTTCACCCTCCTGAGCCACAGACTTGGACCTGTTAGAGTCTGACAGAGATGGTACAGAAACAGGTCTGCACTGTGACTGTATAGAGCCATCAAGCAGCAATTTGTACCAGAACCCCATATTATACAATAAACAATGGGTCCTGGGTCAAGTCTGAGTGGCATCAGCTGTTCAGTTTTCTTCTGAGTCCAGTCTACGGAGGTCTACATGATGGAGCTTTAGGTAAACAGGGGGGTATTCCAAAAAGCTGGCTTAGCTCAAATCCTGGCCTATTTCAGTCAGCTTCGCTAACTTTAGTGGGAGTTTGTTCCACTAACGAGGCTTTGGGCTAGCCTGGCTTGGTAACCATGGTAACTCAGCCAGAGCGACAAGCCTGGTCCGGGGCAGGCTAACAGTCAAGCTAACTTTAGCTCCGTCTCAGAGAAGGTCAGACGGGCTTCAGAAGACGCCTGTGAACTGCATGTTTCACATTAAATTCATCTTGATCTGTAATCAGTGATGTTCTTGTTCAATAACATAAACTGAAACCTTTTTTAAATAACCATGAATTATGACATGTCAGGTACTGCATTATTTATCACCTACCAAAGAGAGAAGGTGGGTGAGTGGTCAGTTTGCAGGGCAGTGAGTTGCACAAGGATTTGTGGCTAACTGCTGGGTTCGACCATACATTTACAAATATATATATATATATATATATATATATATATATATATATATATATATATATATATATATATATATATATATATATATATATATATATATATATATATATATATATATATATATATATATATATATATGTATATATATATATATATATATATATATATATATATATATATATATATATATAATATGTTCATCGACCTGTATAACGCTTTTTGAATGATGGAATCATCTGTGTATAAACGATAAAATGCATTTGCCACATTACTGAAAATAGAATGCGTCCCAGAACTGAGCCTTGGGGTAACATCAGTAGCAGCAGAGATGGATCCAGCCAAGGCCTTTGAAAAATTAATGAAAAGAAGCACAATATTTATTACTGTCTGAAGAAATTGACTGCCATTCAACCATTCAAAAGCGTTAAGACCAGCTGTGGCAGCATTGTGCTGTTTTCTAAAACCAGATTGAAACAAAGAAAAAATAATATTTGACTCCAAAAAATCCTTTAATTGATCACTGATGATCCATTCAAACAGTTTTTCTATGACAGCCTGACCAATGTGTTTACGATTGGCAGGAATGAGGAAGTTCAGACCTGAAGGCGAACCTTTGCAGTGTTGGGGGTGTGGCTTGGCCATGATTGACAAGAAATGGAGTCAGGATCAGCACCCTAGGTCAGGGAGTCATCCAAAATGTCCTTAAGAAATGGAAAAGGGCAAGGGCTAGCGAGTGCACCCTGGACCCGGGACCTAATGGTCCCTCAGAGGTTGGCTGTGTCCTTTGCTGTGAGAGGAGCCTCTGTTGACTGTGATTTCCTGACTTAGGGTGCTGATCTGGTATCCATTTCTTGTCAATCATGACCAAGCCACACGCCAACACTATAAAAGTCCACCTTCAGGTCTACACTTCCTCATTCCTCCAAATCATGAATACATTAGTCAGGATGTCATAGAAGTCCTCTGTCTATGCAGAAGAAAGCTGGAGACATTTTCAGATTGGTTCATATGAATATAGCAGAGCAGTATATCTTAGCCTAAAATTCACAATGTGACACAAAGTCTGCAAGACTGATAATAGCATGCAAGGAAAACCACGAGTCAGGGGTGTGTTGCTCTCTGCCAGAGACTCCACCTCAGGAACCACTGAAATAGGGATGTTGAAAATAATCCCAAAGACGTTGTGTCATGAAGCAGAAGTAGAAGACATGTTGCAGCTTCCATTAGGCTGACACTGTGTGTATGCAAAAATGGCTTTTAATGCCAGTTGGCTTTTTTTTTATCACACCGCTGAGACTCAGATCAAATCAGAGCGTAACATCAGGGTAGATGGACGGGACATGGAGGTATACCAGAGATTGTCAGTGAACTGCCAACATGTGCGATCCTGACTGAAGCCTTGACTTGGACAAATATTGTTTGACAAATCTGTTATCACATCAGTGATCATCAGCTGGTGTTCTTGAGGCCACATCAGGCCCTCCACAGCCTCCTAAACGACCTCCAGAATATAATCAATTAAAAAATGTGAAGGGGGGTTAGTTATAGATTCAAAGTATATTTTTACATTGATTCAGTATTGCTGTAAATGCAACCCCTGAAACTACTGGTTCTGTTTTACAGAAATCCACCTGTCAGCCAACATTAGCCAACATTCAACCAGGAAAACAAGCATATTTAAGTCAAACCCAGTGATGGACACGATAGACCAGAGAGAAGCAGCTAAGATAGACTCGAAAAAGACTCTAAAGGACTTGAAAATCAGGCTGTGTAACTTAGGTGACTAAAAACAACATAAAAACCATAAACAACAACATAATAGAAACAAAACAGGGTCAGTCTGGACTCATCAGACCACATGACCTTCTTCCAGTCCTCCACAGTCCAATCTTTATGCTCCCTATAGCTAACTGAAGCCTTTTTTCTGGTTGGCCTTGCTGATTAGTGGTTTTCTTAAGGCTTGGACAGTAGGCACTAGGCATGATGGGTGCATCACTTCACCTGCCTCTCTTCTTACCCTGATGCTCTCATCACTCTGGAACAGGGTCAGTCTGGACTCATCAGACCACATGACCTTCTTCCAGTCCTCCACAGTCCAATCTTTATGCTCCCTATAGCTAACTGAAGCCTTTTTTCTGGTTAGCCTGACTGATTAGTGGTTTTCTTAAGGCCACACAGCTGTTCAGTCCCAGTCCCTTGAGTTCTCTTCACATTGTGTGTGTGGAAATGCTCTTACTGTCACTATTAAACACACCCCTGAGTTCTACTGTTGTTTTTCTTTGATTTGATTTGGCCAAACGTTTAAGTGATTCACCGATCACCATCATTCAGGATTTTATTCTGACCACATTTCTTCCTTGAAGACGATGGTTTTTAATAATGTGTTGGACAGTTCTTAACCCAGCTTAAGTAGTTTCTTCAATCTCCTTAGATGTTTTCTCTGCTTGATGCCAATGATTTGACCCTTCTTAAACAGACTAACATCTTTTCCACGACCACAGGATGTGTCTTTGACATGGTTGTTTAACAGATGAGAAGCTGCTCATTACATCAGCTGCAGTTAAATAACTTGTTTCAGCTGAAAGATAATCACCCATGCAGTAATTATCCAACAGGAGGCTCGTACCTGTTTGATTAGTTAAATCCAGGTGGAGATTTTTCTTTGGGCCAGGCAGTGTAAATGACACAACCCTTTCTGCCAGCCACACGTCCATCAGCCTCACCTGTAACTATAAGCCACGCCCCTCTCTATCATCCCCCAAACAAGTTTTATGTTATAATGTTGTACATTTATCCAGGTGCGTCTGTTTGAAATGATTTGGACTGACACGTGAGAACTTTAACATTTCTTTTATTTGAAGTATACTTTTGTTCTATATTCCTTCGGCAGCCATCTTGTCTCCTCAGGTGTGGTGTATGGCTACAAGGTCTGCTGCTTCTGCTCGGGATCTTCCTGGCCTATGAGACCAAATCAATCTCCACAGAGAAGATCAACGACCACCGAGCCGTGGGCATGGCCATCTACAACGTGGCTGTGAGTTTGACAGAACCTCATGCTTCACTAACTCAGTTTTTTCTTACCTGAGGACTTGATGTGACGCAGATTAGCGTGATAGACGTGTTCTGCATGGTCATCAGTGGTGGTTGCTGGTCGTGATGGTTGCTGCTTCCTGCTTAATTTCTATGGCAGCTCTGCTCTTTGGTAGTTTAAGGTTAACAGAAAGGAAAGGAGGAGGAGACAGAAACAGAGCTGCCCAGGTGTGAATGTTCCTGTCAGAGAGAGGAGACCTGAACAGAGAAAGACAGGAATAAAGTCTGAGGTCAGGCTGCATCACAGAGACGAACATGAGACAGATTAACCCCTGTCTCTGTGGTGGCAGTGTGGTGATGTTGTGAAGATGGAGATGGTGTGGAGATGGAGATGGTGTGAAGATGGAGATGGTGTGAAGATGGAGATGGTGTAGTGTAATGTGGTGTTGTGGTGTTGTGGTGGCTTGATGGTGTAAAGATAGTGAGATGATGCAGTTTCTCTGTTATGCTTCAGTGTCTGCTCAGACCACATAGAGATCCTTTCCTTTCCTCTTATTCCTCCTTTCCTTCCTCCTATTTCCTCCTTTCCTTTCCTCTTATTCCTCCTTTCATTTCCTCTTATTCCCTCCTTTCCTTTCCTCTTAATCCCTCCTTTCCTGTCCTCTAATTCCCTCCTTTCCTCTCCTCTTATTCCTCGTTTCCATTCCTCTTATTCCCTCCTTTCTTCTCCTCTTTTTCCCTCCTTCCCTTGACCCTGTGGCATTTTAAGGGAAAGTGGATAGGAAAGGACTTGGGAAGGACTTTTTGATCGCACCCCAAATGTTTGTTGTTGGACAGATTTCTTCTTTTTCTTCTCTCAGCTTCAGTCAGACTGACCCTCCTGTCCTTGTGTCCTCATGTCCTCCTTCCCTCCTGTCCTTCTTTCCTCCTGTCCTCCTGTCCTCCTGTCCTTCTGTCCTCCTGTCCTCCTGTCCTCCTGTCTTCCGGTCCTACTGTCCTCCTGTTCTCATGTCCTCCTTACCTCCTGTTCTTCTTTCCTCCTGTCCTCCTGTCCTTCTGTCCTCCTGTCCTCCTGTCCTCCTGTCCTCCTTACCTCCTGTCCTTCTGTCCTCCTGTCTTCCGGTCCTCCTGTCCTCCTGTCCTTCTGTTCTTCTGTCCTCATGTCCTCCTGTCCTCCTTTCCTCCTGTCCTTCTGTTCTCCTGTCCTTCTGTCCTCCTGTCCTCCTGTCTTTCTGTCCTCCTGTCCTCCTGTCTTCCGGTCCTCCTGTCCTCCTTTCCTCCTGTCCTTCTTTCCTCCTGTCCTCCTGTCCTTCTCTTCTTCTGTCCTCCTGTCCTCCTTTCCTCCTGTCCTCCTGTCCTCCTGTCCTCCTTTCCTCCTGTCCTCCTGTCCTCCTGTCCTCCTTTCCTCCTGTCCTTCTTTCCTCCTGTCCTCCGGTCCTCCTTTCCTCATGTTCTTCTTTACTCCTGTCCTTGTGTCCTTCTGTCCTCGTGTTCTCCTGTCCTCCTTTCCTCCTGTCCTCTTGTCCTCCTGTCCTCCTGTCCTCAGTCCATGTGTCAGCCATAACAAGGACTCAGGTGTGTTGACTCTGCAGGTCAGAGTGAAGGACACGCTGCAGGACACTCTGTGCATGCTCAGTGATGACACAGGGGCTCATCAGCAGGAATAACGTCAGTCGGAGACACTCGACTGTCTCCAAGGTGGACACATGAGGGTGTTCAGGAGGGTTTGAGTTTGACAGACAGACAAAAACTGTTTACTGAAATCTACCATCGTTATTTTAAGCCTACAATCAGCAGGGACGGACAGAATATTTCTCCTCTCTGATAACAAACCTACACGTTTCCTTCATGGTTCATTTGTTTTGCTCTTGCTGTTGGTGTTTACTAAATGTTCTTTTACTTCTCTTTATAATGACTTTAACTCGTTGTAGAAATGTTCCCCCTGTGCGTCCATAACGTCTCCCTCTGGTCTCTGAGTGAACTGTGCAGAGCGTCCTCATCCCTCTGTGCTGGATCACAGTTTTAGGACGTCTCGCTCGTTTGAGTCCAGAATGATCCAGAACGTGCAGCTAGTGGAGACTTCTGCACACCTTCACAGTAAAAGCCTGTAAAAGACAAGGGCTTTTATTTTGAAAGTATGAAGCTCTGTAGGGTTTTCCAACCATCTAAAGGTCTGAGAGCCTGGAGCACATGACCAAGACCTCCTGAGGGGTCTGCAATTTATTTATTTATCTTATTTGTTTATTTATTTATTTATCTATCCATTTATTTATTGATCTTATTTGTTTATTTGTGCACTAATCTATCTATTAATTTTATTTGAGCATTTATGTCCTCTGTTTTTCACTGACAGTTGTTTCAGCATGTCGTCGTTTTGGAAACTCTCATTGTGCAGACCTCCTGTGTTTTAGTCCTCATTTTGATTTCAGAGGATAATCCCTGTGTGTGTGTGTGTGTGTGTGTGTGTGTGTGTGTGTGTGTGTGTGTGTGTGTGTGCGTGCGTGTGTGTGTAGGGGGGGGGGGGTGGCTGGGGGTGTGTATGTGTGTATGTGTCTAAAGTAATGAGTTTGATCCTCAGTCTGCTGATCTATCGTGGTCAAGCCCGTCCAGAAAGACCTCTGCATGTTACAGCAACAGTATGTGTAGTAATAACATTTGGACTCAGGACCACAAATATGTATATAAACTGTGTGTGTATACATATATATATATATATATATATCTATGTATATATATATATATATATATATATATATATATATATATATATATATATATATATATATATATATATATATATATATATATATATATATATATATACATATATATATATATATATATATATATATATATATATATATATATATATATATATATATATATATAAACTGTATGTGTAGATCCAAACATATATATATATATATTATATATATATATATATATGATAGATAGATAGATAGATAGATAGATAGATAGATAGATATGTATATATATATGTATATATATATATATATATATATATATATATATATATATATATATATATATATATATATATATACATATATATATATACATTTATATACATTTATATTTATATGTATTAGGGCTGTCACTTTACTGCATTAATTAGATTAATTTATAACAACGCAAATTAATGTGTTATAAAAATTAATCCTACGATTAAATATAGCACATGAACATTTTAATATTGTCCAGCTGGAGGACCCGTACATGGCAGTGGCACGTCACTTCACACATGCGTCTCTTGTCAAACCAAACAAAGCCCAGGTGACAACAGGAATGGCATATTTAAGACTCTGCTTTATTTTATTTTTGAATGTATTTATCTATATTTGTACTACATTCTTTAATAATGCATCAGGCCTAATTGTTTTGCTGGATGTCCTCGACCTTTTTCTTATTTTGAATTTGATTTATGAAACACACTTAAAGTGTAATTTGAGTTGCCTGATTGAGTTTAGAAGTTTCTGGACAAGTTGCCCTGTCTTTGGTTTTATTCAATCACCAATTAAAATGTGGATTCACAAATCTTCACTTCTTAGTGTATTCATTTGATTAGTCCTGCACTACAGTTTTATAATATCCTAGAATTCAAATTCTTAATGTGGGGACTTTTCCTGCTGTTCTATAAAAATGTTCTAATACATGTCAAAATGTAAATTAAGTTGAAAATAAAGACGATTTTTACTGGACCTAAAAACCATAAAAACATACAGAGTAGTTTTATTAACATTATTGTCATTAACATTTTTAATATGCTACATTCAGCTGCTCAGACAGTTTACAAAAAGCATGAACATGCAAATGCTAACCAAACATGTTTTATTAATAATGTTTTGAGTTAATTCTGTTTCCTGTGCTCACAATCTCATGTTATGTATTTAATCATGGAGGGTTTTTTTGTATCTGATTAGTAGGGATGGGACCGATCCGATCCAGTATCGGTATCGGCATCCGATCCAGGCATAATTCACGGATTGGAATTTTCCGATCCGCGTGCCACGGGGCGCCCGATCCAACACAACACACGAGACATGTGACGCCACCCCTCATTTCAAGGAATCCATTCCACAGTTTGCAGCCAGCCAGTGTGTGCGGAGCACAGTGCCTCCTGTGAGTGTGACGCCGTCTATTAGCCACCTGAGCTAACAAGCGCTAACAACAACATATCTGCTGTGTGGAATAATGCTGTCAGTTCTCCTCAAAATCAAAGCCGAACAGTTTTCGGACATGCCCCACGGAATAAGGTACAGAGACTCAATTATCCGCCCTTTCGGTAAACACCCTGGCGAAAACAACACAGCCACACGGGGTTAAACTCTTGACGAAGCTCCGCTGCGCTCGGCCGGATGAAAAGCCGTCGGCTGAGCCCGCTAATAAGCGGAGGACGAGTGACTGAACTGCATTTCACAGAACACACAGCCTGGTCTTTGATTTTAAGTTTGCCATCAACGGTGTAGAACCAAAAATACGTCCTCACAACTGTTCTCAGATGACTTAGAGCCGTTTAGTCCGCTCTGTTCGGAGTGGAAACTCTTCACTGAGATCAACAGAGCAGCAGATGTATCTGAGGGTCAGGCTGCGCTCACAGCGCCCTCTGTTGAAACGGTCCACTGCTCCAGGCGCTCTGATGTGCTGTTACACTCAATATTTTGCATTCAAATATTTATTTACTATTTGGTTACATATATTTATCCCCATATTCGATCAGCTATTTGAGTATCACAGTTAAAGATTAATCCAACATCTGAAAAGGCACCACGTGAACAAACACCAGGATTATTTTTAATTTATTATATTTTATTTGGGGGGTAGAGATGTTTACAATTATATCATATGTCACTTATGAAAGCTGCTGCACTATACTTGATTTGTGTGCTGTTCAGAAGCAGCAGCCCTTATGGTGTTATTATTTTTTTGGTAGTGTAGATAGTTTAGAACAACAGACACTGTCTACTTGTTACACATAATATCAAAAGTGAGACAATTGGAAACAGACCTGCTGCAGGACCCATACTCTGCTGTTCATATCAAGCAGCCCTCGTCTCTATGGAGATTGACTGTATCCTTACAGTGTTCTACACTTCATTCAATAAATGTTGCTATTCAATTTAAAGCCCTTACAGGTGTATGTTTTTTGTTGATCTTCTATGTAAATAACTGTTCTGTGGTTAATTACAGCCTCGTAATCAAATTTTACACATAATTTCAACAATAATGATAATATTAATATTCCAGCAATAATAGCCGTGGTATCGGAAAAGTATCGGTACCGGCCGATACCCAAATTCAGGTATGGGTATCAGATCAGAAGTGAAAAAACCTGGATTGGTGCATCCCTACTGATTAGTCTGTAAGTAAGATTATAAAAAAAGTTATGGCTGAATTCTGAATAGTTTTCAGTGATAGACTGATGAGCGGATAAATGATAAGTTTTGGTGGTGATCTGAATCAGGATGTGGATCATGGAGTAATTTTTTAGAAAGCAAAAACACAAATTATTTAGATTTTGATTTAACCGTATATAAATTCAGGAATCAAGTGGATTAAGGTGACTGCAGTTCACACAAAAGTTCAATTTTTTTCTGTTCATTTAGACATTCAGACTTTACAAACATTCAATAAAGATGATATTAGATGTTTGATTTTATCCAAGAGGAAAACAGGACTTCAGAAATTCAAGGAAACAGAAAAATGCCTTAAACTTTACACTTCAGATTTTAATCGACTAAATTTACAGCAGTTTTCATCAATATGTTGTTGAAATGTCATAAACTGAAACTAGAATAAAATTAAAACAATTTCAATGACCAAAACTCAAAGATATTTCAGACAAAAGACTAAAACTAAATTAAAAACTGCTGCTGGTTTGAATGATGTTATGATCACAGGACCCTCTGAGGAGGATTCAGAGATTTACATAAAAACCTGTAAATATCTGATATCTGATATCACTTCAGTGAATATGGTCAGAGTTTAATTAAAGATGTTTAAAAGTCTGTGTTGATAAATGGTGTTGAACTTTCTGAAGCAGCTTTCTGCCCCCTGGTGGATCCACTGAGTTCTGCATCCTTTCCATTCTTCAGTTTTTAGAGTAAAGATGATTGAGAGGATGAAGTCTGTAAATACATCAGACACGGTTAAAGACTTCTGTGCTCCTCGCTCTCCTCGGTGTCTGATTCAAACTCATGTGGTTCAGAGAGTTTCTGCAGACAGAAAGTTCATGACTTTATGGACTCAAACCTCCTCAGACCAGAATGAGACCACCAGATCTCAGACTGAGCTCAGATTTAAGTCTTAGACAAAACTGGAACTGATTTTGTAAACATAACAATATTTTACCGTAATATTTACAGTAACGTTTATTATTTAATTAACTGTAAATATCAGTGTGTCCTGGAGAAACATACTGATGTCTGTAAAATTAAAAGTCTTTTAACCATAAAGTCCACAGTTACCTAATGAAACATGTCCGTACAGTAAATTACTGAAAAGAGTAATGTTTCAAGAGAAAATTAACTTTAACAGCAAGTAACTGACCAATAACAGGTGAATTTGTTTTATTAAATGTTTCACATTTTTTGGTGACAAATATATAAGTAAATGTTTTTTATTTGATAAAAACTGTTGTTTGTGATTTTTTGTTTACAGAATGATGTCTTGCTCACCAATGATCAGTACAATAATTAAGATATAGTAATATAAAGGTTCACTGTAACTTAAATGAATTTAAAAAGTTGTAGAAAAAAATTGTAATGATACTGTAAATGACAAAAACAGTGAGGATGCTTATTTTGAAAATACAGTAATTATGCTTTAAATTAAAACAAAGTAATGATACATATAATAAAGGTACAGTAGAAAAACTGCCATTGAAAATACATTCACGGTAGTTATTTAAAATAAAGTTATGATACTGTAAAGTCATTTACAGTAACTTACTGGTATCTTGTTGCCAGTAAGTTACTGTGGAATTTACATCAACCTTTTTACAGTGAAGACAAATGTTCCACCATCACAGACTTCTGTCTTTTATTATGATTTTTATCAATAAATAAATTCTCCAATAATAGATACAGACCCAGTGTACCCAGAGCATGAACACGTAAATACGTGTTTTCATTCATACTTCAGTGTGTTGAAACAGCAGCCATCTTTTAAGGATGAAGCCCCTCCCCCTGGGCGTAATCAATTACATAACTTTTCATCAAATATCAATTTTCTTTATAATTTAAACATTTCACACTTTTCTTTAGCTGCCCCTTTAATCATCACATTTTATACATTTTTTATATTTATGATTCAAATTTGCATAAGAAAAGACATAAACTAAAAAAATACAAAAGCTGCCCTGTCTCTGGTCATGTGAGCATGAATTCCCATGAGATTAGCGCTTATAGGAACAGGAAGTGACGCGCTCTGTTTCTTCATCCATACACGAGACTGGGAGGCAGCATGGTGCTTTAAAGATGCGCGTGAAAGTAGGAGCACTTTGAAGTTATGTAAATGTATGCAGTTAATTATTAGAGATCCAAAGTGTGCACCCTTGGTCACGCTAAGAGACAGAGCAGAAGGAGGAGAATAGTGAGTTTTTTTAGAGTGCGGTAAACACAAGCAGGGAGGGAAAAGTTTAGTGTGCGCTAAATGTGTGTGTGTTTGCTCCGTGTCTGTATTTGTGCTCCGGGGGGCGGGTGTGTGTGTGTGTGTGTGTCTGTGTGTGTGTGTGTGTGTGTGTGTGTGAGTGCGCGGGCAAGTGTGTGGCATTAGTGACAAGGCTGCTTCGTCACAATCTGATTGGTCTGTGATTAGTGTGACTGGCAGAACGCCAGTCCAATCAGCAGCTGCAGTTGTTTCTGAAGGTTCTGCCTCTGAAATCGTTTTCTATGGGCTCTTCTCCAGAAGGACCAGAGAAATATTTCCATTATATATGGAGCTGTTTGTCCGGCATGTCGGGTTAACATTCTGGATGTAAACATACAGATTTATCTTTTTCAAAGTTTGATGAAGTTTGATAAAAGTCTAAATCAGTGCATTAACCAGAGCAGACAGTAGAGGGCGATGTCTTGATTCAGCTCAGATCATGAAGGATCAGCCCAAGACTTTGGCTGCCGTCGAATAGTCATTTTTGCTTAGGAAGGTTCCTAACGGAGTGAAATGAACCGGAAGTAGTTCATGATTAGAGCTGTTCAGATAGTTTAAATGCATAGGAAAGGAGGGTCAATGCTTCCTTTATTATCTCCTTTAGCATAGGAAACACCGGACCATCCTTTACAAAAGGAGAGGAGATTATTCTGTCCAACAATTCTCTGCAGCAACAGCTTTTATAAACAGCATGTTATCAACAGAATAATGACAAACAAATCCCTCAGACCATGTGAGTTACCTCTGCTGTCCTGTCTAAAGTTTACCAAAACCTGCCTTAACTTTCCAGCAGTCTGATTCTCTGAAGAGAGCAGGATATGAGACATCTGATGTTGATTCTGTTTTAAACTTGGTTCAATATGAATCATTTGTACTCTATTAGATTGTGGTCTTAACAGTTTGTGCCTTTCTTTCCTTCAGTTCATTTATTTTCATGCACTGATTGGTGTTCATGTTGATAATGAGAGGACAGATTTATCTAAATCCTCACTTTAACATTGGTTATGCAGATGTAATTTTTACCAGGTTATTAATGTTCAAATTGTCTAAAGGAACAACATTGTCGTGATACATGACATGATACGTGATTTGTCTTTTGTAGTCCACCTTCGGAATATTGTAGTTCCACCGCTGCAGTAACATCCGCCGTCACATGATGACGTAGCGTAGTGAAAGTGTAGTCTTTCCTAAGTCCTTCTGAATTCTACTTTCCTTAACCTCATGATGTTTTTCAGCAGGGTGAAGGAAAAGTAGATAAAAAAGGGCTTCGGAGGAGACTATTCGACCGCAGACTGCATCCCGTCAGCCATGGAGGCCATAGCACTGCGCAGGCAGAAGGACATGACCTCTGTGTGACAAAAACAGATTTATTTACTCTGGCGGTCAGTAAAACCTGTGGGATGCCCTGAGAAGACCATCATAGGCTTTACTTTCCTCCTCAGGTGGATTAAATCTGAGATGTTTAGTTTTTTTTCTTCTCTGCTGCGTTTGTGCCTGTGAGTCAGAGCACAGGGAAAGCTAAACTCCAAATTATCCCCATAAAACACATTAACTCCAAATTATTTTTAACACCACTTGTTTTGTTGGTGCATGACGAACTTACACACATTGACCTTTGACCCTCAGTAGGGACGTCAGTGAGTCGGATGAAGAGGATCAGCCCACAGCTCTGACCTACGACCTTTGTAGAGGAAGACATGATGCTCACTAAAGAACTTATGGCTCTTTAAAGGGAGCCTGATCTTGAGGGGCATTTATTTTTAAAAGATGGGCTCATTGTTTATATATTTATTTATTTATTTAGAAGTCTATTTAGTTAGAAGTCAAACAGGGGAAATGTAAGATCACTAGTAGCAGCTAAAAGTTAAGATCTGGATCAGAATAATTCAGCTTACACATCCCACCAATATGTACTGTGTTGGTGGGAGTCATGTTTAAATATTGGTTATAATTTAATTTGACTTGTTTCTTCATTATAAACATGCCAAATGGTGGTGCCATGTTCCCACACTTAGACAATGAGATGATAATTTTGAATTTTCTCTTAAAAAAACTTTGTGGCACAATAAAAACTAAGATGGCCAGATAAAACAACTTTATGGGCAAAATCTTTAAATACCGAACAGAAGCAATAGAAAAATCATATATATTAATAACAAGAATAAAATTTAGGACATGCAAACTAACTTTAAAACTAAAATCAGACTCAGAAATCCACTTTATTAATTCCCCCAAAAAATTAGCTGTTTCAGTTGATCACAGAATGGCAGTTGAAAATATCATGAAGACATCAGAATAGAAAGGAGCATTTATTTAACTAAAATAAAGTTAAGGAAAAAATAAAGTAAATGAAAAGAGCATGGTAATTAAGTAGGCAAGACTCCAAATGATAAATGGTAAAGGTATACACAGTATTAACAATTAACAATATTAACATTAACATCTGGAACTCACAAAAATGGGAGGCAATAAGGAAGGAAAATCCAAGACAAAAAATTCGGATTCGGATTCTGGACCCGGTCCAAACATGGCAGAGGGGATTAATGAAATCCTGAAAGGCCAGCAAGAACTGAAAAAAGGTCTAGAAGAGAAGATAGAAAAGAAGATAGAAACGGTTCTCACTGAATTAAAAAACCTTCAGAGAGAACACAAGCTGCTGCAGGATTACAGCAAAAAACAATCTGAGGTGATCAAACAGCTGGAAGCGCGAGTCGAAGACCTGGATCAACAAACCAGGCTGAATGAAGTGATAGTAACCGGCATAAAGATCAAACCGCACTCCTACGCGAAAGAGGACATCAAGACGGTGGAGAGACAGGTGGCCGACTTCATGGAATCAAAGAAAATCGAGATGGATCTCAACAACGTGGAATACTGTCACCTCATGCCCTGGAAAGGGGCAAACGGCGGGAAAGTTGTGAAACTGAGATTCACAAACAGAAAACACAAGATAGCGCTGCTGAAACAGGGCCCAAAACTCAAAGGCACGGCGGTGTTCTTCAATGAAAACCTGACCAAGAAAAATGCAGAGATGGCCAAGAAGGCACGACAGCTAAAAAAGGCCGGAAAGATAAAAACCACCTGGACGGCAAACTGCAAAATACTGATAAGAACTAACGGAGAAGCCCCAGAACAAATGACGACGGTGCTGGTCAAGAGCATGGAGGATCTGGACAAATTTAACGACTAAATGGATAACAAAAGCTTCAAAACCTCAACACAATCTGAGGAAAAGGAGCTAATGAACTGTAACATGGAACATGGACATTTGGATTTAACTGGCTGGATTACAAACCATGGGCATCGGGATTTAATAAAAATTCAAAATGTTGACCTGAACTGTTCGGACTGCAATAACCCAAACATGAACATCGACCTGAATAACTGTTTTTATGGCAACAAATCGATTAATTGCAACTACTACATGGAACATGATTATAATACAAGAATTAACTGGGACAACAAGCTGAAAATCATCCATTTTAACAGCAGGAGCCTCGACACCAATTTCGATCAAATAAAGGAATACCTAATGGACTTTAAGAACCCTTCTTGACATTATTGCAATAACTGAAACATGGATTAACAAAGAGAAAGGTATGAACTTTGAATTAGAAGGATATAACCTTGTCTGTATACGATTAAATGACATAAGACAATACTTAAGGGTGTAAAATCTAAGATATAAAGACATGAAACAAAACATGTGGGTTGTTTGGTCTGTAAGACAGCAGGAAAGACGAAATGTACCAAAACAATGATAATGAATGAACTGATGGTGTAGGTCAAGTGAGGCAGCAGAACAGTGCAGGAGCACGCCTGGGTGAAGAGGAGAGTGACAACGAGTCACACGTTTAATAAATGTTCGAAATCTGGAAAAACAAAAGCAACACGGACACACCACCCCAACATCACTAACCGGGACTAACAACAACAACAAAAAAAGACAGTCATGAATTACGCCTTCCGTGGAACAAAGGATTGGACTCTGCCTTACGTGGAACAAAGGATTGGTCATAATAGGTCAAATATGGACACTAAAAGACAGATAAAAATTTATAATAATTTGATGATATGTGGAAAAGAGGAGAGTAAATATTGAGAAAATGGGGACGGGACTAGATAAGCTTTGCTTCTCCCGTTTTCCCTTTCGGACATGTACAATGTGATCAACTATTGACAATGTGTGATGCTGTATAAGTGTGCTGACGTGACCGAAATAAATAAATCAATTCAATTCAATTCAATTCAATTCAATTCAATTCAATTCAACATTAAAAATGTGAATATATCCCTGACAGGGAGAGCAGAGGGGAGAAAGCAGAGGGGAGAACGCATTTAACAACCAGAAGAAAATGGCTGTTGTGACCCATCAGTGTGACATGTGTGTCTTAAACTCAGTCCCAGGACAGGAACCACTGTGATTCACAGCCTGTCAGAGCAGCATTTGTCTGATGGGCCGATTGTGTCAGTAAGGATTTCTTTGGGGAATTCCAGTTGTGTATTTACTTATTAAAAATATCAGAGGAGTAAAACAGTGAGAGTTTGTCCTCCAGTTCCTGATGGAGCAGTGATATCAGAGGAAACACTTTTACCGCACACGGACCTCCTCTCCTCCTCTCTCATAAAACAATGTCTAATATCTCCTAGCCTAAGTTAGCTGAAAATGCTCACGTGTACAGCTGTGTTCATGAGAATGGAGCTGTGGACAAATTAAACTCACTAGAGCTCACTGACCGAGCAGAGAGCCCCCACCCACCCAGATGAGGATCCATTAACATGAAGCAGCATCTTAAGCACCTGTCACTCCTAAGCTGACGTGATGTATGGAGGCCATTACTCCTTTTCTGTGTTTGTGGAGATTCTCATGCCACTGACTCACCCCCCACCCCCATCGGGAGGAGAATTACAGAGTACTCACGCAGAGGGAGGACACTTTAACTCCCTCTCCAGATAAAAACAGTCACAAAAAGTTCCTTGGATGAGTCAAAGTTAGTCTGTGGGATCAGCCCTGTCATTGTTTTCTTCTCTCATTTCACTGTGATAGTTTTCTGTTCTATCCATTTTTGTTCTGCGGTTAAGCTAATGTTGCTAACAATGCTAACTGCAGAAGCTCCGTCGGAACAAAACAGGTTTATCGCTAAAACACAGGAGAAATTACAGAAAAAAAACACAAATGTCAGAATAAAGTCTTTTATCCTCAGAGATCATCTTTGCAGGTTTGCTCACACAGAAAGATCAGCTGTCAGAGGATCGTCGGACATCTCTGAGTCGGTTTGGAGATGAACTTCAGCCCATGTCAGAAAGTTTATTAAACAGAAAAAGGTCTCTGACGTTCCTCCTTTCAGTCAGTGTTCAGATCATACTCATGTTCAAATGAAGCAACAACTTAAATAAAATTAATCCAGAGATAAAAAAATAAAAACACAATTATGAGCATTCACCTCATTTGAGTGTCAACAATCTACTTTTATTTATCAACACACATTCAACCATAAAACTGAACATAAAAACAAAATATGATGTAAATGTGTGACTAAATTCAACTAAGTTTGAGTTAACTGTCAATCTTTGACCATATTTGTTCTTTTTATTTAATTTTTTCAATGATTCATATGTAATTTATTCTTTATACTCTGGTATTCTGCTGTTTTTATTTTTTTGTCCCTGCTTTTGCAAACTTGCTGTATTTATTGATTTTTCTGTTTTAATGTAATAATGTTTTTAACTCTGTTATGCCTTGAGCTGCTGAGTGCATGAAAGATGCTCATAAATAAATGTTTAAGAACTTGAACATCAGAAGAGGTAAATGAAGCATTTGTCTAATTGTGTTGTCAGCTGTTTGCAGGTCTGATTTTGTCTGTTTTTTCTAGCAGATGGATCAGATGATACACAGGAAAAACTGAGAAGGCTATTTTTTAATTTTTTTTTTTCTAAAAAATAATATAAAAATAAAATCAGAATATAGCCTGACAATAATAGACATGGTTTGTATAGAAGTAATTTAACTGGTCAAATGGACATAAGAATAGATAAAAAATAAATACCAGTAAATAAATTAAAAAATAATTTCAATAGGAAGGGGGTTACATTGTTTCAATATTGTAAAATTAATTCAAGTTCCAATGAAACTGCCTGCTGCTTCCTGATACAGCTGTAAATACTGATGTTGGATGGATGGATGGATGTTGGACTGAAAGACTGATGGTCGGATTTTTAGATGGATGTGTTCAGGTGAAGGGAGTGTGCTGTGGACAAATCAAACTCAGAGAGGACCGCAGACTGCAGTTACACTCTGAGACCTCTGGGGGGAGCCAGAGAGACACAGGTCAAACCAAAGACAATGATGCTTTTTAATGTATTTTTTTTAGCATTTTGTGCCTTTATTGATGGGAGGGAGACAGTGGATAGGTTTGTGAAAGGGGGAGAGAGAGTCGGGTAAGACACTCTGCAAACTGGTCACAGACTGGATTTGAACCCTGACCAGTAGAAGTATGTATATGGGACTTGCCTGGTTGCTAACCACTCCGCCCTACCAGCACCCCCACAATGAAGCTTTAATCAAAAGATCTAATCCTGTCCTTCTGTCCCTCTGTCCCTCTCCACAGGTCCTGTGTATGATCACTGCTCCGGTCACCATGATCCTCTCCTCGCAGCAGGACGCCTCCTTCGCCTTCGCCTCCCTCGCCATCGTCTTCTCTGTCTACATCACACTGGTCGTTCTTTTCGTGCCCAAGGTAAACAAACAAACAAACAGACAGACAAGCAGTCTTCCTCTATTGGCCCTTTTCCACTAGCACGCCTTGGCCCTACTCTGCTCGGCTCTAATCGATTTGCAGCGTGTTTCCACTAGCCTGGTACCTCCTAAAACAAGCTAGTTTTCGTACCTACTCCGTTCTGGTTCCAAGCGAAAGATGACATAACCGACTGCCGGCTACTGATTGGTCAGACAATGTCGTCATCGATAAGTCATGATGATACCGCTAGCACGACCTAGCATGCTAGCGGTAGCTACCATTAGCTTACCCTCATACGTCTTTTCTTTGCAGCTCGATTGCTCTCGTCCTCGGTTTCATTCTGTTGTGTAGCTTCCAAAACTCTCCTGTGCCTCTCAAGGGGTATTTCTTCTTACCACCTGCAGCCTTCTTCTGCTTTCCTTTTTTACTCGGTTTGTGACAAAAAGCCACAGATTGTTGTGCCGCTCAGCTGTTTACAGCGACACTGCACCCCGTTGGGCAGGCGACTGGGGCTAATGGAAAAGCAGCACAAGGCGAGTAGATTAGAGCCGGTTGCTTCTTGACTTCATCACCTTCATCGCCTGTTTCCTCTCCATCAGATTGAGCAGACTATCAAACATTACAACCACACTGCAGACATGCAGCGGCCCTTTATGCTTTGACTTGACTAGATGAAATCTCCAGACTCATGTCTCTGTGATAAACCTGTCCCCGCTGAAAAAAACGCTTGAAAAAACATCATTGAAGTCTCCTTGGTGACGTTAGCTAGCTTTAGCTTTAGCCGTCCCTATGAGGAGATCACTGAGATCTGCTTCACATCCACCCTTAAAGAGATAAAACCACATCAAGACCTCAGAGGGACACACCCAACATTTTTTGTTTTCATGTCTTGCCTCACTCACTTACTTTGAAATTACATAAAGTGCTAATTTTAGTCCAAAGGTAGATAATGTAACGCAACAAAAAATGAGTCAAGCACACAGGACTGTTTGGAGTTGCATCACAGACATTTTTGTCCTTTTACAGAGGATTGCTTCATTTTTCTTTGTCTGAAATGTTAGAACAAAACATGTCAGTCATTTTCCAAATTACTAACGCTGGCGTTATAAAGGATAAATTTGTAACTTTATGGTATCAAGCAATGTTTGCTAGTCAAGAATGTAAGTAAAGCAGCTAGTTTACAGCCACATTGGTCCCGTTTACATGGGTAGTTTTCCTCAATCTGATTGAAATCGATCGGATTAAGTGAATCTGATTCGATCTGTACACATGAACTTTGAGTAAAGAGATCCACGTTCAGTCCGTGTTTGCATGGCCCCAGCTGAATCTGATTGTATTGTTTTTTTTGACATGTGCAGAAGGTCACTCTGCCACTACCTGCAAATGTGTAAGAGAAGAAGAGGTGCACTTCCTGCTTCCTGTTTACCTCTAGAAAGATGGATCCACGTCGTGTTTTGTTGGGGTTTCTATTAAAAAGTTTGTTTCCTCCACCGTCCAGTTCTTCTCTTTGTTCGCCATTTTGTTTGGGCACGCTCTAGTACGTCACTACGTGCCTCTTACGTACTACGGAGCACCTGCGCAGACCAAACAATCCTCTCTATCAACCCAATCCGCTCCACTCAGCTGTTTACATGATGCATGGAGCGGATTATCAATCAGCGTAGACTACCTCTTACAATCCGATCTGGGTGAATCAGATTGGCTAAGGTGTTTACATGAGACATTTCTAATCTGATTGACCTTTCAAACTGATTGTAAATAGGATTTTTTTGACCCATGTAAACAGGGCCATTCTTCCTTTTGGGAAAAAAATTAATCAGTTTTAAAAGCATTTAGTCAATAATAATGTCCCTGCACATGCACACAGAATATGTGTCACACTGGAATAAATCTATAGTTATATATGAATGGTGAGTAACTACCAGAAATCTTGGCTTAGTTCATTTTAACGACCTGCCAGGCTTTGTTTGGAAATATTCAGCAGCTACATGACAGCGATCTGACCCTGTCGTCACAGGGCTCTGAACTAAACTAAGAAAATCAGAAAAAGGTCAAAGGAACTTTCTGATGGAGACTGGCTGCTGTCGCTGTGTGTCACTTTGTGTCTGATGGTGGATCTGATTTATTATCCACACATCAGACAGTCAGACTCCATCAGATCATTTAAATCCCAACTCAAAACTCTGCTGTTCAAACTGGCATATTCCCTGAAACTGGACATTCTGCACTTCACCTTTTTTTTTATGTTAATGTTTGTTTTATGCTTTTAGTTTCTGTAAGGAGACCTTGGGTGACTTAATATAATAATAATTATTATTATTATCATTATTATTATTATTATTATTATGTGTGTTCTTTATTACTGACACCGTGCCTCTGATTGGCAGATGAGGCGTCTGATCACGCGGGGGGAGTGGCAGTCTGACGCTCACGAGGCGATGAAGACGGGCTCGTCCACGAATAACAACGATGAAGAGAAGTCCAGACAGCTGGAGAGGGAGAACAAGGAGCTGCAGAAGATCATCCAGGAGGTCACTGTCTATCACTCTGAAGCTGCGTTCACACCAAACGTGACTTCACAACTAGGCCTGTCCCGATCTGATATTGATATCTGATATTGGTCTGATATCAGCAAAAAAACAAATGTCTGGTTATATCAGTCTCCATATAAAATCTCCAAATAAGCACTCTGATACAAGCAGTCCATTCTAATTTATTTTTATTTATTTAATTCAGTAGTAGAATATACTTATGTTTAAGTTAAACACAGTGTTTTTTTTACAAATTAAAAATATATGTATTTGTTTTTACTGCATTTCTTGAGGTTACTTTTCAGGGTCTTCTCATTTATTTTTCATTTATTTTATTTAATTGTACTATATTCTTATGTTTAAGATTAAACTTATTGAGCCAATTGGTCAATAACAAACCGATCAGTTTTCCTCATACCTATTATTGCTGACTACTGTTCTCTGTTTGAGTAATCTCACCTGATCAAGCCTTTTCTTACAGTCCATACCACAAAATAAGAAATAAAAGTCTGTTTGATGCCTGTTGATATCGTATCAGATCGATATCGGTATCAGCCAGTACTCAATGCTGCAATATCAGTAACGTATCAGGGGTGAAAAAGTTGTATTCACGACCATGACCGCGTCGCATGTCCATGAATTCCTCATTTTGGTCACTGTTGCCCATTGCAGTTGCTCGGTGACGTCATGTCTGCTCGAGTTTCACCATGATCATATCAAGTATCATAAAATAGGATGTATAAGCGGACATTATTCCAACTGTATTCTTTTAACTCACCTACCAACCACAAAACACTGCAGCTGATGCCGTGCAACAGCATCGTCTGTCGGTTTTCTGTGGTCTGTCTGTGAGGAACTAATGTCCTCACTGACTAATGTTTCCACAGGGACATAGACTGTTACTCTGTAGTACGGAAGAAAAACTTGCTGTGTTCGAAATCGTTCCCTATCACACATATAGTGCACTATATAGTGTGTTCACCATTTTGTGTAGTGTTGTTCAAATTCTCAGCAGTTAATTTCATTCACTATATAGTGCACTACAAAATACCCACAATGCAAAGCAAATGTGAGCGTACATTCAATGTCTCCTGTATTGTACTCCCGTATACCACAATGCAATGCGGTCGTGTTTTTTTTTACATAGAAGAAGTGAAAGGTACAAAATGTTGGAAGTCTTGTGGTGCTCGTAAAGCAAGTCATTTCCACATCTTTTGGGATTGCCCCATGATAAATCAATATTGGATTGAAATTAAAAATGTTATAGATGAAGTATTAAATATTAAAGTTCCATTAAGTTTTGAAATTTTGCATTTGGGTATAATTGATGTATTATATTTAATGGCAATCACCAGGAGATGGCGAACTGATTCAGTGCCTAAAGTGGATGAATGGCTGTTATGCTGAGTATATATGGAGAGTATACATGGAGAAAATTACTGCTGCTGTCAGGCTGGAAAATGACAATTTTAGTAATATATGGAAAGGATGGTTCCAGTATATAAGACAGTAAAGATCAGACTTTGTATAGAGGGGTTGAAACTATCCAAGCAGTGTTGTACTTCTTTTATATTTGATGGATGTGTGTTAGAGTTTGTTTAATATTTCATGTATTTTGGTGAAACACCAAGTGGTAGATCTTTTTTCACCCTGGTTCAATGCTACAGTGTTTTGTTTGTTTTCTTTAATTATATCAGGCACCTCCAATCTGGATAAACTAGAAGGGCATTTTGGAACTTGGTTTGGAGCTGTCTGTGAATATCTATTGTGAATGCTATAATATCATATGCTAACTTGTATTTTTAAAAAATTGAAATAAAATACAAATTAAAAAAAAAAAGAAGAGAAAGGAGGCTGTTAGGCGCTGCTTCTATTTATAAATTTGAAAAACGTTAAAGTATCTTTAACATGTTCACAGTGTAGCTCTTTTATGTCTTTTAACAGCTTTAAACAGCTACAAATGTGCTACTTACCCTACTGAGTTCCTGGTTTGTTTACGTGATTTTTGATGCGTCCACCTCCGTCACAAAAATGTCTGGATCATCCACTGACGCTACGACATTTAGAAAATTTCAGTGTTGTATCCAAAATCTTGCTTGGTCATCCCCCCTGCAGTTCACTACTTCATTTACACTATATAGGGGTAGTGAGTGAGTGAATGAGTGGATGATTTCGAACACAGCTAATGTCTGTCACGGGTACGTCACACATGCACACACCGCAGCCACACACGACAAAAAGAAAAGATCAACTTTTTCAACTTTGGCAAAGCGCGTGATCACCTTGAACGCAGCTAACGCATCACCGGAGGGTTAGCCCCTGTACACTGACTTTGCATCGATCGTGCGTAGACACCTTGATGCTGTGTGATGATCATGTCAGGTCACCCGCCACTGACCTCACGACCTTGTCTTTCTCCATCCTGCAGAAGGAGGAGCGAGTGTCCGAGCTGAGGAACCAGCTGTCCGAGCGCCAGGCCCTCCGCTCCAGAAGGCGAGCGTCCACCATCTCCAATCAGAACCACAGCGCCCCTACCCTCACTGACCCTCGTGCCCTGGCCCCGCCCCCAGGATACCCCGCCCCCACCCTTGACCCCCACCCAATGTCTGCGTCCTTCAACTCGTCCAGCCTGTACCAACCAGACAGCAGGATCAGCAGGAACAACTGCCACACCAGCCGGCTGCAGATGATCTACAAGTGAGGAGGAGGAAGACCAGGCGAGCAGACCCACGGACAGATGAAGAGTGACGAGCTGACTCAAACTGTTTGACCTCTCTGGATCTATGCCGATCACTGAACTTTTACTTCATGAGCATGTACAGATTCGGTGTAGATACAACCTTCTGTGATCTGCTGTGAGTGTCCATGTGCCGTGTAGCGTGTGAGCCCTGCTAGCCTGTGATGCTAACCTGCTCAGCATTCACACTGAAGGGTTAGCAAACATCGAGGGGTGACAGTCGGACCACAAAGACTCAGCGCTGCACAAAGATGGGAGGTGGGGGGGTAGGAGTGTCCTCGCTGAGCTGGAGAACACCTCTACTAACGTCTGTCCTCTTCGTTACCATGTCGTTCTGTTCGCCAGTGTTTGTTCACCTACGCCGGACTTCCTCCTGACTTTGTTTATCTGTCTGAACGGTATGAACTCTGCAGCAGGACAAAAACACCAGGATGTCAGACTCTGATGGAAGAGTAAGCAGTACCCACAATGCAAAGCATAATTCAATCAGGAGTGAAATCAGCGGATGGCGACATCATATAACGATGGCAACAGCCTTACCTCTTTGAGCATTAGCCCTGTAGAATTCATTAAGAACAGCACAGTTGGTCAAATCTCTGTAGATTCAAATTGTTGTTGTTTCATACACATTTACATGGAAATGTTCTGCTGTGAAAACCATTGAAGTCCAAATCAATCACTAGTTTAACTTCTTTTAGTCCTTTCATGGAAGTTTATTGAGCCACGCTAACCGTTAGCTGAGACACCTTTCCTTTCATGTCAAAGAAACAAAAAACAGATCAGCTGTTGGATGTTGGACAGAGAGCCCTCAGCTTCGATTGTGTGATTAAAATAAACTGGATTTTTGTGTTTAATGCAGCTTTTGTAGAAATAAATCCAAGGTTCAGCCCAGTAGGTGGCACTAATGAGTCTTGTACGATATGAAAGCAAAAAGAAGCAGATGCAGATGAGTCCAGGTCATACATACTGCAGAATAACAGCATGTAGCTGTAAATGGAGGCCATGCTGATGTACCAAGCCTGCAGTACCCTGAGTGTCCACTTGAGACTGGCTGCAGTAACTCAACACCTGAACGATTGCGTACGAGGAGAAGAATACCTTAACAACCTTAAGAAATATCTTCACTGCCTGGATCAGAAATAAGCTTCAGCCTAAAACTAGAACACATCTCTGTGCTCTATCTGTGAGGAGGAACTTTTATATCACTCCTGTTTTCCTTCTTTATTTGGAAAAACATTATTGCAAATCTTTGTGTAACGGTGCGTATCATCTTCGTTTGTAACACTAGTTTAATTTTAAGTGCAAATCTGAACCTTGTGAGTGAATGAGTTTTTCCACAACAACTTCCTGCAGATGATTTACAATAAAATCATTGACACATAGTTTATGTCCACTGAAACAGTAGGGGCTCGTATTTTGAAAATGATCCAGATCGTGATAAGTAAGTTTATATTATACAAGCTTAAATAAATAAATTACACTAATGAAACATGTAGTTAGTGACAAAAATCCTGTTACCCTCCACAGAAAACAGTTTAAAACAAAGGATAAAGCAAAAAACAATGAAACAAATAACTAAAAGCAAATCATCAAACACTGAAACAGGAGCATGGTCTATGCAGGGTTGAAAACTGAGGAATAAAAATATATATATTTTTAAATGTATATTTTTGGGCATTTTGTGCCTTTATTGATAGGAGAGAGACAGTGGATAGGCTTGTGAAAGGGAGAGAGAGCAGGGGAAGACACTCTGCAAACTGGTCACAGGCAGGATTTGAACCTGGACCGGCAGAAGCAAGGACATGGGGTGTTAACCACTACGCCAAACCAGCACCCCATAAAAAATATATTTTAAGACAAGTTTTTAAAAATGGACAGTGAAGGTTGTCCAATGTGGACGGGAAGCTCGTTCCATAATCCAGGAGCAGCCACAGAGTAACCTCGCCCCCCTCTGAGCTTCAGTTTTGAGGCTTTAAGGCAGTGCCAGACCATTTAAAGTTTCAAAAACAAATAAAAGAATCTTAAAATGGACTCTGAAATGCACAGTCAGCCAGTGGAGTCACGTGCTCCAGTTAAGAGGCGGAGTACGTACTGAATAATTACACCCTGACACTCCCATCATGTGTGATGCTGACTCATCGTACACTATCTGAGCGAGAGCGCGAGAGACTGGCCAACAGGTGATATGCTTCATGGCTGACTTTGAAGGATAGTTCAGTTTTCTGGAGTTTGGTTGCTCATGGCTTCGGTAAAGTGGCCTTGCAGAGCAGACGGACCTGCTTGATTCTGAAATTATATTTATCCGTGTTGTCTCCAGTGTCAAACGGTTTCACTCGGCTAAATGATTAACGGACCAATCAGGGAAGAGAGGCGGGAGCTGCTGGAGCAGCAGATGTGACAACAACAGGAAGTGACTTGACAGGAAGTCAAGTCACTTCCTGTTGTACAAATAATGGCAGCTAATGTCAGTTAACCTGTCGTCGTCATGGTTACTCAGTTACACTTGGCGAAATATGCTCTCCTCTTAGTTTACTTCGTGGGGATTGTCTTTGAAGAGGTTCATGTCACATTTTAGTGTCAAATGATACAGCTGTGTGGTATAATTAAATGTGAAACGATCGTCTTAAGGTAGTCAAAGGTGCTATGAGGAGAATCTATTTCCAGTGACATAAAGACTCTGCTACCCATGAGCACGTGCGGAGGCTGTCGTAAAGACATGACCCAAGCCAAAGCCTCCAGTGTGTGTTTGTTGTGATGCTAATGAATGCAGCTCGGACCTTCCTCAGAACTCTGCATTGCTTTACAGCTTCTTTTTTTAACAACTTACAGGATGCAAAGCGACGAGGTAATGTATCTCTTTCTAGTTACATAGCGGTAGTTTTTGATGTGTGACAACAAGCTATTTATGGAACACTTAGTATGGTAGTTTTGTAGCCAGCTATATAGCGCTACTTACAGCCCGGTGCTCTAAGACGTGTCTGAATAATATAAATTTGCTCTAGTTTTAATTGTCTTTTTCCCGAAGTTGATTATCCAGGCCAGTTCAGCCCTGTCCGACCTGACCGCAAAGCTAAGGAATAGCATTTATAGATAACCTATTTTGATGCTATTAAACTCATCTTAAAGTGTGTATTTCAATCAGGAATACATCCAAAAGTGAGACTATTTTGAAATTACTTAGAAACTCCTCATAGCATCTTTAAGCTAACGGCTAACAACATTTAAAGGCCAGTAGCTGTAGCGGCTAACTGCTGTTAGTGACTAACAGACGCTACAGCTAACTGCCATTAACTGTGGTTTGCTTTTTTAGAGCTTAGCCATAGCGGCTAACGGTTAGCCTTTGGATCGTCCAATCACAAGCTGCTGTTGTTTTTTAAGTGAAAAGCTGTAAAGAATCTTACTGCAGCGTCTAGTCGAGCCACCGTAGTGTTTGTGTGGTTTAACCCTAAAGCAGGAAGTTATGAGGTTTAACGCTCCAGATACTGATGTGTCAGAGCTGAACTGCTGCTTCATTGGAAATTATGTTTGTAGTCCCATGAGTGTAAAGCAACTCCACTTAAAAACAGAGCTGGCCCTTTATATTCTTATTAATACCATATACATATCTATATGTATATCAGTATATTAAACAGGTCAAAGTGAAAGAGGCCACATAGAAACCCCTGAGGAACTGCACGACATCAGAATATCTGGGAAAATTCAAACTTAAAAAATAGTGATAGAGAAGTGATACAGATCTGACATTTATTCATTTTCCCTCTCACCCAAAGTGTTGCATGAAACCAAAATGTTGTGGCACCACAGCTCGAACTTCTCAACGATACCAGACAAAAATAAAGCTCTGATCTGATTTCCTGTTTGTTTTTAACCACAGATGTGTGTGCTGCAGATCTCATGTTCACGTTTCTGCTTTTTACTCTCACCAACACGAGAACTTCCTTCTACAGGCTCAAAAAAGACAGCAGAAACATCACATGACCCCCTCGTTTATTCATTATAACAGGAGAAAGAGTCACGCCGTGAGCCTTATGTTGTTTCAGCAGAGAAAAAGTCCTGGTTCACAGAAACAGAACTGAGACTGGGATCAGGATCAGGATCAGCACTGGTCTATTTCTGTTTGTCAAACTGTTGGTTTGTTCCACAGAGCAGCACCAACAGTGACGGTACATTAACATACTGATTGCTCTAAAGTCAGAGATCTCTCAACAAGAATTAAACACAGGCCAGTTCCTGCAGACAGCTCACATACACCAGTGTGACCTTGACTAACCTGCTGCTGTGGACCTGCTCCACTCCATGAGCACCAACAGAAACATCATTTGACAGAAATTCAGACTTTAATAACCGTTCAGGTAGATGCTCTTATATTAATCAACATCAGTCCCCTACAGATTATATTCATTACAGATGTTAATTTCAATATCAGACTGATCTCTCTGTCCATGGTTGTATTGATTAATCATCCACAGTAACTTTCTTTACCACCATACAGACATGAATACCCTCTGAAAATTAGGCGCCACATTGCAAGGGGCGTACCTTTTAATAAATTAAAATTCAACAAAGAAAATATGGCACTATAAAAATGAAGATTCATCGATTTCAACTATATTCAGCAGAGACAAATGTTAAAAGGACAGATTTATGATCTGGGCAACCATGAATTTGTCTCTCTCATAAATTTTTCGTATCTTTTTTTAACTGCATTATGCTACGTCATCTATTGTTACGCTAAGATTAGCACCTACTGTAATTTTCAAAGGACACTCATGCAAACTGACTCACAGGTTGTTTGTGTGTATGTCCTTCAAGACTGAAAAAATCCACAGCCATCCACTCAGGACTTAGAGCTGCTGAAGAGTTTATCTGATGACTGTAGGCAGAGGCACGCTAACACTACCCATTGACTCCCAGTGTTTAAGCTAAGCTAATTAGCGGTGGGCGAACTCTGCCCGTCTCTTCCTTGTTACTGCACAGTCTAAAGAGCTCTATCTGCTTGTCATAGACTCATGAGTGAGGAAAGACACAACTACAGAGAAAATGTTGGCATGTCCCTTTAATGTTCTCAGAGTATGAAGAGCAGCATAAGCTCTCTGCAGCGAGGTCCATGCTCTGGACTGAAAAAATCTTTATAGCAGCACAGGACGTCCACAGTGGTTGGCGTGGTAGACGTGATCTCCAGCTCTGAGCAGGCCGCCCCCTGCTGGACGGGGCAGGTGCCACAGGGTGGGCGTGATGTATGTGACAGAGAACATACAGCAGTCTGTCGTGTTTTTGGCGTGATGGGGGGGTTAGCCTGTGTCATTATTGTTCACGTGAAGCCTCTGTTTAAAAACATCTGTTGGTCTGTCTGTCTGTGATGGTGTTTGTAAATAACCAGGATGTAAATAAAGCTGAGTCAGCAGGCTGTGTGTCTGTGCTCTAGTATCTTCTATATTTCTATATGCTGTAAAATCAGAGTCATCATTAAAGTTCATGTTTTTCTAAAAATTCTCTGCTGCTTTATTCTCTCTGCTGTGATGGAGGTATGGACAGGGGGTTCCTAATGAAGTGGCCAGTGAGTATATTCATCTTGAGAAGATCTTCTTTGTTGATTTTATTCATTCCTCTTAATTTCTTGATTTCATTTTTTAACATTTATTTCATTATTATTTTTGGATTATTCTTTATTCTTGCTCATTTTCTCCGTCTTTGTGATGTAACAAAGGTAGTTAGACTCAGGATAAATAACTAATAACTTTGTTTCATCATCGGTGATAAACTCTGGCTCTCCTTCCTCTGAGATGATGAAAAATGAAACTCCCAACCCTGAGGAAAATCAATAATCATTTTAAACCCAAAACAGAAACTGAGGTGCCATGGGGTTGAAATAGAAAGTCTGGTTTCTTCCCTGGTTTTTCTCTGAGGGTGTGAGATGATCCGTGGGAGGCCGAAGGAGGAACCAGGGGGAGCCCCAGAGGGGGGGGGGTTTCTCCCTGAGCTACTGTGGAGGAAGCATCAGCGCCGTGGAAACTTCCTGTCATGAAGGAGGGCTAGTAGATCACGGTTGTGTAACAGCAGCTCTAATATGATCCTCCATGATGAAATCCATGGAGCTCTGTCGTTGGTCAATGTTCAGCTCCATCAGCTGTTAGCAGTGACGTCAGCGGCTCTCTGACCAGGGTTGTTACATCATGACCTCCAGAAGAAAAGTCAGCCCCCTCCAGCCTCAAGACACTCTGGGCCAGATCTACAAAGAATGGATTGCTCTTGCTAAAAGCGTCACTATTTGTGCAGGATTAGACAACTCAAAAGAATTTGCTCTAATCATACGCCGGTTCTAGCATGCCCACACAGTTTGGCATCCAAGCGTTTTTTTTAATAAAAATAAAAGCAGAGATACAACTCAAATGACCAAAAAGTGGTCAAGGGGGTCATAGGGGTTTCTGACAGACTGTATTTAGACAAATGATTTATGTTTTTTTTTTTTTTAAATGGTGGAATATTTGCAGAGACGAACACAGTAGGTTATATTACTGTCATCCTTGATGTCATCTAGTAGCACAAGGATAGTGCAGCCTGGCAACCGCTACCTGCAAATTATTTTATTATCATTTAAATCAAAAGTGATTCTCTCCTCCGATAAACCCTTTCTTGTGCGCGCCTGCCATCTCGGCTGCCTCCGTGCCTTCCCCTGGCTACAATCACTGCTGCCATGATGATTACCAGAAAGTCCTGCATGACAGCCCTTATATAGGCTCTGCTCCACAGTTACACCAACTCAGTGACATTTGCAATTATTTTGAGCGAGAGAGAGAGAGAGAGAGGGAGAAAGAGAAGCTGCGCTGATTTAATACACGGGTCCCACTGGCGTTAAAAAGCACCGCTTTACTGCCTGTGGCAATTAGCACTGGTCTTTGTGGGTTAGGTGGAATTTGCAACAAGGCTCATTTGCATGTGAAGGGGCAATTTTGCACTTAATTTATGAATAATTCCTCATTAACATGGACCGGTGCAGCGAGGAGTGGCAGTGCAGTTTGGGTTCAGTTTCCGTTCATTTCACCCTTTGAGTGTGGTTTGACGATTGCACGCTGTTTTTTTTCTGTCAGTTGCACAGGTTTAGCAGTTGCAAAAGTGGTGCAGTCTCCACGAGCTCCTGTCACTGCCACTTTTGTACATATCACCTTTTTTGCTCCTATTGTTAATAAATCCTGGTTTTTGTTCAAACCTGATCTGATCTCTGCCTCTGCTCTGGGTCCACCTTTTATGCTGAAACCAACACCTAACACTTACATGATGATTACTCATTTCTCCAAAATAGCTTGAAATTTGATCAAATTTTATTAAATTGGACTGAAAATACAGTTAATTATTACACGGCATTGTCAAATGCTCGATCCTGATTGGTCAATTACAACATTCTACGGTCTGTTATTTCTGGATAGCACACCGTTGCTATGAATAGCAGACCGTTGTTAAGGACGCTTCTGATCGACTCGGGCGAATCACGTCATGTCGATCAATCCGCGAGAAAGACGTTTATACCTGCGGCAAGACATCGTTAATTTTTCCTTCAATTCTGGCAGCAGCAGCAGATCGGGTGAGTGCCTCTCTTAAAGCGTTAGTGATGAGATAATATTGAGAGCAGTTGTAACGGTGAAAAACTGATTCTAGGTATGTCAGCTGCAGGGCCACAGCAGGGAGGAAATATGGACATGAATGAGGACAGAGACGTCAGCATCAATATTCCCAAGGATATCCCATTCACCTTGTCCCACGTCACAACCAATGGAAACGTTCAGTTTAATGTGAATTATAAATAAGCTAATCTTCGCTTCAGAGGTACCATTGCTTTCCGTTACTGTTTCAACCGTAGAAAGGAACGGACTATTTTTTCAAACGGATGCAATAAAAACTTTTGTAAATCAATAAAATCATGTTTAGATAAGCATTTGATGTCAAACTTTTGATTTCTTTAGTGAGTAGCCGTGTAATAAGCAGGATAATGTAGAACGAGCCGGTCACTATAGAGAAATAAACCCCTTCAGGGTGATGCAGGACCCCTCCGCTTCGCGTCGGGTCCTCTACATTATCCCTTAACTGTTTAATAGGACCAAGAACATTTTTGAATGTAGATAGACAGACAGACAGACAGACAGACAGACAGATAGATAGATAGATAGATAGATAGATAGATAGATAGATAGATAGATAGATAGATAGATAGATAGATAGATAGACAGATTAAATAGATAGATAGATAGATGTGTTGGTAGGCTACTGCCAATAAGGTTTCAGATTATAAAGGTTTGTCTCCTTCAGGCAATTGTTGCTCAACTCTGTTCAGACTCACAGCAGGAAGTCCTTATGTGGGCAAAGAGGTGATTTTGATGATTCTCAGGAAAGACTGATTGAGCAGAGAGGGGGTCAGCCAACTAGGTCAGTCCACCTCAGAAAAGCCGGCAGTGTTTCTGGGTGTTGTTGATGTTTGTCTTTGTCTTTGCATGGTAGAGTTTGACCCTGTAGATGTAGAGATGAACTGTGTTAACTGACGATGGTTTTCTGAAGCGTTCCTGAGCCCACATGCTGATGTCCTTTACTGAGGAGTCTGCTTTATGATGCAGTGACTCTGTCTCTGGTTGTTTTTGGAATGAGTTGGAGACATATAATTAAAAATCACTGAACATTTTCCAAAAAACAAAGTCAGAACATTAAATGTTTTGTCTTTGTCGTGTATTCAGTTGACTATTTAATAGTTTACATTAAAATTTCATTTAATTCATATTTAAAAGCTATGATGTGATCAGATTGGACTTCATGGCTGTCTATGAATTATTGACACTCCTACTTTGTAGTATTTAAGGTTCATGGCCATGCTTGTAGTCCTTGGTAGCAGTTTGTTAACAACTGCACATTTAAACATATTACAGCTTTTCACAGTTCTTAACACGTTTCTCAAAACACTGACAGATTCCTTCAAATTGTACACACAAACCTGAAAACCTCCCACACAAAATGTTAAACCTGACACTCCCTTTTCAAGATGACTCTTTGCCATCAAATCTCTTAGCTGTTCAGAAAATGGAACTCGTGTTCTCATTTGGTACACACAGCCACATTCTCCAATGACACACACATACCAGTCAATTGATACACACAGCTCAGCATTTGCTGCACACTACCAAGCATTCACAGCACACTGAAGTGCAAAACTGAAAACCCAATTTTAGAAATCCAACACACAATGTGAATGACATTGACTCATGAGAATTACCAATTTTTCCTTATGGAAAATAAAATATCACACAAGTATTCAGCAAATCATTGTTTTATTTACAGTGTTTCAGTGCACAGGCATTTCTAAAGAAAATGTATGTAAAAAAAAAAAAAAAGTCAAGAGGTTACACTAGACCACATCAAGTCTCTTGTTTCTGTCCGGCCAGAGAGCCTCATCCACATCACAGAGGATGGTCTCTCTGTCAAGGCACCTCAAGTGCTTCATAGGTAAAGCCTTGACAGGCCTCAGCTGAGCAGAGACCTCACCACAGGCCTCCTCCATGGCCTCCTTGTCCTCCTCTTCCTCCTCCTCCCTGTCCTCCTACTCCTGGACCTCTTACTCTTCCATCTCCTCCTCCTCCCGCTTGTCCTCCTCCTCCTCCTCCTCTTCCTCCTCGCACTCTTAAGGCTCATTTATGCTCAACGTTAAATACGGATCCGGATACGGACAGAGCTCTCTGTCCGTGCTTGGCGTTCTTTTCGTCCGTATTTCTGCACGTATCCTTGAAGCTTACGGATACGGACCAAACGGAGCAGTACCACCGGAAATCGTGTGGGCAGTGTTGCTACTGTCGCTTTGATACTCATCTCTGGAGAGAAACGAAGAAGTATATGGCGGGGCTCTTCAAAGAAAAGTTGTGTGTGCTGGTGCGAAATCACAAACATATATACGATGTTACTTGTCCGGGACACCACGACAAAATCAAACTCCAAAACAGCTGGGAGGAGATCGGGAGGGAGCTAAATGTTAGCTCGTTGGATGCAAAGGAGAAGTGGAGGTCGGTGAGAGACAGATTTGTGCCCCCTGGTGGATACAATGGTCAACATCCATTGCAAAAGTAAAAGACGCATGGGAGTATGTGCGCAGTGACGGAACCATCGTTTGAAACGGACGCATACTTTTTCATGCGTATGACGAGCATAAATGAGCCTTTACCCCTCTCCTTCTCTGATCGTCAGTGCCCATTGTTCAGTGCTCACCAAACAAAGGCTCAGGGCCCTTTTATGCTGCAGTTCTCCTGATTGAAAGTTGCTCACCAGACCTGGGTGTTAGAGGTTTGCATGATTGTGTGTTGTGGGTTGATGCTTTGAGATTTCATTTGGGGTGTGTGTTCAACAACTGACCATTGTGCGTACAGCTTCAACAACAAGGTGATGTGTAATTAACATCAGAGTGTAAAGAAGGAAAGTCAGAGTCTAATGCAGATAAGGGAGTGTTTAGATGTGGCAAATTGGGCCGAGCAATTGGCACCTGAAGTGAGGGTTTTGCAAACTGTGCCAAATTATCGATTGTTGTGTGTTGAGAACCGTGAAAAACTGTAATGTTTTTAAATTCAAGAGCAAGGCAACATCAGATGGTTATTATTACTTAGATTAAAAGTTAAGATGTCAGGAGCATGTGTTCAGTTCTCCCAACAATTACTTTGTAAATGTGTGGATTATTGTTAAAGTGTAGTTTTTCATTTTTATATTTATGGTTATTATATTTATAATAATGCACATATTGTTTTTTTTTTAATTTAGTCTATGTTTTATTATTGCTGTTCTCTTTGATGCTGTAACACTGCAAACTTCCCTCTGTGGGTCATAAAAGATTTATTCTATTCTATTCAGCTTATTTCAGTTATTTATCCATAAATCTGAACCCCTGGGAAACAGGAAGTCCTAAATGTAAACACGCGTCTGAGTTTGTGGAGTCAAATATTGAAGTTATCAAACTTTAGTTAAAGCATATTTATTTAAAAAATTCTTTGGCTCAAAGGCATCCAAACATCATTGGTGTCAATAAATAAATAAATAACATACAAAACATGACAAGCCTTCATAAATACACTCATAAATAAATAAATATGTTGAATAAATAAACAGTGGTAGTGACATGAACACTGAGCAGTATAAAAAAACATTCATGCTGTTGCTTCGTACACGGTACAAAACATTTCAGACCTCACGGTCACACGGTCACTCTGCGCTCGGGCCGCAGACAAACTTAAACGACTTCTAAACGAAGTCGCATTTATGTGGTTTTAGTGCAGAATAAACTCCCGTGACGTCATCAGGAGACGACCAATTAGAGAGCGAACACGCCGAAGAAGGTCTTCCCCGGCCCGTCCTCTAGCTCCTGCAGCATCTGCTTCTCCATCTGCGTCTTCAGCGGTCCCAGCTCAGGTTGAACACTGCCCCCATGTACACGGCGGTGAACCAGCGCCCGTCCGCGTCGGAGTCGCTGCTGTTTGTCTTCTGACAGGCGGTGCGGACCGAGTGCAGGATGGTCTCGTAGCTCCTCTTGCTGTCGTCGCTGCCCAGCGTGGTGGACCAGCGCTTCACTGTGTTGCTCACGTACACCAGAGGATTCTGGGAATCGTCGTCGTCCTGGTCCGAGCTGCAGCTCACCCTGAAGGACGCCTGGCTGTAGACGAAGTAGAGTCCGTTTGCCGGGATCACGATCTCGTTATCTTCAAGAACGAACCCACCCTGAGAGTGGGACTGGTCCACGTCAGGGAGCCACTGCACCGAGTTGTCCATCTCCTCGTTATATTGACCTGAAGATGAGAGAAGAACAATTAGACTGAGAGGAACATCTGAGGAGCATCATCAGAAACTGAGAGGAACATCTGAGGAACATCATCAGAAACTGAGAGGAACATCTGAGGAACATCATCAGACCCTGATGCTTCCCTCAGAGAACTAAAAACCCATTTTAAGGATCTAACAGACCCTCATGGGGCCTGAGACTCTGTTGAAAGTCCAGATATTTGACTAAGACCTACAGCTCCAACTGGAAACCTTAAGATTATGAAGAACTAGACAGACCTCAGAGAGCACAAAGCTTCACTTATAAGCAAAAAATTTTTAACGAATATTATAAAAAGATGATTTTGTTTAGAGACGTTGCATCATAAATCCAAAATGGCCGATGAAAAGGGAAATGCACCACAATCTTCAGGAATAAGAGTTAAATCTTTCTACTGTCAAAGAATCAAACAAATATATCTGATTTAATAAACCGAACAGTTTGTAAAAATGTTTTTCTGGTACAAATGAATCTCTTCACTCGAGCTGATGTTATGCAGTAGACATGCCTGTATTCAGATTTCACCTAATTTTGTCTTTTTTATTGAAAACTTTGCTGTAATTCACTTAACGACGTATTTGCCTAAAGTTTGTGTTATTACATTGTAATTACGCTTACTGTAATAACTTATTCCTCAAAAACAGCATGTTTATCTCAGACACTTAAGGCCTGAAGGAGCTGCAGGGGAGAGGCAGTGTCATATGACACTTTTCATTTTTCATATCATTCACTTAATAATGCATGGAACAGATTTGTGTTTGTGGATCTATGTTAAGGTCCATTAAATGACACTGCTGATGTTATTTCATTTTCCAATATGTTAAATTGGAAAATGAAATAATTTGGGGGTGATTATTAATTTGTTTGAACGTGCTTGCTCCTGCAGGACACCAGAGACTAACATGATGGAGCCCAAACACATTTCAAAGAAACTCCAAATAAAAAAACTCAAAAAAACGCCAAATAAGTCAAAGTTTAATCCTGAGATGAACCCCGTCAGACATGTTCCTCAAAGACCAGGAGACCAGAGATCCATCATGCTCATCTAATCTGAATCAGGCTTCTCACCTTCTAGATGGATGGCTGCTCTCACGTTTGAAATCTGCCTCAGCGTGTGATGAAGATCTGAGGAGGAGGAGGAGAACACCGGTTAGTGATCACAGGCCTCATTTTTATCTGTGACCTGGAAACTAAAGCCACAGTCACAGGGAAACACCTGCTGGACTGAATCTTCATCAGCCAGGAAAGAGACATGAAGATCTGCTTGAGCTAATAAAATAAAATAAAAAAATAAAATAATAAAATAAAAAAAAATAGAATGAGTAAAGTCCTCACCGAAAGTGTCCTCCTCTGGTCCTGGTTTCTGTTTGGAGATGAGCAGAAGAAGAAGAAGAACATTAGAACGACATGAAACTCACTGGTGGTCTCATGTTCACATTTATGTCTACAGACTGATGGTGGACCAACATGAGCGAGGACCAGGACCCAGGAACCAGGGGGATCAGTTTTATTCCAGCCCATCACAGTTAAGATCAGTTCTCACTGTTTGTGTTTGTCTTTCTAGCATTTAGGCTCCTGAACACATCACGTAATCATCACTGTCCAATAGGCCTCTAAACGCAGCACTTGTTTTGGTTCACTAACAGGTCCCTGAACGCATCACTGTGGAGTAATTTCACCAGTGAACACATCATAATGTTTATTATCATCCACAGTTGATGCTGCAGTCTGACACTAACATGCGACTACTGGGCTCAAGGCCCCAACCTCCTGCTTCCTGCTGACTCTACCACTGGTCCACCCCCTCCCCAAAGGCCCCACAGGTGTTCTTACCTGGCTGTGAGTGTTGGCGAGCAGCACGGCCGCAGCAGCAGAGGCGCAGAGGCAGAGCGCGAGGACGAGCAGAGCCGAGGTGAGCGAGCGCCGGGGTGATGCTTTCTGCTCTGAGTCTGCGTCGACGTGGACCTTACACTCTGAAGACATGATGGACGTGAGGCTGCTGTGAGTCTGACAGAGTTAGAGTGTCTTCTTGGTTAGAGTTAGTGAGAGTTTCTTCTTGTTCTGTCTCAGTGTGTCTGCAGCTGCTTATATTCTCTCTGAGGAGGGAAACTCCACTGATGTCACCGTGAGCCATGGAGCCTCGACCACACACCCCCACGCAGCAGAAACACACAGTCTCTGCGATACCATTACACATGCCTATTATTTATCAATTAATACCATGAAAACAGTGATGTTATATATATTTATATCCAAACTAATGATATTTTAACGCTTCAGACCTCCGAGCAGAACAGGAAGGACTAAAATAAACTTCCTCTTCCATGAGCACAGTCTTTAAAAAGGCAAATATCTCATTCACACTCGCCTAAAACACTGGAAACTGTGAGAAATACACTTCTATAAATATGAAATTATATTATTAAATATTATATAATTAAATATGAAATTAACCCTAAAAGATTTTCATTCGTAAAACTAGAGATGAAAGCTCTAACCGAGCTGGAAGCCATTTTAGTGATATAAAAAAATGAATTATAACAACAACAACAATAATAATAATAATGATAATAATAATAATAATAATAATAATAATATAATAACTAGAAGTCCTCCTCTTCAAATCTCTTCCAAGTAATTTTGAACACTGTCACCAGGGTTATTGTAAAAAAAAAAAAAAGTCCAAAAACAAAATCCTCTAAAAAATAATTTTAAACCATTTCAGGATCAACATCTGGATTCAGATGAGATCAGCACCATTCTGTCAAAACCAACAAGCCCCAGAAAATGTCATTTAAATCAGCTCATAGGTTTTTAGTTATTAGCTTCTTAACTAATTAAGCAACAAAGTAACAAACATAGATAGACAGATAGATAGATAGACAGACAGACAGACAGACAGACAGACAGATAGATAGACAGACAGACAGACAGACAGACAGACAGAGATAGATAGATAGACAGATAGACAGACAGACAGACAGATAGATAGATAGATAGATAGATAGATAGATAGATAGATAGATAGATAGATAGATAGATAGATAGATAGAGTGAAACAAATATTAAAAATATTGAGCAACAAATGGAGACTTTAAGTTCTTTTTGCATGAAGTATTTCCATGTATTTTTGTTGCATACAAAAACTTAATGTGGTGATTATACGTAATGTGTGTGTGTGTGGTTTTACATAAATCTTATTTGATTATTACAGATAATGTTTAGTTAAAGTTTTACATAACTTTATTCCAGTCAAATACAGTAAGGTGATTTATTTCAAACTGGTTACATTAATAATCTTATAATTAAACACACGTGTTGCCGTATCCAACCAAGAACAGTGCAATCAAACCAAAACCAAAGTTGAAGTTACACTCGTGCATATTTTGACGACCACAAAGCCACCGTTCCAGTGTTACATAGTTAAAACCATTCTCAGTTTCATATAACCCCTCTGCATTCCATTACATATGCTTTCATAATGCTGTTAACAATTAATAAGCAGAGCAGTAATTTTAACTAAATAGTTTCATTTTGGGGGCAAAGTGTTTAAAAAATCCAGAGAAAATAATTTTTCATCTTTTATCAATATTGACCATAACAACATGTATCATGTGTTGGAATCCTGTATATCATAGCAAAAGCCGAATGGTAAATATTCATGGAAAATGTGACATTATAAATTTGCTTGGGTCAAAACTCCTGCATGACTGAAATGTAGATTAGGGTTTGCCAAATTTACTGTTTTGGCCATAATTTTATTAGTGAATATATTTACTGGTTTAACTGGTAAAAAACTTTACAAAATGTAAAAGGCATTTTTCTTGTTAGCCTTTTAAATAAAACACTTTAAACAGAAACATTATATTCAACATAAAAAAACCTTTTTAGACCAGGGTCAGGTACCTTTTCCCCCCTGGATATGAGTTTAGCGTCGTTTAGCATCATGTAGCATCATGTCATCATCATAAATAAAGCATGGGTTATGTATGAAATGTACAGATCTGAATGTCAGAGTGTGATTCTGGACAATTCACTGAACAAAAAAAGTGTCTTTGGCTAAAATGTTTTTAAAGTGGTACCCAAATGAAGCACCAATAGCTGTTACAATTCATTTTAGTAAGTAACATACATGTTTGTTCTGGAACACAATTTAACACACATGATACGCAAAACGTGACAATGAGAAACAAAAAGATGCCGAGCTACAATTAAATAAAATTCCTTATTGCATAATTTCAAGCTGTGTTTAGAAGTTCTTAGTCTTGACAGCTTATATAAAAACTGATATTGTATATTAAAAAAACACTTTTACCCTTTTGTGTAATTGCAAACTTAACCTATTCACCACAAACCTGAAGATGAAAAAGGGATGTGGGCAACACTCTTCACAGCACCACTGAAATTCTGAATGACATCACGAAAGATTTTTTCCAAATCACTGAGATATTTGAGTTTTTACTCAGACGCTTTCACAGCCATCATTCAACAATCAGCAGTTGAAAGAGGTGAAAGTTTTTTTGTTGCTCTCTGTAACTCTTTTCATCATTTCATGTCTTTTCTGGGCAGTGTGCTTTGCCTGTCCGTTGGTGAAACCGTCAGTGTGGAAAAAGTGTCGTGATCTTTAGATCCTGATTGAAGCATTTTAAGTTTCAGTGCTGGTATCCTTGGTGAGAGTTTGTAGACATCCAGGATCATGAGGACTTATTTTCAGCTCAGGTTTAGAGTGTGATTGGCACACCAACAGGACGTGTTTCATATAATAAAACAGAGATTTCTCAAATTATTAAACCAAGTTTAACTGAAAGAAATGCACATGATGATTATTCATTATTTTAAAATAACTTGATAAAATTTGATGTACCCAAAATAAAGTGTATTTTTTAGTAGATAGATCTGAGCGCACTGTAAAGTAAAATAAATGCAGCAAATAAAACTTAAATGACCAAAAAGTGCTCAAGGGGGTCGTAGGGGTTTTAACAGACTGTATTTAGACAAATTTTTCATGTTTACTTTAAAATGGTGGAATATTCGCAGAGTCAAACACACACAGAAGGTTACATTACTGTCATCACTGATGTCATCTAGCACAAGGATCATTGTCACTTAAATCAAAAAGTGATTCTCGCCTCCGGTAAATCCTTTCTTGTGCGCGCCTGCCATCTCACCTGCCACGGTGCCTTCACCTGGCTTCAATCACTGCTGCCATGATTACCAGAAAGTCCTGCATGACAGCCCTTATTTAGGCTCTGCTCCACAGTTACACCAACTCAGTGCAACTAGCAGTCATTTTGAGAGAGAGAGAGAGAGTGAGAGAGGAGGGGAGAAATTGTACGGATTTGATACACGGGTCTCACTGGCATTAAATAGCACCACTTTACTGCCTGTGGCAATTAGTGCTGGTCTTTGTGGATTAGGTGGGATTTGCAATGAGGCTCATTTGCATAGGAAGAGGGGAATTTAGCGCTGCATTTGAATATACGCTCATTTACATGCATGCAAATTGGACCGGTGCAGCGAGGAGTGGCAGTGCAGTTTGGGTTCAGTTTCCGTTCATTTCACCCTTTGAGTGTGCTTTGACGATTGCACGCTGTTTTTTCCTGTCAGTTGCACAGGTTTAGCAGTCGCAAAAGTGGTGCAATCCTTTTGAGGTCTGGCCCTCCGAAGGCTGAGAAACATTACCACTGCACTGCAGCTGGATCCACCTGATTCATGATCAGTGAGACTGAGCATGGTCCGAAGACGCATTGACAAATCAGAGACCTCTAGAGCAGGAAGAGGCGGAGCTAACAGTGTGACGGCAGCAGGATGTGACTATACACTTGGGAAATAGATCTTTCTTTTGCAGCACCTTTTTTTTTTTATCAAACTCAGTTAAATTGTACCAAAAAACACAGCTTAGTGTTTTTTTTAGCTAAGATGATAAAGTAACTTTGCAGAGCAGACAGACCTGCCTGATTCTGAAATCCTGCATATCCGTCTTGCCAGCTTTCTTTGTCCAATGGTTTCTGCCGTCTAATTGTTTAACAGGCCAATCAGTGAAGTTTGGGCCTTTATCAAGTGCAACAGGAGCTGCGGCAGCGGGCATAGTAACAACAGGAAGTTACTGGACAGGAAGTATTTGAAAATAATGGCAGCTAACGCCAGTTAGCCTGTGGTCATCACGGTTGACTGATACTTGGCAAAAAGTTTACTTCATAGGGATTGTCTTTGATGAGGTTCATGTCACAAATAAGTGTTAAATAACACACCTGTGTGGTATAAGAATTGTGAAACGATAATCTTAAGGTAGTTACACTAATGGTTAACTGCCATTAGCAACTATTACTAATGGCTTACAAGGGCAAACAACAGTTAACAGCTGTTAGCGCTACAGCTAATGGCCATTAACTGCTGTTTGCTCTTGTTAGCTGTTAGCTGCTACATTTAGCCGCTAAGTATGCTACATCATAGCAGTGCTGCTTGATATGGATTGGTCTGTGATGAGTGTGAAGAGCTGAACGATCACAAGCTGCAGTTGTTTTTGAAGGTTCTGCCCCTGAAACATTTTCTCAGATGGACTAATGAAATATTTCCAATATGGAGCTGTCCATCTGGCCTGTCAGGTTAATAATAAAGTAGAGATAACTTGAATTGTTTAGACAGAGTTTAACTTAAACAAACTCACCTGATGATTATTTATTACTCTGAAATAACTTGAAATTCGATCAAATTCAATTATATTGGACCCAAAACAAAAGTTTTTTTTTTACTGCAAAAACAAATAAACAATATAGACAGAGACTAAGACATATAACAGGACAAGTAACATATAAGAAAAGAAGTCAAGTACAAAAATACAAAATACAAAAAAGGAGTGAGCTGTTTTTGTGTGTTTGATCTGTGTCTAAGTGTGTGTGTAAGTGGTGTGTGTGTGTGTGTGTTGTTTTTTTACCAGAAAAACATTTTCATGTCAACCCCCCCCCCCCTTTTGTTTCCCTGCCATGCTCTATCAGCATATTTATTGCAACCACCCACACCTGAAGCTCAACAACGGCGCCCTGCAAAGGGCAGCCAAACCTCGCCCCACCCTCAGCAACAAGGCCACCCCCAAGCACATCCGCAGGTCCGCCATTCCAGCACCACAAAAGACAATTTTGTAATAGTTTTTCTTTCTTTTCCTTTTTTTTTTTTTTTTTTTTAAATGCAGGGCAGAGCCTGGTCCCAGACTACTCCTAACCCTGAAGAGGAAGCCTGACTGTCAGAAACAGGCTCAGCCCTATTTCTGGAGTTTATCTATTTTTCAGATTTGACAAATCCATTTTTTTTGGACCCAAAATACAGATTTTTTTTTTATAGGACCAAGAACATTTCTGTATGCAGATAGATAGATAGATAGATAGATAGATAGATAGATAGATAGATAGATAGATAGATAGATAGATAGATAGATAGATAGATAGAAATGTTGGTAGGCTACTGCCAATAAAGTTGATAATCATATCGTGCGTAGAGTGATTGTTCACTAATGGCTGTTATCTGGATCACCAACAAAATCAAATCCAAAGTTGGGCAATTGCCAATATCTCCTGAAAATTTCGGGAAATCTGCCCAAGTTTTGTTTTTGCTTTATCTTGCTGACAGACAAACACAAACAAACAAACATACAAAGGCACAAACTTGGCAGAAGTAATGAGGACGGAGACAGGGCAGAAGAGGAAAAAGGTGGAACAAGCATGTTGAATTAAATTACATATTACTTTTTTAAAACTGTTTAAAGAGTGAATGAACAAATTACAAGAACAGGAAAGGTGACAATTTGTTTAGTAGATAGGAGCATTAGCTGGTCAATCAGATAATTTGTTAGTCAGTTAGTCAGTAGGTCTGTCTGTTGGTTGGTTGAAGGGTCCTTAAGCTGGATGGATGGATTGAAGGACTGATCAGCTGGTTTGTTGGTTGATTCGATGAGTTGTCAGTTTTTGGCTGGTCAGTTATTGTGACAGTTGCTTGGTGGGTTGAATAGCAGATTTAAGGTTGATCATATCTTGGTTGGTTAGGCCGGTTAGCTGGTCAGATAGTTGATCATTTGTTAGGTTGCCAGCTGGTCGGTCTGTGGGTTGGTTTGCTGGTTGAATGAGTGGTACGTTGGATGTTTGATTGGTTGATTTGTTGGCTGGTGGGACTGGATTTGTCTGGATTTCCACAGATAAATTAAATAGATCAAAATACTTAATACCTTGTGTTTGGTCTTGAGCTACAGTGTTGTCATTGTTGTTGTTGTTGTTGTTGTTGTTGTTGTCTCCATGTGTGTCAGATGGATGACAGTTGCTGATGTGGGTCTGTCAGTTGGTTAAGGGTTAATGTGTGGGTTCAAACACTTTCTGATTAAACTGTGAGAGACCTGATAAACTGGCAAGTTTCAGTCGAGTCATTGCTAATATTCACATTGAGTCACTTCTGTTTGGGTAAAAATAGACTGCACCCCGGTCATCAACTTCTGCTTTGGCAACCATGTGTAATATTGATGTGTGATAATTCTGTGATAAGTGCTCCAGTGCAACAGCGGAAAACAAAAGAACACAGGAAAGAGAAGTGATCAGGATTGTGAGGTCAAATGTGAATATTAACTGATGGTCACAGAATGTAGGAAACTGCTGATCTCAGGGTCAACAGTCTGCTCAGTCTGACAGCAGAGGAACTTCACACCCCTGAAGAACATTGAGTAATGTTTGTAATTCTGCAACTCCTGAAGATCAGTTGCTTAAATGGCTAATATCACCAAGCCCAAAATTCCAACCCGACTAGAGGATGACATTTTTTGGGTTTTTCTGTGGCTCATGTGATTCCTGCTGGAATCCCAGATGAACAGATGCCATTGGTTTGTGCCATTGCCTGTGTCATGGTCTATGCCACGGACGTTGCCACAAGCTATGCATTGGTCTGTCTGGTGGTCTTTGCCACGGTCAATGCTGGGGTCTATTCAGTGGTCTATACCAGAGGATGATATTTTCCAAGAATTCCTGTAGGTCACGTGATTCCCACGGGAATCTCATGGGATGGGAGTCATTTTTTAATTAATCCAGTGATCGGGAGGAGACAGGAAAAAAAGCAACGGGAGCGAGCAGGAGTGAGAACAACATTTATAGATGATCATTTTCAGCCGTGTTAAACAACCAGATGAACAGATGCGTCCATTTTTGTAGTCATCTCTCAGTGAGAGCCAACACTATTGACCACGCTAGCAACACTCAAGAACATACAAACACAAGAACTACAAAAGTGGTTTGACTTCTTGTCACAACCGGAAGTGAAAAGCGACTCGGAACGGCTGCCGGTGACACACATTGTTTACACCGACTGAATATCAGGCATGTGAAACTTAAAGGCAAAGCCTTTTATATGCACTGCACTTTTACCTAAAATAAAAAAGCAACATTTTTTCAACATGTTTGGTTTTATTCAAACGGGAACAGGACAGGAGTGGGAGTAATTTTAAGTGGGAGCGGGATGGGAGTGGGAATCATTCTACGAGAGTGGGACAGGACAGGAGTGAAAATCCGCTCCTGTGTCATACTCTAAACCCGACCCTTAAACCACACCAGAGCCCAATTCAAATCTGTCATTCTTCAGCATCCTGTCTCCAGAAAGGGATACGGCAACATTTTTCTTTGTTTTTGTCTTGCCTCACTCCAGAGTCCATGACAAGCAGATATACTCCATGATTTAACTGTGCCTGCAAGAACAAGGAACTAAGGACAGAGGTTGACCACCACTGATTAGCTTAGCTCAAACGCTGGGAGTCAGTGTGTGGCGTTAGCCTGCCACTGGCTGTTGTCATTAAAGTCTTTAGCAACTCTAAAAAGTCCTGGCTGCCTATTGTGACTAGCTTTTATTTTTTACTGCATTATGTTACATCATTTATGTTTTACACTAAGAATAGCACTTAACATCATTATACCTTCTAGAAATACACACAATCTTAATTGCAGGGAACATGTGTTCCTGTTTATGAGTAGAAGAAGATCGGTACACAGGATTATGGCCAACTTTGAAGAAGAGGAGGATTTCTTCAGGGTTCAGTTTTGTGTATATTTCTTTAGAAAATAACATTAAGTGCAAATATTATCTCTCTAAACTCTGTAAGGTTGCTTATGAGTTTATCTGATGACTGTAGGCAAAGGCAGGCTAACAATATCCACTGACTCCCGTTGTTTGAGCTAAGCCAATTTGTGGCAGGTGGGCTCTGCCCTTGTAATACACACAAGCGTAAGAATGGTGTCTGTCTGCTTGTCATGATAAGCCATTCAAAATAAAACATGTTTATGTGTTGCTTTGGGTCTTTAGGGCCTTTTCAGCAGCGACTTGTCAGAAATGTGTTCAGATGGGACGTGGGAGCGTCACAGAGGCAGATGTTAATGAGCTCTGACTCTCCTCTGCATTGTGAACGATAATTGACCAGACCAGATCAGTTTTTCAGAGGAGTCAGAGGAAGCTGAACCAAGCGGTGCATGCTCACGGAGAATAATGTTAGTGCTTGCAGGGCTTCTATCTTGTTCTTTACCCCCAAACCCTGAGGATATGTGGGCTCATAGACAGTCTGATGCTGTCTGTAGGAGGAAGGTCAGTTTACTCGGGACAGTGAGTGCTCAAGTCCTCGGCTACTGCCCTTGACTGGCGAACCCCACCGCTGTCCCCCTCCTCTGTGTCACGGACTCTCCAAATTAAACTGTCTCTGGTGTTTGCCTCCAGCACATAGAGTCCAGGCCCACTGCTCTTGCTTTGAAGGACTTAAAGGTGTAGTCAGCAATTTTCTAATCTTCTAATCCAGTGGTTCCCAAACTTTTCACAGCCTGTACCCCTTCCGACACTTGACCTCCAGCCATGTACCCCCGACTCTCATGCACTTATAACACAGAGAAAAATAAATGTTTAAGCCTGCCGCACTCCGACCTCCCACATTTTACATGCATAACATTCAAATAAAACCCACTAAAGTGAATTATTTCTAACTAAATAGATTGATTTACCAGCAATGTCAGTGGGCAACACCAGTCCACTTTTGAAAAACAAATGTACATTTCTGAAACATTTTCATTAATGAACTTAAAGCTTTAATGAAAAGGCTGTCTGACTAAACTTACTGTATGTTATTTTAAGAATCTTAGATAATTTAGGACAGATCTCCCTCTCCAAGATGCCTCAGCCTCTCTGCCAACACTTCAGGCCTTTATCAAAGCTCACAATACAAACATTTATCAGTTTGAACTTGAACGACTGAAACAACTGTTTAGACCTGACAGTTTTTCACGTACCCCCTACATCACTTCGTGTACCCCTGGGGGTACACGTACCCCAGTTTGGGAACCACTGTTCTAATCTAATGCACTATTTGTCAAAATCATCGTATTTATCCTCTTCATCCACAAGATGTCACGAGACAGCATGTTTAAAAAAAGTCTAGTTTCAATACACAGCCTTGGCTTTGAATTTCAGCCGGTAAATACTGTGGCTCAGGTAGAGTCACCAAAACAGGGTTCACCCCCCCCCCCATCCAGGGGGCGATCATACTCAGGCGCAGATCAGACAGAGGGGGGAGGGGGAGTGGTAGGTTGCGTAGCGTGCACAGTTAGCGTAAGAGAGAGATACAATAGGTGCAGTAGCAATGGCTGAAAAACAGCCCAAAAGAAAAAAGTCAGAGGAGTTAAATGTGAAAAAGAAGGTCTTTGGCGATGAAAGAGCGAAGACCCGGGTCAACATTAATGTTGCTTTCCGACGGTGGAGGGAACTCCGCGAACTGAAAGACCTGAAAACGGACGCGGATGTCGCCGTCTTTCTGCTGGATAGGTTAGCAACATTAGCTTTGTGGTGCTTCACATTTAGTAACAGCCGTCGGGCATTCATCTTATTGTCTAATCTGACAGAATGTACTGTTGTTGTGATGTTGTATTGTCAGTCGGGTTGCCTGACGAGTCGGGGTTACCTTAGCTACGTTTGTCAGCTACGCAGTTTCTACGGCCGTTTCCATGACGATGCACATCCATCAGCTTTCGGGGGTTGAGCCAGGGGTGAGGTATGAAAGGAGAGGCAGGTCTAAATTCGTTTATCAACAACCTCTCTCCTCGTTTTCTCCCACATCGCTGACAAACTTTTTAATGAACGAAGGATTAGGTATACAGGTATACTGCCTCACTGTTCATGCACTAAAAATTAAAACAAAAGCAAATTAAATGCAGGTAAAGTATGTAAATTAGTAGATTTCATATATTTTTTACAGAAAGGTTGGCAGGTCATTCTCTCAGCCACAGACTGGTGCTTAAGACACCGATTCTCTTCACAGTCCCGAAGGGAGAGATGAGGAGAGAATTAGCTGATGTGGCTATTTCAAACTTCTTACACAAATAAAAAATTGGGCTTGCTACCACACCAACGAATATTTATTAAAAAATTGAAATCACCTTTGATTCACTGCAGCCCTGGAATCGACTGGTCACCAGTTCAGGATGTACCCACCTCTCGCCCAATCACAGCTGAGACAGGCTTGAAGCTCGCCATGTCCAGTATTCAGAATAAAAAAAATATTAACAAATATTGTTTTGCAGATTAGCCATGTGCACACAGAACAGAAGAATGGTGTTATGTTGAGGGGTTACAAAGAAAAGGCTCATGGAAGTGATATTGTATGATTCATAACACAAGAAATAAACAAACAGGAAATTTAGTGAATCAAATCATTTGGAGTTTTCAAAGTCATGATAATAAGATGCAGCAGCAGAGTGCAGCAGACACTCCCACTATGTGAATTGCTCTGTTCAATAATCAGCTTGATTTAATTTATCATAAATCCAAATTAAAAAGTAAAAATCTTTACACAAGTTCTCACATCGTGTGAGGTTGGAGATTTCGTTGTCTTCCTTCAGTGAGCGGCTCTTGTTTCCTGAAGGTAAGTTCATCAGATACTGCAGAGTTTCACCCTGATGAGTTTTGGATCAAGTCTGAATTCAGTGTTTTTGAAACTTTGGTCAAATGTCAACATAATTTTATCCCCCCAGTTCAGCACACAGATAGCATTTCCTTCCAAAACTTTGAAATATTTCCACTCAAAGCTGATGTCAGAGATCCTGTTGTGTCTTATTCAGATGGTAAAGACACTTTCAGATGGTTTTGATGGCTGCAGAATGAGACATAATGATAAACCTTCATTTAGCCTGCAGCAGCCACAGATAACAGAAAACAAGAGGAGGTGCCAAATAAACAGTCAGTGCAGAAACATCAGACCCTTGTCACCTGCAGTGGTCCTGACCTGCTGTGAGGGCCGAGAGCTTTCACCCTGAGTCTACTCCGTGGTCTCGCTGCACTCTCCACAGGACTGATCCTGTTCATTGTTCACTGTGTCCGTCGTTTCCTAATTGACGGTTCTGGTCAAAAATTGATATTGGTATTTTGGACTGTGTTTTATTATACGAACAGTGTCATTTTAGTAGAATCAGGAAAGGAAAACGAAAAATGATGGATAATAACTAAAAATGGATGGAGGGCTGCAGTTGGCCCGTGAGTCCTTACCTAATCCTAACCCTAACCCCCTTACTAAAGAACAAATTGTATAAAACAAATAACCTCAACCTAACCATTCCTCCAGGGGTGTTATCTCAGGACCGGAAATCCCTTTTAAAAGGCCCTAATAGGACCTTCCCATACCCAGAGACCCTACTTGGAACCCAGATTTTGTAAATTCAGTTTCATAATAATTTTATTACACCCCTGCAATCGTTACTTTTTTCCCTGGTTTTATCCTGATCACTAAAAGGAAATAAGTTGGGTTTAAGTTCGTTAAAAATAACATGTGTGCCCGTGTCTGGGATGCCCACGTTAGTAGGCACTTTCCCATAACCCATCTTACACCTAACCCCTAACCCTGAGCCAACAGCTCTGTGAGTCCACAGGTGAAGCTAATTTTCAGCTGACAGGTGTGACCTCAAATATCACACTGATGGCTACAACGCCGGAATTTACCATCAGCTGTTTGATCAGCTGACCTGGTGTCACATGACTCAGTGACCACTGATGTGATGAAATCACATTCATCTGTTAAACAGGATGGACAGACAGGAGAATGGACAGGAGGACATCGCCTGCTGCTCTTCTCTCTTATTATAGTATATATATATATATATATATATATACATATATATATATATATATTTATATATATGTATATATATGTATATATATGTATATATATATATATATATATATATATATATATATATACTGTATATATATATATAGATAGATAGATAGATAGATAGATAGATAGATAGATAGATAGATAGATAGATAGACAGATAGATAGATAGATAGATAGATAGATAGATAGATAGATAGATAGGTATCAAAACTATGAATGAACACATGTGGAATTATGTACTTAACAAAAATGTGTGAAATAAATGAAAACATGTCTTATATTCTAGTTTCTTCAAAGTATCCACCCTTTGCTCTGATTACTGCTTTGCACACGCTTGGTATTCTTTTGATGAGCTTCAACAGGTAGTCACCTGAAATGGTTTCCAACAGTCTTAACGGAGTTCCCAGAGATGCTGAGCACTTGTTGCCCCTTTTGCCTTCACTCTGCGGTCCAGCTCACCCCAAACCATCTCAATTGGGCTCAGGTCCGGTGACTGTGGAGGCCAGTCATCTGGAGTAGCACTCCATCACACTCCTTCTTGTTCAAATAGCCCTTACACAGCCTGGAGGTGTGTTTTGGGGTCATTGTCCTGTTGAAAAATTAATGATTGTCCAACTACATGCAAACCAGATGGGATAGCATGTCGCTGCAGGCTGCTGTGGTAGCCATGCTGGTTCAGTATGCCTTCAATTTTGAATAAATCCCCAACAGTGTCACCAGCAAAGCAGCCCCACACCATCACACCATCGACTCCATGCTTCACATTGGGAACCAGGCATGCAAAATCCATCTGCATGGCACAAATACACGGTGGTTGGAACCAAAGAACTCAAATTTGGACTCATCAGACCAAAGCAAAGATTTCCACTGGTCTAATGTCCATTCCTTGTGTTTCTTGACACAAACACATCTCTCATGCTTGTTGCCTCTCCTCAGCAGTGGTTTCCTAGCAACTATTTGACCATGAAGGCCTGATTCACGCAGTCTCCTCTTAACAGTTGTAGTAGAGATGTGTCTGCTGCTGGGGCTCTGTGTGGTATTCATCTGGTCTCTAATCTGAGCTGCTGTTAACTTGTGATTTCTGAGGCTGGTGACTCAGATGAACTCTTTCTCAGCAGCAGAGGTGACTCTTGGTCTTACTTTCCTCGAGCGGTCCTCATGTGAGCCAGTTTCGTTGTAGCCCTTGATGGTTTTTGCGACTGCCCTTGGGGACACATTCAAAGTTTCTGCAATTTTTCTGATTGACTGACCTTCATTTCTTAAAGTAATGATGGCCACTCGTTTCTCTTAACTTAGCTGATTGGTTTTTGCCATAATATTAATTCTAACAGTTGTCTAATAGGGCTGTCGGCTGTGCATCAGCCTGACTACTGCACAACACAAATGATGGTCCAATCCCATTAATAAGGCAAGAAATTCCATTAATTAACCCTGGAAAGGCACACCTGAGAAGAGAAAACCATTTCAGGTGACTACCTGTTGAAGCTCATAAAGAGAATGACAAGAGTGTGCAAAGCAGTAATCAGAGCAAAGGGTGGATACTTTGAAGAAACTAGAATATAAGACATGTTTTCATTTATTTCACACTTTTGTGTTAAGTACATAATTCCACATGTGTTCATTCATAGTTTTGATACCTTCAGTGAGAATCTACAATGTAAATAGTGATGAGAATAAAGAAAACACATTGAATGAGAAGGTGTGTCCAAACTTTTGGCCTGTACTGTACATACAGTATATAGCTTTGACTGAATATTGATCGGGTATCTTGGGTATTATTATTAGATAAATTATTAATGATGGTTCCAAATTGATAGTCTGCAACCTTTATTATAGTGACTTGATACATTTTCTATCATTTCCCTTTATGGGTGCTGTCCTGTGGTGGATTTAATGTAAGATAACGTAATTAATTATTTCTGATATCCTATATTATTAAGTAGCTGCACTGAAAGATTCACACACAGTGATGGCCACTGTTCATAAATGCTCACACTGGTAAATTCATGCATTTATGTACATTTATCTGTTGGTACAATGTAGATATTTAGAGCTGTCAAAGTTCTTGTTTTAGAAACTCTTAATAACTGTAATGCTGGTCATTGTTTTACACACGCCTAACATGTCCATGTTGAATATTGACCCTTGACCCTGTCTATACTCAGGGATGCAGCAGTAATGACACCCATGACTGCAGGATAAAGGGAATGTTCTTATATACGGCTCACTGTTTTTACCCTGAGAAACTCGAGCTACAGCCAGAGTCTGTGGGTGGAAACTGCTCTGCTTTCTCAACACACACTCCATCCTGAAATAAAACAAGACAAGTATGAAGTTCATGTCGTGAGATTTAAAACACTACGTGTGATGTTTACAGTAACAGGAGTCTTTATGAGAAACCTCCTGAGGGTGTCACAGAGTTTCTGATGAATCGACCTGCAGACTTCACCGCAGAGGGACGGTGACATATAACCACTGACACAACAAAACAACCACAGGAAGAGGGGATGGTGGAGGTGATGACGGAGGTGATGATGATGATTATGATGATGATGATGATGGAAACGATGACTGACCGCCAATAAGGATGGGTCGGAGTCCGCTGGAGTTTGTCGGGAAGAATTTACGTTTTTAATCTCATCAGTGTATGCCACTAACATTCTGTATTTGGTCAGACTTTAACAGTCTGATTTTAAGGCAGCTCTGGATTAAACAGGTTTACATTGAAAATTCAGTGAAATACTTTTTGTGATCCTCCGCTCTGAGCAGTCTGTTTCCACAGCCTGTGCCTCCCTACGACCCTTTAACGTACAGTAGTGTCCTGCCAAACCAGTTCAAGCCACTACTCATCCATCACCACCAAGCAGATCAACCCAAAACTTAAAAACAATTATTCACAGCTTAGGGAATCATTCAGATAAAGTATGTACAGGAATATCATAATATCATGGAAGAGAAGAGATTCCACCAGAGCTGATCAAAGTTAATGAGCGGATGTGTTTCTTACATTTCAACGGATTATAAGTAATGATAATAAACATATATTAGACATTTGAGGCATTAAAAACCTGACATAAAGTAGGTATAATCCCATATGGTCCTCTATGGTAGAAGCAGAGAAGAGACAGAAATCAATGTGAAGGTCATTTTAAGAGGCAGCCTGGCTGTACAACCAGCTGTTTACATGTTCATTCATTCATTTTCTTTACCATTTAATGAGCTTGTTTTGGTCTGTGGTCTGAGAGAACCCAGGCATGCACAGGAAGAACATGCAAACTTCACACAGAAAGGCCCCTGTCTGACCCAAAAATCGAACCAATTACCTCCTTGCTGTGAGGGACGTGCACTACCTGCTGCGCCACTGTGCTTCCTGTGTACATGTTACTCTTCCTACATGTATGTGTGTGTTATTGCGTAATGCCATGATTCTCCTATGATTATGTTTTGTGCTGCGGTGCCAATGCCTACATGTCGTGGTGCTTTTGGAGTCTGTGGAAATCAGGGCTTAGATATGCTAAAGAGATCATATATGAATATGTTCAAATAGACATTTAGTCGAATCATTTTGGAGTTATGATGTTTAATAATTGTGGTAACATTTGTGTGTGCATGTATTCAGAGGAATGGTCTGATTTAGGGTGATAAAACATCCTCTCATATTGTTGTTCCTAAATATATATACATATATACATACATATACATATATATGTATATATATATATACATATATATATGTGTATATATATATGTATATATATGTGTGTATATATATGTGTATATATATATATATATATATATATATACATACACACACACACACACATATATATATATATATATATATATATATATATATATGTATATAGAGATATATATATAATTTTATATAATAACATATTCTCTAAAATGTACGGGTTTTGCTCAGCTTGTTCAAGTTGTCACCTGCGACAAAAAACTCATGCATGATTCAGTCATCCAAATAATTCCAACAGATTCTGAGCGCTGAGAAGCAGAGCTTTCCAGTGATATACGATACGTGACAGTAAAGGCTGAATTGCCAAAGGGGCAGGAAGCGATTTATCTGTATTTTCTAGTAAAATAATGCAAAGATATTGTAAATAATAACAGTAGTATAATTCTGGAGTGTTTTCTTGCCATTCTTTTGTCATATTTCGATGAGTTTTCATGTATGTTTGTCCCAGTTTGTGTTTTATGGATTTCATCAAAAGTTATTTTGCAAATATTTAAGGGATAAATGTGGAAGAGATTGGCCAGGGAGAGGGGAGTCTCAATGGGGTTCATGGAGCGGTGTCAACAGAAGAAGGAGGGACTGTCCCCCATCTCATTTATGATAAATGATATAGTTTGTGTATTCCATATTGTTATGGTGAAACATTTAATATGTTTTATTATCATTTAATTATTATCATTATCATTTCCTATCTTATGCTGCTGAACATTTCCTCTAAAAACACAAAGGTTTCATTTCAGTAAATGATATCGAATCTTGTGATACTTCTTAATATCTTTAAAAATTCTTCCATCCCATGGAGTATCTGTGGCGGTGGTGCTCCTCAGAGGTTACCGTCCCTGTTGCAGCTTTTTAAGATAAAACGCTGTGGCATGGACACTGACGCTGCAGACAGACACAAATGTCTGAAGTTTGGTTTTGCCTTCTCAAAGATCCTGCACATGTTGATCCAGAGTTCTTTATAAAGACAATTCTGTTGAAAATAAGAACCTGTTGTTTTTTTTGTTTTGTCGTAATTACACATTGTTTAAAGCATTGATAACATAATAATGACAAATACTACCTAGAATGTTTTATTTTAACTAAAAAATGTGCTAAATAATTTACTCAAAGGGCATTTTCTTACACATTTATTGACAAAAAGAGAAAAAAGACCAGGTGGCCATTTATATTCATAGTTATAAAAGGGTTAATATTTATACTAAAGCTCTCCACTGGACCACTGGTGTTGTTCCAGAGGACCTACCTGTCAAGGTGTTGAGCATGCACACTGCATGCATGCATCATGAAGTTACACATGCCGCTGGGGCTCCATTTTGGTTTCCACCTTTCATATTTCTGTCTAAAGCCAAATACACAGCAGTTCATTATAAGTTCATTACCTAAACCGAAGAGGTTATGGTTTTGTGGGCATGTTTGTTTATTTGTTGGCAAGATAACACATAAATGGGTTTTGCTGAAAATCTTAGGAGATCTTGGTATTGGCAAATCTTAGTAATGATCAGGTTTTGGTGGTGATAGATGTGTGGATGCAAGAAAATCCCCAAATTAAAAAAAAATCCCATAAGATAAAGTTGGGTGGAATTCAAATGATCACATCTCTGTCATTTTTGCGTCTAATTTCACAGAATAATGTGGGTCCATGTCTCTATCATCAAGGTATGTTTGATCTGGATCTGATCCTGACTGAGTTTAAAATGGGAAATCCCATCGACAATATTCATTTACATAAAATCAAAATAACCTTGCTGTGTTCATAACAGCATCTGTGCATGAGCTGAGTTTGGTCCAGACTCTGTTTCTGTTCTGGATCTGGTGATCCAGACTTGTATCTTTCACAAAGCTACTGCTTGAGCTGCTTGGAGAAGATCTGTGCTCTCTGAGTGCTTTTTAATTTAGTTTTGTACTGGGTGGCACAGTGGCGCAGCAGGTAGTGCATGTATCTATGCTGGTTTGATCCCTGGGTTGTGCAGGGCCTTTATGTGTGGGTTCTCGCCGGGCACAGACGTGCCAGAAACATGCTCATTAGGTTACTGCTGTTTCTAAGTTGCCTTTAAGTATGAGGTTGGAGCATAACGTGCATCTCTCTATGTGGCCCTGTAATTGGCAGATGATCCATAACTTGCCTCTCGCCAAGTGTTGCCTGGGGATAGACTCCAGGGGTAAGCAGTGCAGGAAATGGATGTATAGTTTTTAACCGTCTGTGCAACACTTCTTTATCAAATCTACTAAATCTACTAAAACTACTTTTACTGAAGAAATATAAATATATTTAGACAAATTTTTATTTAATCAGCAAATGTAAATCTTTTCTCTGCAGCATTATTTTAAATATCTTGTCATGAGAATGTTTTTATCCACAGCTGCGTTAACACCATCACCCCAGTGTGTTCACACAGCTCAGCAGCTACGGTCAAATTCAAAGTGTTGTCAGTAACTACGTGTAACTGCAGTCAGTTCCCACAGGAGAACGTCTACAATCTGTTTGTGAGACTCTTGTTTGAAGCACCAATCAATGCATTTCACACTCAGGCAGTAACGTCACAGTCACATCGGCCTCCCTGAACATGTTGTTCTGTGAAATATTCATGACTGTGTTTTATGCCTCTCTTCAATCATTCATAGCATCTTGTGAAAACCTTAGTTTTTTGTGGGAGAGGTCCTCACAGAAAAACTCTGTGATGGACTTTGTCCTGCTGAGACAATGAAGGCAGCGCTAAAGAAAGCATTCACTGCTTCATGTTTACATAGCATTAGCCGCTATCCCAGCCAGGAGGTCTCATGGTGGCATTGCGATCGACTTTGCTTGGTGAGGATTTCCTGTGTGCTTTACACTGTTACAGAGTCTTTGCTGATCTGTCCTATAAGTGTACTCATACTTCAGATTTATAAGCAGCTAGGCCATACATCCTTGAACTTTACTTTGCACTGCTGTCGCCTATTTCTGCTCTGTAAACTTCCACTTCCTTAGTCTGCGATTCCCTTTCAACTTCCACTAATTCAAGGGTGACGCGCCCCCATGAGGAGCCATCAAATAACAACACCACAAGGGACTTACAATGCATTAACATTTGATTTATTAAAATATCCATATTTTACACCAGCATATCAATAATCATATTACAGGAGGAAGGACAATAATAATCACCACATCAGTTCTCTTGTCCCACCCACATCATAATATAGTCGTCAGTTTTACTGAGTCACTGAGTTTGTTTCTAGCAGTCTTCATGCCAACTTCACAAGGATTAAAAGTGGGTGACAATTTTTAACCAACAGCACTCCTCTGAGTGGGGGGGGGGGGGGGGTCCCTCTGCTCAGTCAGTTAGTGTCATGTCCCCTACCACAAAGTCTGTTCATAGCTCGAATCACTCAGAGTAGTCAGAGTAAATGTTCGTCATGCACCAAAGAAATAAATAGCATTAAATGGAATATGCACTAATTTATACACATGATGACAATTTTGCTTATCATTTTCATGAGCTGTCATTGAACACATCATCATATAAGCATAAGCATCTGCCCTCTAAGGCTATTTAAGAGTTGTTTGTTTAAAATGGATGACATATTTTAGCCAGCAGGACTTTAACCAAAGTCTGGATGTTTTGTTCTGCCCAGATGAGGAGGATTTTTCAGGAGTTTCCAGGTGAAAAGTTCAGACATGTTCTGGTTTATTAAATGCACAGCGCTGATGGTCTTGGAGTCAATGTTCCCTTTGTTGGACCTGATGTATGTCTGTGCCTCAGTGGTTTGAAAGTGGAGATACGTAACAGGGACCACGAGGCTCCAGAGTTGTTTTGATGCTGAACTATCTTCAGTCCTACACCACAGACCAGAAGATCCATGGGTATGAGTCCAACTGGGAGCCCACAAGCTCTTTCAGCACACCTTGAGACACTCATGCAGGAGGACTGAGGCTGTGATAACATGGCGCGGAAAACGGTCAAATCCGACATGCTTTTGGCCTTGGCCTACATGGAAACTCGTTGAAAATGGAAGCTTTTGAAAACAGGCTCCAGAGTGGAAAGTTTCCAAAACGCTCTCCATGCAGCCCCGTGTAAACCTGCATCGAAGTGTTTCAGGGTGAAACGCTGACGTCACCACATTTGCAGTACTCTTTCAGATGAAGGCGCGCTCATACCAGGAACAGCAACAGTTTCGTCCATCTGCCTAGTAATGTGTGAGTGTCTTACCGTGCTCGGTTTGTTCTCCAGACAAAACTATCTGGACAGATTTGTCATCCAGAAAACAAACTCCTGCATCTCTGTGCCCACTCACCATTGTTGTTAGTGAAAAGTTTTTCTTCTTTGTTTGTGTGTTGTAGCAGCGCTGCCTCTCTGCAGACCTACATCGCCATCTACTGAACCGGCATGCACACTACAGCAGATTAACTCATCTCCAGCATCATCGACTGAACGCAGAAGAATTTGAAAACGCAAAGGAAAAATATTTGCTTCTTTAAGTCAGGAGTGTTCATGTAAACGTAGCCTGAGTCCTGGTGTGACAGCTTTGGGTTGTGCACAGAGAGGGTGACAAAGTATGTGCCCCAAACAGACACAAAGGCAGAGACATTTGGGACCCATTCATGATGCAATGAAAACAGGTGAAAAAGGAGAATTTTCATTTCATTTGCATCTTCCACTAACATGAGAACGGAGCCTGCAGTGCCGGAATCTGCAAACTTTTGAAACTGGGCCAGAGCTAAAGGTTTTCATTTTTTGCCTTCATGCAAAAAGGAATTTCTGTTGTCAGGGAAAACAGTGACATGCCGCGCATGTGCAGTTCTTTTTCAGATGAAGGTTGTGCATATATTTAGGAACAACAACAAGAACAACTATGGCAGACTACTGAGCAACATGTGTGCTTCTAACTGTGCTTGGCTTGTTATCTCTCAAATAAATGTGGATTTGTAAATACTCTGACCAGTGGAGATGCACTTGTTATCCCGCTTTCAGACTGACGAAAGAACCTGTTTAAACCCAGTAACAATCGGCTCCTGTTGGCAGTTTGAAAGGGTTTAATCAACATTTCAACCGGGTCTATGCAAGCAACTCTAGTTTCTATTCAGCTCACCTCTAATCGGCTTCAATATCGGCTTCAAAATGCTAATTTACGGATGATGTAGCCATAACTAAAGTGACCAGCAACAAATTCCATCCCTCTTTATATCATCAGTTGTTCAAATGTCGTTCAGTCTGTGCCGAGTTTGTACATTTTTAAAGGGGGACAAATGTACAAAGTGCTCCTTTCATCGTTTACATGGACATGTTTTGTTGCACTAATGATGTCATCACTGTCGTCAGCTTGATGCACCAGAGGAAATTAAACTGCCATGCTGCTCGACTGCCGTCGATTAGACCTAAGTCTGCTGGCAGTGGGAAAAGAGTCACATGTCGATTGTTAGCAGGTTAACCACTGTTGAAAAACCCTGTGTTGACCCATTAATTTTAGTGTGAGAGCAGTGTAATATTTGCCAAGGAAACTACAAACTACTTTCCTGGCACAATTCTACCTCGTTTTCAGTCATTTTTGCAGATCTGTAAAGCACATCATTATCACAGCATCTCCATGTAAAATGGGGCGCTTTAGAAAATGCAAAGGAAAAGTCTTTCTGTTTTATGGTGACAGTGTTGATGAAAGGGCCCTCACAGGGTCACTGCTTGCCCTGATTTCAGCTCCCTGTTGGTCACAGTGAGGGCTGATCAGGCGATGAAACGGCAGTGTTAATGGGGCTAATGCACCTTCAGGAGGAGCTGTGCCGCTGGAGGAAGAGACTTTGTTGATGAATTCTCATAAAATGGTGAATTCAGGCTGAAAAAGCCCCTGAACACCGACTTCAGAGCTTCTCTTTGTGAGAAACTGCTCTGGGTGTGTTGGTGGGGGGGTTCACCAGGTAGCACAGCAGTAGGAAGTGAAATCAGAGTTTCTTCTTCCACAAACGTCCCTTCGTGGCTCAGGCAGCCCCCTCATGCAAACACTTTCATTTTTCATGCTCGGGGAAAGTTAGTCAAAGTCCCTGATGGAGTGAAGGTGAGATTTCTCCACACTAGAGAACTTCAGCCTCGTCTCTGATTCTTCATGTGAGACCAGTATCTGAGGGTCTGTTTCCTGTTTCTGACACGTCTCTCTACCTATGCTGAAAACTGGTCTGGACTTGGACTTGAGGTTTACAGCTGACCTAGAGACACACGCTGAGGTTTATACCCTCACGCTTACAGTCACCACAGAGAGCTGTGTACTCGCTCACGGGTCGTCACACTGCACAAAAACAGTAACAGTCTGTGATGGGGAGCATTTTGGTTTATGCCACACTTTAAAGACTGTACAGACATAAAGATTATCGGGCTGTTTTCGTCCCCACTTTCTCCCTTCTTAACCAAGGACAGCATACGGCAGAGCATCCTCTGTTTCATCAGACTATTCTAGAGGATTATTTTGTGGTCTGAGCTGTTCAGAGTGAATTTGTCCTGATAATCAGCTATGAAATGGGTCAGAGCCATGCATCTTAATATGTTAATTTATACATATTTACATATTAAATAAATTTCTTCAATATTTATGACCAAAAATCTTCGTGTGTGAAAACAGAAGACTCCTGAGTCATGACTCTGTGAACTGTGACGTGGAACAGAATGAAGCCAGTCAAGCACAAGCATCTGAAACATGAAGTTTGGTGAGCCTTAGAAATGGAAAACCAGCTCTCACTCTCTCCAGGATTATTCTCAAAGTCTTTTCTTTTCTCTAGTTCAGGATTTTTCTGTCAAAAATTCTCCCAAGACCACCATCATTCCCTCTTCTCGTATGTCCTCTGCCATGTTGCATATTGGTGTTCTGGTTGTTTCCGTTTCTCCGTCTTTACTTGTGTAAGATCAGATTTGATCAGGTTTCTGTCTTGGAAGACCAGATTGTAGATAAGTGGGGGACAGAATTGTTATGTGTGTCGTGTGTTTTGTTGAGATTATCCGAGCATACTACTAGTGCTGTGTGTAATGCGTTACAGTAACGATACTACTTTTTAGGGTAAAAAGTAAATTGCTACTACTGAAAATTTGGTAACGAAACGTAGTTCCTTTTTTAATGCAACACAACATTACTTTTCCCACGGACAGATCTGAGTCCGAAGCTGCCTTCTCAGCTGCTCACACAGACACGAGCAGCATTGCCAAGCCCTCTCCTTATAATCTTCTAAAGGCTGCAACTACTGTTTCTAACCGTATAGTTTTTTCTAGGGGCTTTTCTGTCTGTGTGAATCCTCCTGATTATCTTCCAGCTCCTAACAATAAAACAAAGGCAGTTTGTCTACTTCCTGGTTATCGTGCACGCCCCCAAACACACTCCGACACATGGAGCATGCTCCAGAACCAAAGTTGCCAGATCTGCTTATTATAAGCGACATTCTTTTTTTTAATAGATGCTTGGCACTGAGATATTGAAATGTAATGTAGACAAAAATTAGATTTTTTAGATTAAAATTAGAAATTAGATTATGTAGATTTCTCTTTTAAAAAAGTAATATATCACATTAGGAAAGGAAATAGCTGGAGGTTGCTCATTTAATTGTTTTTATCGACCTGGTTGATCATTTCAGAAGCAAAATGTGGAAACACTGGGCAGGAGCTCTCATTCCACAGGGTATGTGACATTTTGTAAAATAATGAGCACAAAAGAAATAACTGCTAATCGATCCAATTCTTTAATGATTCCCTTATTGATTCCTGCAGATTTTCCGTGTGGGCAAATGTTGGCCTGTATATTTTCAGTGTCAACAATGTCAAACACACGTCACAGCATAGATAACTGCTTCTGCAAAGTGTTTCCACTCACTTAACCCTTGAGTGACCCTTCAAAAAAGTTACATGGATGACCCTTCAAGTGGACATTTTTTCCATTTTCTAGAAAGTGTCCAGTAAAAGGTTACAGGGGAATGATTTTTGGCAAGTGGGGGCAATTTGGGGTTAAATTTGAGGATGCCATGTTTCAGCATGAAAATCCATCATTTGACCATGTAATGCACTTTTCTCCCATCCATGACCCTTCAAGTGGACAAAAATGTCCACTTTCTAGAAAGTAGCTAAAAAAAAGGTCACAGGATCGTGATTTTTTGCAAGGGGGGCTCATTTTGCGTCACATTTGAGAATTCCAACTTTCAGCATGGAAATCCATCATTTGACCCTGAAATGCATTTTTATCCCATCCATGACCCTTCGTGGACAAAAATGTCCACCTGTCATTTAGCCATTTGTTATTGTAGATATGTTTGCTTATTATTCTCAGAATATGTGAGGTGACTCGGGGCGCTGATGGCCTAGTGGTCTAGGTCATGCCCCATGAGGTTTGCCCTTGAGCAAGTGGCCTAGGTTCGAATACCGCCTGTGGCCTGTTTCCTGCATGTCTTTCCTCACTCTTGCCCCATCTCCTACTCTATCCACTGTAATCTCTCCTCTGATTAAAAGGCACTAAAAAGCCCCCAAAAATATCTGAGGTGACTCATTTGAAGTTTCTAAATCACTCTTGACAAGAATTTCCAGATTTTAACCCCTTCCACACCATTTTGAACACATCTGGGTGCTGTTTCTGAGGAAAAATCTTATTCTTTTCTATACTGTCAGGGGCCTCTCTAGTGTCAGACAAGTAAACCTGAAAAATAAAAGGGTTTGTTTGATTGGACAAGACAAGACAGCCAATCAGAGCAAGGTTGTCTCTCATTTGCTATCTTGTAGGAAACATCAAATATTTCCCCCCAGCAACATCCGGTGTTTTCAAAATAAATGTTGTTTATAAAAGGCCCAAGCGTGATTGTTTGAAGACACACGTGAGAGGCAGACAGACAAAATGGAAAAAGAGAAAAAGAAAAGGAGAAAGAAGAATTTTTAGAGGAATATGGACGCTCCCTAGGACAGCATTAACATTTTCAAATTTCTGAGGGAAGCTAAAGACTGCATAAAACGAGAAGAAGAAACAGATAGTGCATCGGAGGATGAGAAAAACAAAGAGGACTCCAGATATAAAGGTATGGAGGAGATACAGAAAAACGCAGAAAATGTGCTCACATCTTACCAAGACTCCTCAAAGGCTGAAAAAGAGGATCAAGATGAAGATGAAGAGGAAGAAGAACAGGAAGAGAAATACAGTTATGAAGGAATGGAAGAAATACTGCTAGATGAGGAGGATGATGACAATGTGCTTGTGTCAGAGCAAAACTCCTCAGACTCAGATGATGTACTGGAACAGGAGTGGGTCCCGGGCCAAGGAGCTGCTGAAGAGAATGAGGACGATGAAGAACAGCCAGAAGATGAGAGCCAAGGGGAAGAAGAGGAGGATGAGGGGCAGGATGAAGATTTTGAAGTGAGGGAAATGAGGCAGGATGTCTGGTGGTCTAAGGGCACCAGAAAAAATAAGTTCAAGGACAGAATCCGCTGGCTTCCAGTCAATTCAGAGACCTTCATTTATGAGCCACCCAAACGAGGTCCAGTTGAGGGTGTGACCAACTACGCCATACACCACACAACCTCAATTCTCAGAACATTTCACCTCTATGTCACTGAGGAAATCTACGACATTGAGGTGAACATGACAAATCTGCAGGTAAATAAAGCTATTACACTTCTTTGATAACAATTTACATAAAATTAAACAATACTGTGATGACAATATTGATTATTGTAATGTGTAATTTGAAATGTTGATACTGTTTCATAGGGACAAAGGGTCATGCCAACATGGACACCGGTGGACAAATTGGAGATGCAGGCCTATTTTTGGCTCCTCCTGTTGGCTGGTGTGTTCAAGTCCCGTGGGGAAAACACCCTGAGCCTCTGGGGAATAGATGGCAGAGACATCTTCCCGGCAGTAATGTCGAGGAAGAGGTTCATCCACATATCCAGGATGCTCAGGTGTGATGTTTCCATACATTATTTTGAGTCCTTCACAATGATGATTATTTTGATTTATTTTAGAGATATAAATTATATACATGCATCTTTTCGGTTCTTATGGATAGATGCATGGATAGATAGAATCTCTCAATTTAAGCTTTTTCCCTCATTTCTTTCAAACAAACAGGTTTGATGACCGTGAAACACGGGAGGCACGGTTTCAGCAGGACAACAACAAGCTGGGACCAATCAGGGAGGTGTGGAACATCGGGATCTCTGCTCTGCAGAGAATGTGGGCACCTCGCTCAGAGATCTGCGTTGATGAAATGCTGATTGGTTAGTATTATATTGTTTTGCATTACTTTATTTGGAAGTGACAAAATACACTGTTGGCAACTGTTCCAGAAATCTAGAATGTTAAAATTCATCTTTGCACCCTGTATCTACAGGATTTCATGGGAGGTGTCCCTTCAGGCAGTACATGCCCGCTAAGCCTGACAGGTAACATTCATTTTTATCATATTATCATCATTATCCTTTATTGTCTTTATTATATTTAGCCTGTATTTGGTAGGCCTTTTCATATTTTGAAATTTAGATTGTCATTCATTCATGGATTCATTCTCTCACATGCTCATTTAGCTATGGATTGAAGGTGTGGGTCCTCTGTGAGTGTGAGACCTCATACTGCTGGAATTTACAGTTTTATTTGGGGAAGCCTTCCTCAACAGCCAAACGTGAGGTAGGAATACAGTTATAGATCAAAACACTTGGATAGAAATTTAAAAATTGGTCTACACAGATAGAATGCAGTGCCTCCAGTCATCGTTCCTCCTTATTCATTCAGGAGGGCCTGGGAAAGCGTGTGGTGATGGAACTGACAGAGGGCCTCACAGGAACTGTGACCACAGATAACTTTTTTACGTCGCATGAACTTGGCCAGCAGCTGCTGATGAGGGGGATGGCTCTTGTTGGCACTCTGAGAAAGAGAAGGCAGGAGATCCCACCACAACTCCTGGATATGAGGGCAAGGAGGGTGCTGTCAACTGTCTTTTGTTTCAGCCAAGACACTATGATCTGCTCCTATGTCCCCAAGAAGCAAAAGAATGTGGTGCTCCTCAGCACCAAGCACCGGCAGCCAGTGGTGAGCAACAAAGCACACAAAAAGCCTCAGGTCATCCTCGACTACAATCGGTGCAAGGGAGGGGTGGATAACCTGGACAAGGTATGCCTTACTCATGTTATGTGGATGATATATATAATATACTATGTGTGTGTGTGGGAGTGTGTGTGTGCGTGTAAGTGCACATGTATATGTAGCAGTAGTTTGCATCCCACCATTTACCTATTTGCAGGTTATCGGCACCTATACATGCCGAAGACAGACAAGGAGGTGGCCTGTGGCAGTCTTCTCCAGGATCCTGGACATCTCTGCCTGGAATGGCTTCCTGGTGTGGACTGCGCTGAACCCAGCCTGGGAAAAAAACAAAAATACCGCAGGCGGCTCTTCATTTCCACGCTTGGAAAAGAGCTCGTCTACCCACACATGGCCAGGAGAACCGTCTACCCCAGGGTGACATTGCACGGAAGCGGGTGATGGAGGCAAAGGCCTTTGCCAGGCATTATCCACCAGCTCTGCCACAACAAGCTCCACCTCAACCACCAGTTGCACCTCAACCACCAGCTGTCCGCGCAGTGACCAGAGCTGCTGCAAAAAGAGCACACGATGCTGCCACTGCTCCAACCCCCCCCCTCCCCCACTAAAGCTGCTGCTGTAAGAGCCAGGGGTCTCTGCAGGTCCTGCAGGGGAAAAAGGGCAAAGACAGGGACTTCTTGCACTGGGTGCAAGAAGTTTCTTTGTAAGCCATGTGTTCAAGCAATGTACTGCCTAAAATGCAGCACTTGAGCCCTTCTCGCCTAGCCACCTTTATTTTTCTGTCACCATATTCGTCAGGTTTTTATTGCTGTTGTCGCTGTTAGCTGTTGTACTCAAATATTTCTCCACTGTTGTTTATTGGCTGTTGTGATTAAATATAATTCTTTTCTGTGTACATTTCTGTGTCAACCCGTTTAGTAGTTTTTCCCTCACTAAAAACAGCACCCAGATGTGTTTAAAATGGCCTGGAAGGGGTTAAAATCTTAAATTCCATGTCAAAAGTTATTTAGTGTAACTCCACATGACTCACCTCAGTGTTTTGAGAATAGTAAGTACACATATCTAAAATAACAAATGGCTAAATGACAGGTGGACATTTTTGTCCACGAAGGGTCATGGATAGGATAAAAATGCATTTCAGGGTCAAATGATGGATTTTCATGCTGAAAGTTGGAATTCTCAAATGTGACACAAAATGAGCCCCCCTTGCCAAAAATCATGCTCCTGTGACCTTTTTTTTAACCACTTTCTAGAAATTGGACATTTTTGTCCACTTGAAGGGTCATGGATGGGAGAAAAGTGCATTACATGGTCAAATGATGGATTTTCATGCTGAAACTTGGCATCCTCAAATTTAACCCCAAATTGCCCCCACTTGCCAAAAATCATGCCCCTGTAACCTTTTTTTAACCACTTTCTAGAAAATGGACATTTTTGTCCATGAAGGGTCATGGATAGGTTAAAAATGCATCACGTAGTCAAATAATGGATTTTCACAATGAAAGTTAGGCTTTGGAAATTATACCCGCAATGACACTTCTTCACCAAAAATCAACTCTGGTGAGGAGGGGGCTTGTCTGTGAGGGGGTTTTGGATTTTGGAAATGGACAAAAATGTCCAGGGGTCATACGAGGGTTAAGGTTGTGCAGTAGGCGCCTTTTGTAAAAAAATTAAGCCACAATTCTGAAGCTCCTGAACCCTGTCAGTGGAAGGAATTGATAAGTGAACTGATTAGCAGAAAAACTCATGATATTGATTCTTTGATGGAGCTATAGTTCTCTTTCTTTTATCTCAGACATGCAGATTCTTCTCGTACCTTGACATGTTTTGACAGAAACTTCCGCCTGCCTCAACAGTGTCACCAGATGATAGGTGTGACGTGTTAAATCAGCTGGTGTTATGGAGGTGTGACCCTCCTGTCAAATTTTCTGACAGGAGGGTCACACCTCCCCCTGTCCGTTCACCTTTGCAGGACGCTGCTCCAGGTGTGTGAGAGCATGTATGCCCCCTCGCCTTGTTCATCGTCCCTGGGCCCCATTTGGTGACCTGGCCCTCATGATAGCTCTCATGATAGCTCCGAGTCCTGATTCAGAGGCGTCTACTTCCACCACAAACTGGAGAGCAGGGTTAGGGTGAAGCAGAACAGGGGCAGAGGTGAAAAGGTCTTTGAGGTTTTGAAAAGCCTGCTTAGCCTCCTCTGACCAGACAAAAGGAAGCTTAGTGGAAGTGAGTTGGGTAAGTGAGCTAGTAACCTTGCTGTAGTTCCGAATGAACCTACAATAAAAATTGGCGAACCCTAAGAAACACTGCAGTTCCTTGCGAGAGGTAGGGGTGGGCCAATTTTTGACTGCCTGAATCTTGTTGGGATCTTGGCGTAACTGACCTGCCTCAATGATGTAGCCAAGAAAGCTGACAGTGGATGAATGGAACTCACACTTCTCAGGCTTAACAAAAAGGCGATTCTCCAGGAGGCGCTGGAGATCGAGGCGGAGGTGTTGTTTGTGTTCATCTAAATCTTTGGAAAAAATGAGTATGTCATCAAGAAAGACGAACACAAACTTGTTAAGAACATCCCTAAAAATGTCAATGGATATGAAGAAAAAATTGATCTTTTCAGAATGATTGGCCGATAGAAGGAGCGTAAGGGGAATTGTCTCAAAAGTAACTGAAGTTATGACCGGCCCATCTAATGCCAACACTTGTTTAGTGTGAGAAAGTGGTGAGATGGGGATGTTGTGAGTCTTAACAAATTCTTCCTCAATAAAGTTATCATCAGCTCTGGAGTCTAAAAAGACTGTAGTTTTAACTGAGGTAGAGGGGCAGCTAAGAGAGGCTGAAAAAGTAGATCTACGGAAAGGGCTAGGGGAATTGAATGTCTGACTCACCATTACGCCCTTAACTAATGGTGAGTCCTGTCTTTTGGCAGACTGGGGCAGGACTGGAGAGAATGTTCAGCTCCTCCACAGTAGAGACACAGGTTTTCCGCTTGGCGTCTCCTTCTCTCCTTTGAGCTCAGCCGTGTTCTACCCAACTGCATAGGTTCGTCTGAGACAGCAGGGGGAGTGGGAGTCAAGGGTGCTGGAAGGACTGGAGCAGGATGAGAGGTGACGACTAACTGACCAGAAGGAGGAGTCTGGCAGCGGGTCCCCGCAGCCCTCTCCCTGCTCCTCTCTCTCAAGCGACCATCTAATTTAATAGCTAAATCAAATAAATCCTGTAAAGCTTGAGGTTCAACCCTAGTAGCCAATTCATCCTTTAACCCCTCAGACAGCCCCTTCACAAGTAATGCCTTTAGTGCAGCTGAATCCCAACCACACTTCCACACACTAAGATTTGGAAGTCCACAGAATAGCTTGTTACAGATTGAGACCCCTGAGATAAAGCCAGCAACTGTTTAGCAGCATCCTGGCCTTGAACGGGGTGGTCAAAAACCTTGCGTAACTGGGAGGAAAATGTATCAAAAGAAGTGAGGATGCTAGAACCCCTCTCCCACAAGGCTGTAGCCCATTTAGCGGTTCTAAAACGGAGAAGGTTGATTGTGGAAGCAATTTTAGCCTCATCTGAAGCGTAGCTGTGGGGTTGGAGCTTAAAAACTAGGTGACAATTAAACAAAAAAACGTCTGCAGGAGCCAAAATCACCCGAGTAAGGCTCAGGTTGTGACACAAATGGTTCTTTAGTACTGACTTGATCCTGAGAGAGAGAAGCAGAGGGAGAAGCCGAAGGAGCACTCACTTGGATGGCAGGAGGAGAAGTGAGCTCACTGAGCTGAGTGTTCATTTGATGCACCTTATGCAATTTCTAACGAGCCCGTCACTCCTCTCAAAATGGTGTCGTGTTGGCCCAGGACATTTCCGTGTGAAGACAGGGCTTCCTTTTTCTGATCGAACCTCGCAGGCTCCATGGAGAGACCGGCTGATTCTGTTACGATATGGTGGTGAAGTATTACTAGTTGGAGGCAAACTGGAGCAGAGGGTGAAACCCTCACAGTTAGAGTAAATGTAAGAGTGATTGTGTGAAAGCCAACCATACCAAACAAGAACCAGACAAAGGAAATCAAACCAAACTGCAGTAAATGGTGGCTTCAAGATGGCTGAATTAAAAAACAATGGCTGCGGTTGAATAGTCATTTTTGCTCAGGAAGGTTCTTAAGTGAAATGAACTGGAAGTAGTTCGTCATTAGAGCTGTTCAAATAGTTTAAATGCATAGGAAAGGGGGCTCAATGCTTCCTTTATTATCTCCTTTTGCATAGGATACACCGAACCATCCTTTACAAAAGGAGAGGAGATTATTCTGTCCCACAATTCTCCGAGGCAACAGCTTTTATAAACAACACGTATTCGACTGCTTCAGAATTCAACAGCGTAATGACAAATGAATCACACAGACCATGTGAGTTCCCACTGCTGTTCATCCTTTCTAAAGTTTACCAAAACCTGCCTTAACTTTCCAGCAGTCTGATTCTCTGAAGAGAGCAGGATATGAGACATTTGATGTTGATTCTGTTTTAAACTTTGTTCAATGTTAATAATGTGTAAACCATTAGATTGTGGTCTTAACAGTTTGTGCCTTTTTTTCCTTCAGTTTATTTATTTTCATGCACTGATTGGTGTTCATGTTGATAATGAGAGGACAGATTTATTTAAATCATCACTTCAACATCAGTTATGCAGATGTAATTTTTATCAGGTTATTATGTTCAATGTTGTTTAAAGGAACAACTTTGTCATGGTACATGATACATGATGTGTCTTTTGTAGTCCACCTTCGGAAAATTTTAGTTTCAACGCAGCAGTACTGTCCACTGTCACATGATGACATAGCGTGGTGAAAGTGTAGTCAGATTCTCTCTGCAAGGCAGTTTCCCTTTCCTAAATCCTTCGAATTCTCCTTTCTCCTTTCTTTAATCTCATGACGTTCTCCATCAGGGTAAAGGAAAAGTAGATAAGAAAGGGCTTTGGAGGTGACTATTCAACCGCAGCCAATGAGCAGTTAGTGTAGCTCTCACTGACAGTATGAAGTAGGGTAGGGCTAATATTAGCGTTGCTAGCATTTCCTGCTTCAAGTCCTCCAACAGGTGAAAATTTACCAGTCCTTCTGCAGTGTGGTAACACGTTGCACTGGTTTGTTTCCCCTAATGCAGCCAGCCTTTTCTTTATTATATCACATGTACACTGTCGAGCTGAGCCATGTTTTTACAAGAGCAACAAGAGTCCAGGTGACATGAGGGGAGGCTGCAGCCACAGCTCCAGTGGACGGTGGTGGTATTACACATCTGACAAAGAGCGGTGTGAAAGAATAACATAGAACAAAATGAAACAATGCTGAACCCTGACACTTTAGCTGTGAGTTAGACTGAGATTTGAGGTGGATCAGGGGAATAAAAACTGTTAATGTTTTTAGGGACGAGCTCCAGCAGTCACTGAATTTAATATATTTAATCTGTAGTTTAGAATATTACGGACATAAAGTCATGACAGAGTGATCAGCATCCATCCTTCACCCCCTGATCCTGTTTTGGGTCACTGAAGGCTTCAGATGACACTAAGCCAAAAGTGGGGTTAAGCTGTGGACTAACTACCAGCCAATCACAGGGCTGAATATGAGGACGATTCAGAGAAGACGAGAGGTTCATCAGTCTCACATCAGAGGAAGTTTGATAAATCCACCGGCAGACTTTACCGCAGAGGGACAGAGATGAGCATCGATGATAAAAGAGGTCAACCACAGGAAGTGGGGAGTCGGCGATGGAGGTGATGATGAAGGTGATGAAGAGGAGGAAGATTCAGCTGAATGATTCAGAGAAGATCAGAGGTCTCCAGAGGACAGCATAGGGGAAAAACCTCACATCTCCCTCTTTGCTCTGAGTCACAGTAGATACAGTAGATAACACATACAAAAACACACACTACACAACAACACACACTACACAACAACGCACTTGTCATGACCTTTGAGGTCATATTTTGTGCACTGATGCTGACAGAATGTTCTGGATATCAAATGTCAGTGCGGGGGGCTTCAGTACATTGCACTTTAAGTTTCTGTTTTAGTTGTTCAACAGCTTAAGAATGATTTTAAATCCAGTTTTAATTATAATCAGTGTGATCATTCATTTCTATTTACAGCTGAGAATTGAGTAACTTTTAAATTCCTGATGAAAGATTTCGGTCAGTCCCTCGGCAATTACAGAAAGAAGAATTTCCTGTGACCTCAGGAGAAAAAGATTTGGTTGATTATTACTGAAGAGGAACCACTGATGCTAGCAAAAAGCATACATTGAGTTTATTTGCCCTTATTAACCTGCAGTGGTGTACAAGCCCGAACAATAACGTTGGGGCATCTCCTTTTGGGACTGTGAAAGTGAGGAGCGCTCAAAGAAACTGCTGTTTGTGACTCCAGGAGAAGGATGTTTGACCTTGATTAATAAATGTTGTTTGGAAGGGATTTTTTTGTTATCTGATTAATGTGAAATAATAATATCATTTTAATAATGGGAATGTTTTGGACTTTTTCCCTCTGTGGACAGACAAAAGCTTTTTAGAGAAATATGACAGAGGGTTAGTGCCAACACAAATAAAAGTAAAGTTATGAGAATAAAGTCAAGAAGTTATGAAAATAATCTCCTAAAGGTACGAGAATAAAGTTGAAGTCATTAAGAAGGCTATCTGCTAAGACTTTAAACCAATTTAAGCATACCTTAATCCAGACTATTAAACTTGGTCTGTGGGAGAAAACCAGGGTATGTGGAGAGAAACAAAAGGTCTAACCTGTGCACCGTGGTGTAGTCCATAAATTGGTTCATCCTTCAAAAGTCCACGGCCTGCTGTGTTTACATGAGTCCACAGTCTAGTAAGCAAGCATTTGATTTAAGTTTGATAAAAAAAGATACAAATTTTGTCTCTGTGGAGGATCAGATGCAGCTTTTTCTTTTCTTTTTTCCTCCCCTTTGGAAACGCTCTGATGGGGGGACTACAGGAGACCATGATAATGCGCTCTGTGCTGATTGGCTGCCCAAACTATGTCTTATTGTGAGGTGGAGGAGTCTACAGACTGCAGAGTGGACTCAAAATAGTCATGGTGTCACCCTGTGACGAGCAGAAAACATACATGTGGGTGGAGGCTGTATAAATATGACATCATACACTACAGGAAGAAAAAAACAGTTTTAAGGAGGACAGAGCATTTCTTAGTGAACTGAGAGTTTAAGTTTCTAAATAATTACAAAAAGTCTCCCTTTTAGATATATGCCTGATCGAAATCTTTGAACAAGTAACCCTGAAAATTCTGAAATAGAGCGTGAATGCAGACCGATATCAGATTTTTTTCGTGGAGTCCGCTATGTGTTTTTGGTCAAGTAAAATATGGCCTCTGCCTGAGTGCAGAGGAAACCGCGGACATGAGAGAGCGGGGCTTGGTCCTAGTGCCCTGGGTTTCTGTAGAACATAAACACTGCTGTAGGGGTAATTTCTGCCCTAAACCTTGTGATAGGACGCAACTTGTTCAATCCCGGAATATCACTTTAAGATGAGTTTTATAGCATCAAAATAGGTTATCTATTTATGCTATTCCTTAGCCTTCCGGTCGGGTCGGACAGGGCTGGACTGGCCCCGATACTCAACTTCGGGATCAAGACAATTAAAACCAGAGCAAATTTACATTATTGAGACACGTCATAGTGCACCGGGCTGTAAGTAGCCATATATAGCCGGCTACAAAACTACGATAGGCCTACTAAGTTTTCCCAAATTTTCTTGTTGTCACACATAAAAAACTACCGCTACGTAACTAGAAAGAGATACATTACCTCGTCGCTTTGCGTCCTGTAAGTTGTTGAAAAAAGAAGTTGTAAAGCAATGTAGAGTTCTAATGAAGGTCCGAACTGCATCCATTAGCTCCATAACATATACACGTTCTGGGTCACGTCTCGTGCTGCGTTCCAGTTGTAGTCAGAAGTAGGAATTTTGAGCTCCGAGTAGGAAACTGCAACAGGAACGTCCCCCAAATTCTGAATTTCCTCTGGGGAACTTGGTGAAACCTCGCCACCCCCGAGTTGACAATCAAAGATGGATGCTCCCAGTGTGAACAGTTATTTAGCTCCTGTAATAATGAATTTATTTGCACTTCTGACTGGGGTGTGTCACTCTAGATCAGCTGTATACAAAGTATTGTTAGACTTATATTTACAAAAATGCTGCCATAGTGATAATCACATTCTTCATGTGATATTTGTGAACATCAACACAGGGCGTGCTAACAACAGCTAACAATAGCCTGGTAGATCAGCATGTTTTCAGACTTTGTAACTGGAACGCTGATAACTCAGAGATGTCGTCACTCCCAGTTCCGCGGTTACTGGAACGCAGCATTAAGACAGTCGCCACGCGGGTAGCAGAGTCTTTTACGTTGCCGGTAATAGATTCTCCTCACAGTCCCTTTAAAGAACATTATTTATAGGATGTGGACCTTTAACATCTCAAAGAAAAGCAGCAGGTGCCATCAGTGATGGAGAAAACAAAACTAAATAACTAACACAGGCACACCTGAGGCGGTGATCCAGGGTTTGACATAGATTTTTCACCGGTCTTTCATTTCTGTAAAAACATCCTGTTAAGTTTTTCAGAGTTTTTGTTGTTGAAGATTTTTTCAGAGGGAAGTGGTGATGGTGAAAACTCCAGAGAGTCTGATTAAAGACTTAACATTATTGTTATTTTGGAGGTGCCTCGGTTTAAGGCCAGTTAACTGTGAATCTAAAAACAGGTCAGACTGATGAGGAGTTTCTGCTTCTGCAGAAGGCTGGAAAATATGTCAGGACAGAAACAAACACACAGTTCTTAAAAAAACTGAAATCATCAAGAGACCATGAGTCTCACTTTCCTTACCTGGTTTCACCCTCCTCCATAGAAACAGCTACAGCCCGCCTCACACTCACGCCTCGTCTGAGCAGGTAAAGGTGGGCCGACTCCTGAGTTGCATAACTCTGGTTTTTCCGTCATTTATAGAAAATGCTTAAACCCTCAGAGTCATCGTGTCAGAACCTGCAGACTTACACTCCGCTGAAATCATCTGTTTAATTCCTCTGGAGTCATTTTCTAAACACAGGGACATGTTCACACATGTGAGCTCTCTGATGGAGGGATAACTATTCTGTTTTTTACAATAATCCTGCAACAAACATCCACATGAAAACACAAAGTGATGCAGGAGGAGATGAGGGGAGGATGGACGGACTGGAGCTCAGAGGCTTTAAATCCACCCACACTGTCACACCAGCAGCAGGAGCAGCCTGCAGCTGTTTGCTTAAAGGGTTAGATAGAAATAATTCATGATGTTCAGTGCATAAAAGACAGTAAAATAACCATTAGATAGAAAATATGACAAACAGAAATGAACCATGAGGGTCCATGTATGATCACAGTCTATTTGTTTTGACCAACTTGTCCTGCAGAGAATCAATCTTCTTCTTGGGCTCATCGTTAAATCCTGCAGGTTGTAGCTTGATCAACATAATTTTTAAAGATGATCAGGAATGTTTCATATCTCTGTCGTACTCTTAGCTCACGTGTTAACAGCTGTCCAATCAGGATGCAGTTCTGTGTTAAAAGTTTTTGTTTTTAAAGCACAGACACACACACAGTGATAACAGGATCAGTGATGCATCAGCAGGTTTAACAGCTGCTAACACCTTTGACTTTTGACTCTGAGGCAACAACTTGCACGAAAGTTTTTGGTTTTTCATGTGGACTGAAATGGTAAATTTGTATATCTTCTTACACAAATGAAATAAGATGAAAAATGAAGGATCTTGAACCAAATGCTGCCTTTGTGAGTTTTTATTACAATCAAATGATCAGAGACGGACGGTCCACCATCCGTCTGAAGACATGAAGAGGTGCTCACATTTAGAGCAGAGCAGTCCAAGGACTCGTGTGTAGAGGTGTGTGTGTGTGTGTGTGTGTGTGTGTGTGTGTGTGTGTGTGTGTGTGTGTGTGTAGACCCAAAACATTCCCAGCGCTGACTCTAAATTCTTTGACACAAACAGCCGATATCTCGGTCAGAACTGTGCGTGCAGACATCTGTGTGCTCAGCTAATCTTAGTGTACGGTGTTTATCTCATCTGAGTGTCTCTCTGCTGCTCATCAAACTCTGATGAAGTGAAGTGAAGGTCTTTGTGTGAGGTGGGGGCTCATATGTGTGCAGGGAGACTCAAATGTGAAGTGTTAGCATGCATCAGAATAATATTTCCACACCTCTAAAGGTTCAATGATTTATCTTCATTTGTCTGCACTGGGCTGATCAGACTTGTCTTCATGGCTGCTGTAGCAGCAGGAATCAGATCAGCCTCAGCACTGACTCTCAGTAAAGGCTGAATCACAACATGGACTTTATCTCTGTGGAGCAAAGACGTCTGCTGAGGACTGGACCATCCTGTAGGAGACAGACACACAGAGAAATGAACAGACAGACAGACGGACGGACATCAAGACAGACAGTTGCAAACAAGACTGGAAAGCTTTATTAGAGGAAAGATTGCAAAGATGGTAATAAGACTTTACACTGGACTTGGACTTGGTTTTAAGACTTAGATCAAATTGGACTTGACCTTAGGACTTGAAAGTCGACTTGGACTTCACCTACAGACTTAAGACTGGACTTGATTTGGCCGAAAGACTTAATAACTAACTTGGTCTTGGCCTAGAGACTTTAAACTGGACTTGGACTTGGTCCTAAAGACTTTAGACTAGAGACTTTAGCCCAAAGAATAGCTGCTATAGATTTACCTCCAAGCTGAGGCCACATTGGTGTAATAGTATAAACTTTAATACGTACAGTTCTGTATCCTGTACCTTATGTATTACTGCCTATTTTTATGTCTGTCTTGTTTTGTTTTTTTTATATCGACCTGTGTCTGCATTAAAGATTTATTATTAATATTGTTATTAATATTATTTAGATTTGCAACGGACTTGGCCTAAATAGTTAAGTCAATTTGGACTTGACCTAAAAACTTCAGACCTAACTTGGACTTGGCTGAAGACTTTAAACTGGACTTGGTCTTGTAAAGGGTATTGTGTTTATCCCTTTCAAACTTGTCATTTTAATCCCTAAAGGCATCCCGCTGATCACTTCAAACATCAAAAATAAATTTACATCACTGAGACAAAAGTAAGACTATGAACCTGAGAAAATTTAACGTAATAACTGATTAATGCTCAGTGACTTACGCTGAAAAAGCATTAAATATTGTTTTTATCCCAACAGTCTGACCTACAGCTCAGTCATGGGACCACATGATCAGCAGCTTTAGGGCCTCATGCTGCACATGGTTTTTGGACTATGGCCCCTGCAAACACATTTGTGTCGGTGTGGCTCCTGTTCCGCTGGTTTACTCGGTAAGTGTCATGGATAGCCTTTCTGAGCGGAGGTGTGATTTCTGCTCTCTAACTGAGCAGCTCAACATCCTGCAGCAGAAACCACAGAGACAGACAGTAGAGGAAAAAGCAGCACACAGAGAGAGAGGTGTCGTTTCATTCTGAGAATCCAAACAGTCTGTTTATTCCTCTGAAGGGATGTACACATGGTCCCGTCTGACCTGGAAGATTTAGTCTTTTTCCCTCATGGTTACAGCTCACAAACATTAGAGTTTAACCTGAGGGTTGCACGAGGCCCTTTGGGACCCTGCAGGCTCATGGAGGCCAAAGTATGTCCCAGCAGTTCTAGCATGTTTTTGGTCTGTGGAAGGAAACCAGAGGACCTGTATAAACCCACACATGCATGTGGAGAGCATGTAATGTCCCTTTTCCATTAGCCCTACTCTACTCTACTCGACTCTACCCGGCTCTACTCCACTCTCCTTATGCTGCGTTTCCATCAGCCCCAGTCACCTGCCCAACGGGGTGTAGTGTCGCTGTAAACAGCTGAGCGGCACTGCGGTGACGTCATTTTTAGAGCAACACAACAATTTGTAGCTTTTTGTCACAAATTGAGTAAAAAAGGAAAGCAGAAGAAGGCTGCAGGTGGGAGGAAGAAATACCCCTTGAGAAGCACAGGAGAGTTTTGGAAGCTATACAACAGAATGAAGCCGAGGACGAGCAATCCAGCTGCAAAGAAAAGACGTATGAGAGTAAGCTAATGATAGCTAAAGCTAGCACACTAGGTTGTCGCGCTGATGACTCATTGATAACGACATTGTCTGACCAATCAGTAGCTTGCTTGAAACCAGAGCGGAGAAGGTACTAAAACTAGCTTGTTTTAGGAGGTACCAGGCTAGTGGAAACACGCTGTAAATCGAGTCGGGCCGAGTAGAGCAGGGCTAAGGCGTGCTAGTGGAAAAGGGCCATTTACTCCAGACAGGAGAGGACTGACTCAGGGATTCCTCTCAGCCTCATACAGAGAAGTTTCATTTTCACCATTTACATGAGAACGGTGCCTGGAGGGCCTGAATCCACAAACTTCTGAAACCAGGGTCCAGAGTGGTGTTTTAAAAACGTATCGGTGTCCAGCTTCATGAATACAGGATTCAGCGATTCAGGGTGAAACACTGATTTAACTGCATGCGCAGCTCTCTTTCAGCTTCAGCTGTCTTCAGAGTAACATGTGAGCTGCTTACTGTGCTCGGTTTGATATCCAGACAAAACCATCCAGACAGATTTGTTGTCCAGAAAAGAAACTCCTGCGTCTTCATGGGTCCACTCCCCATTGTTGTTTGTGAAAAGTTTTTCTTCTTCGTACGTGTGTTGTAACTAGGAATGCCAAATTACTGCATTAATTGAGATTAATAGTTAGTCATAATTAGCATGCTATGTTTTTCAATTGGGTTTGTCTAATTTTTAATCTAATTTTACTGCTTTGTTATTTTCAGAGGGCAGAACCTTAAAATACCTGGTTAGCTGGTGATTGGACGGTTGGTCCGCTCATCACACTCTTCACAGACCAATCATATCAAGCCACAGTGTGACGTAGCAGCTCAACCCTGTTGTTAACCGTTAGCTTAAACTCATGTACATCAGTCCATAGACCATTGTCTTATCTTACATTAAATTACACCACACAGATGTTTCATCTGCCACATGTGACATGAATCTCGTCAAAGACAAAACCCGACAAGTTCTCCTGGTAAACTTTGTGGGGTATTTGATATCGTACGGTAACCATGACTATGGCTCAGCGTTGTTAGCGCAGAATTTCACGTCTCTCTCTGTTTTTCAGCAGAGCAAAAACATGATTTGCCACATGAAAGCTTGAAGTTACATTCTTTTCAAAGGAAAAATCTTTGCGTTTCTGGGGAAGAAGTTGTTTTGTAGACGTGTCCTCAGAGATCTTTGACCAACAAGTTTCACAGAAGGCACAGTCCAGCTCTGACCACCCACTGCTGGAGGATTTCATTTCTCTCTTACCTGTTCGCTGTTTCAATTGATGACAAGTTTCACCCACTTCTTAACGTCGTTTACACTTAGACTCTTGTCTATTTTTTCCTTTTCCAATGAGGTTATGTTTTTGCGGGCATCTGTTTGTTTTTTTGTTTTTATGTTTGTTTGTTTGTTTCTCTGTTGGCAACATAACTCAAAAAGTTATGGACAAATTTTCAGGAAATGTTCGGATTGGAACAAGGAACAAATGATTAAATTTAGGGAGTGATCAGGATCAGCGTAAAACCGCCATGACGAAAAATGTAATTTCGTGAATAACTACTGAACTAAAATAGATATCATGATGAATCCAGTTGCTAATGGTATGTTTTCGTGGTCAAGGAATCTAAATATTGAGATGAAATAAATGTAGGACTAATATTTATGGTAAAAATCAGAGTATGGGTGAGGACTGTGGTGCTGGCAGGGGTCTGCGCTCTCTGAATGCTTTTCTAGTTTGTGTTTGTAGCCTTTGTTGGATGTTGTTTTCACTGCAGATCAAATCTCCCCTGTAGGAACAATACAGCTCTGAACTGAAGGAACCATGGACTGGTTGGATGTCAGAATAGGGGAGACCGGGTCAGTGTGAGTGTGAGTCTGAACAGTTTTATTAATTTTCATGCAAAAAGGAACTAAACATGTGAGATGAGTACTTTTAAAGGTTATTTTTAAGAGCTGTCATGATTTAGAGCTGTGCAGTTTAAAACATTTTTAGAGTTTAATGCAGCAAATAAGATTATTTCATGAAAGACATTAAAAAACAAAGCAACGCAATTCAATAACAGTAAAAGTTAAAAAACTAGAGAGCGCAGACCCCTCAAGCGCCACAGTCCTCTCCCATATTGTGATTTTTACCATGAATATTAGTCCTACCTTTATTTCATCTAAATATTTAGATTCCTTGACCATGAAAACATACCATTAGCAACTGGATTCATAATGATATCTATTTTAGGTCAGTAGTTATTTACGAAAATTGCATTTTTCGTCATGGCGGATCCAGACGATGATCCGGATCAACACCAAAATTGAATCAGTTCTTCCTTTTCCCATGCTGAACATTTCCTGAATATTTCATCCAAATCCATCCATAACTTTCTGAGTTATTTTGTTCACAGACAGACAGACAAACAAACTCTCCCGAAAACATAACCCCCTTGGCGGAGGTAAATAAAACTTTTCAGTATTATAATTATTTTAAGTAAAGGAATGGTCATAACTACAAAATTAACATATTTATCTTGTCTATCCATTTATTTATATTTCTATTCAACAGATGAAAACAGCTGTGTGAGCCTTTGCATGTTCTCCCTGTGCATGCCTGGGTTCTCTCTAGGTTAATTGGTGACTCTAAATTACCCTTAGGTGTGAGTGTGAGCATGAATGGTTGTCTGTCTCTCTATGTGGCCCTGTGATTGCCTGGGATTAGAAGTATAAATAATGGATGGATACAGTCTGCTGTAAAATTACTTCAAAATGTCCTGCGGTGTAAATGTCTGTCCGTCCCTGTCCATCAGCCCTGTGATTGGCAGCATCAGCGGGGATAGTGATGCAGGTAATAGATGCAGCGTGTGTCTCTAACAGTTTTGATTTAATCTTTTTTGTAACTCAGCTTTATTTCCTGTGAGCCTGACTGGTTCTGTTCATTAATTTTTGATCGGTCATCTGCGTTGCTGAAATATAATAAACTACTTAATGTTTTCCCTTTTCATATCTCAGCACATGGCTGCTAATCAATATTATTATTTATTTTAATCTCAAAGTCTGATTTACAGTTTCCTTCTGTTTTAATCATCAGCTGTTTGTTTCATGCTGGAAAAATACCTTCATCTCCTCTAACCCTCACTTCAATGATCAAATCCACTGAAGACCTGATTAAAGATGAAGCAGTCAAAGATCTCTGAGCTCTCCTGAGTAAATAAAAATGAAGAATCTTTAAAGCATCCACAGTGAAACCATCTAACAATCTGTATTTGTAAAACTCCAGTTCATAACAAGTGTTACATAAAACGGAGCAGGCTGAACACAAAGTCTTCATTTATAGATTCACATGTATACATATATAAAAGCACCACAGTCCTCTCCCATATTGTGATTTTCACCATAAATATTAGTTCTACCTTTATTTCATCTAAATATTTAGATTCCTTGACCATGAAAACATACCATTAGCAATTGGTTTCATAATGATATCTATTTTAGTTCAGTAGTTATTCACAAAAAACACATATTTCATCATGGCGGCCAGACGCTGCTCTGGATCAACACCAAAATCGAATCACTTCTTCCTTTTCCCATGCTGAACATTTCCTGAAAATTTCATCCAAATCCATCCTTAACTTTTTGAGTTATTTTGTTCACAGACGGACGAACAAACAAACTCTCCCGAAAACATAACCTCCTTATGTTACCGAAGGTAAAAATAGATAATTAATATATTTGTAAATACAGATACATCCATCCAGGCAGAGACAAAGCGACTTAAAATAAAAATTTATGATAGAGACAAAGCCATGGATGCCTAGATCATAAATCTGTCCTTATCACATTTGTCTCTGCTGAATATAGATTTAATCAATCAATCTTTTCTTATATTGCACCGTTTTCTTCTTTAGTGAATATAAATGTATTTTTTAAAAAAGCACCTTGAGATAAATATCACTTAAATATAAATATAAATCTCATTTTCAGAAGGTCCTCATGTCTATATGGTTCTAAATGTTTTTTATTATGGATGAATAATCAATCCAACCATGGACAGAGAGATCAGTCTGATATTAACATTAATTTCTATAATGAATATAATCTGTAGAGGAATGATGTTGATTAATATAACAGCACTGAAATGGTTAAAGTGGACTTGAGAGTGACTTTCTGTTAAATGATGCTTCTGTTGATGGTTGATGCTCATGGAGTGGAGCAGGTCATCATGACTGTTTGTCAAGGTCACACTGATATATGTGAGCTGTTAGCAGGAACTATTATGGATTTAGTTTTATTAATCTCTCTGAAGTTAATATCAGGAGCTGTAATAATGATGAAATGGGGCTAAAGGACAAAGAATTGTAATTGTAATACTTAAAGTTTGGTCAGTCCACAGCAGGCGGCCTATGAGAGCAGAACCAGAGTGCAGGAGCAAACAGAAAGGGACAAAGAGGCTAAACGAAAGCTCAGCTCTGACACTGATGTGACCGAGGGCACCTGTCGCTCACCAAAACATTAACACACCTGCAGCGCCACCTGGTGGAGCCTCAGGGAGGTTACAGACCGACTCACCTGGACTGCCCGGACACTGATGTTCACACTGATACTTTATCATAATTGATGTTATAAATTATCAGAGGTGGAAAAAGTACTGAAAAATTGTAATTGAGTAAAAGTATCTTTACTTTGCTTAAATCCTACTCAAAGTAAAAGTAAAAGTACCCATCTATAAATTTACTCGAGTAAAAGTACAAAAGTACATCATTTAAAATGAAATTTAAGTAAAAGTTACTTAGTTACTTTCAGTTATTTAATGCAAAAAAAAAAGGATGAGCCATGAATCAAATCCAGCACAAGTTGTTTTAATCAACTTCGAGGCATATTAAAGTACACATCCACACTTGTAAAAGCTCGGCTGAGCTCAGTGACACGATCCTCTTACTTCCTCACAATACAAGGACAACAAGGACAGTCACAACCTGTACTGTAAAGTGCAAACTATTTTCAGTCATATTGTCCAACTGACAACACTACAATTAGAATAAAGAAAATTAACCAGAATCAAAGTATTCAAAACACAAAATGCACACAAAATAAAGTGCCCACAGGATCCCACAATTCTGCCCACAATCTACAACTTTAGACTGGAAAAGCTCTTGTTTAATTTCAGTAGCAGCTGATTTTCAAAGTTTTTTGCTGTAAGTCTGGCTCTCTTTGCTGTGAAGAGCAACCCGGCAGAACTAAAAAGCCTCTCACAGGCGGCTGAGGCTGGAAGGCCTGTGTTGAGTTTCAGAGACAGTTTCAGGGGTTCTCCGCCCGCATTTAATTTTTTTCACTATCAATATTGTACTCAGTAACGATAGGGGGTTCAAATGTAGCGAAGTAAAATATATTTCAAAAACTACTTAGAAAATTACAAATTACTCATAAAAAGTACTCAATTACAGTAACGTGAGTAAATGTAATTCGTTACTTTCCACCCCTGTAAATTATATAGTCATAAGTTTAATTATATCCCCATATGTTCAGAGTTTAATTTGTTTTTTTATTAACAAGTCAAACTGAAAAATGAGCTGATGCCTTATGAAGGCCGACACAGAGAACAAGTCTGAAATAAATCTCAATAAGATCAGTTAGATTGAGAGCAGAGTTTGTTTGTTCTGAAATAACTTTACACTTTTCTGTGTTGCAGGTACTTTTTTATAGAGCAAAGCTAAGTAGGGTGAATTTTTGAGTTTGTGATACAGAATGCTGTTTAATCACATTTCTAACTTCATTATCCCTGACAGTGTTTATAATCCACAGCTCAGAGTCTCCTCTTCACTAAAGCGACCTGACTGTCTCACCATGACGGTCTATTTGTGTTAGAAACACATGAAAACAACATTTTATATTCTTAAAGATCATCCAACTGATTTTCAAAGTGGACATTCAGTGATGAGGATGTAAATCATCCTGTTAAATTAGTACATTCTGACAAAATTACGGGGAAAATCTGAGATAGATATGGGCCGTTTGTGTGCTCTGGTTCTTTAAGGTTCTGGTGTTGATGGATCTGCTGATTTCTGCTTCATCATCACATAGTAAATCTGTTTTAATCCTCCTCATTCAATTTACCGTAAAACTTGAACACAACGTTCCCCACACTGTTTAAGAACGGTAAAACTCGATAATTATGTTGTAATTATCCCCCAGACCATGTTTTTACCTCATAGGTAGGATTGATCTGCATTTTCACGCGTCTTAATCACCATTTCCAGACCTCTGCAGCATTATAAAACATCAACGGTCGCGTCCTTTCTGGTGATTACGGTAATGTTTTTCCGGGGAGTGACTGCCGGCACAGACACAATGGAGCAGCAGTGACAGAGTAAATACTGATCCAGAGTCTTTAAACACCGCGTTCAGCCTTAATATTAGTAATTATTGGTTATTAATTACTCTCTGACAGTGTAATGGTGGAGTCAGGCTGTCTGTGGGCTGCTAGCAGCATGCTAACTGATGTTTTAGCGCTAACGAGCTCACTTTGATACAATAACCATCAGTTCTGCTAGCTAGCTCGGTTAGCCTAGTTGCCCGGTTAGCCGCTGTTTCCTTGTTAGCATCGTGTCGGAGTTCAGCTCACCTGTAGTACAGGTAGGATGGAGTTCCCCTTTGATATTAACCAGCTGTTCACCGAGAGAGTCTCCGTGCTGGATCAGACCCTGGTGGCAGGGCGGAGGTCAGCGGGACGGTGAGTTAGAGCCCGTTAAAGGACCACAAGCTGCACCTGCCAATTAACACATAATTAATTATCATCTTTGTTAATGTAGACAAAAGACTATGTTAATGTGTCAATCATTTTATTATAGCATTAAACCCTCAGGCCCTCCTTGAAAAACTGTCTTTCCCTCTGCAAGCTCTTTTAGGATATTATCTATAGGATATTATTATAGATAGATAGATAGACATGTAATTCTGAGATATGTCAATGATGAGCAACACCATTAATTTTTATACATTATCACTATTTATGCTATGACCAAAAAATCAAATCAAACAAAAAAAACCTTGCTTCTTCCCCCTGAAGGCCCTTCGAGGTCATTGGATATATATATTTCAAAATATTAAACATGAAAAAAGCTCATTTGAACCCATAAGTGCAGTTCATTTACATAATGAACTTTTTTAAATCCAGAATTAATTGTTATCTATTTGATGAAAGCAAAGTGGCTTTTTGTGCAGGGATCATCTGTCTGAGATTTGACAATAATTAACAACTGAGAACTTAAGCTGGATAATTTATGTCACTGCCTTACAGTCGTTGTTATATCCTGTCATTTCCCACAGTGCCTCTCTGCAAATGTGAAAGTAGTTCAATTTAGTGGTGATTTTAGTGTGGTGCAGGTTTTTGCTGCTTGGAGACAGGCTTACATAGGAGTTAACAGGATTTACATTTGTGTACTGCAATGGCACACGTTTAAAAAAGCAATATTAATGAGAGTCAATGGGGCCAACAGTGTTGATGCTAAACCCATGTCCTGCAGGTCTCATTGAGGTTTCTTCCATGAATCATTCAAACATACTGAGTCTCCATCAGGTCTTAAACTCTCATCATGTATCCAAACAAATCCCTGAAACATCGTCACATTTTCTCTCCTTTGAGTCTCCCTCATCCTCATGCTCTGTCTCTATTGGCTGTTTCAGTTCAGTCTTTGCTCTTTTACTGTTTGTAGTCCTAAGGCGTGAATATCCATCCTCTCTGTTTGTTCCCTACAGTCCAGATCTACAGGCTCACATCGCCACTGTGATCGATGAACTGGGACGAGCTTCAGCTAAAGTGAGTAGATGTTCACCACCTCTGGTATGTTACTGTGTTACATCCTCTGTGGACCTTTAGATCGGCCCCAAACACTGAAGAAACTATGAAACTCCTGGACAGAGAAACAAACACTTTTCCAATGAAGTTTAGCCCGGAGGACACCACGTCCATGATGTCCAAAAACAGTCTGAAATGTGGACTCAGACCACAGCAGACTTTTCCACTTTGCCTCAGTCCATCTCAGATGAGCTCGGCCCAGAGAAGCCGGCGGTGTTTCTGGGTGTTGTTGATGTTTGTCTTTGTCTCTGCATGGTAGAGTTTGACCTTGTAGATGTAAAGATGAACTGTTTTAACTGACGATGGTTTTCTGAAGTGTTCCTGAGCCCACGTGCTGATGTCCTTTACACAATAATGCTGCTTTATGATGCAGGGCTGCCTGAGGGATCGAAGGTCACAGGCACTCAGTGTTGGTTTTCAACCTATCTGCTCATGTTCAGAGCTTTCTCAGATTCTCTAAATCTTTTGATGATAGGGCTGGGTTAAGAAAATCGATTTTCCTTTAACTGGTTCATAATCGATCCATAAAATCCAAAGATGGATCTTTTAACTCGGGTAGTTTTTTCTTCTTTGGATGTGCAGAGAAGCAGCCTGTGGTATCAACCCTGCTAGTCTGGTGTGATCAGCGTTTAGCGTTGCTTTCTACTGAACAAGATCTCATGAGATGTTACTGCAAACAAACATGGCGGAAGCACTATATGGGCACCACTGGCAAGTTCAAAAGCTGATGTTTGGATGTACAGTATTTTAGATTTAACAAATACAAAGGAAAATACGAGTTGGACAAAAGACAAGTAATATGCAGAATATGCATTAATGCATATCATTAAAATATGATTAATGTAACTGCTTTGGGTTTAGTTCTTCATGTTAAAACAATTTTTAATGATGTACCAGGTCTAAAGGTCACTTTTTAAATTTACAACACTATTTTAACTAAGATATCCCAGACTGAAAAAATATCCAATTGAATCATGAATCGAATCGATTTGAGACCTTTTAATATCGAATCGAATTGATCCAGAAAATCTGAATCAATACCCAGCCCTATTTGATGACATTACGAACAGTAGAAGATCCAATTTTTTTGTGTCCAATGCCGATCCCACAGGTGTGTGGGAAGGTAAAACAAAAATATACTTAAAAAATAAAACCTGAATCCAGGAGGTACCTACTGAAGTCGGACTGGCAAGTCTATTAAAATGATTTGAATTCATGCATTTCTTACATTAATCAATAATTTATAGACAGTTTGAACTTATTTATCATCATGCTCTTTTACATGCAGCTTGATAATATTTTATATCTGTTTAGTTACTATCAGCATAATCTGTTTTTGTAGTATGTGACCCGTTTACCTGTTTCTGTTTCTTCCCTCACTCTCTGAGTCTTTGGCTCAGTCTGTAAGAGGATCATGCTGAACAGTTGAAGTGTCAGACAAACTTGTTAGTTTAGTTTGAGTGTTTCGGTCAGTGGAGGAGGTCAAATCAGGTCAGCTGAACAGTCTGTACAGGGTTTATTCTTAATCAGCTAATGAGCTTGTTAACATCTTCAGGGATTCTCTTTTTCAGGCCTCAGGATAAAACAGACCCCACAGATTTATGAAAGCAGCTGATTCACTCATAACTCAGCTGGAGAAGCTGACAGATGAGGTATGGAGAGTAAGGGTCAGGAGACCATATAAGGATATGAGGTGGAGCTTCTGAGGAGGAAACCCTCACCTTTCCACCTGCCTGGTGCAGACAGCTCTCTCTCCATGTCATGCCACTTTTACTACAATTGAATTACAAAAGCTGAAAACCAAAACCCTGATATTTTTAATCTTAAAGGGATATGCCAGCATTTTTTTCTGTTTTCATGTCTTGCCTCAGTCCAGAGTCCATGACAAACAAAAAGACTCCATTCTGTCAACCTTGCACGCAGTAACAAGGAAAGGATGGGCAGAGCTCACCCACTGCTAATTAGCTTAGCTCAAACACTGGGAGTCAATGGGTAGTGTTAGTCTGCCTCTGCCTACAGTCATAAAATAAAATAAATGATTTTAATTCATGCATTTCTTACATTAATCAATAATTTATAGACATATGGAACTTATTTATCATCATGCTCTTTTACATGCAGCTTGATAATATTTTATATCTGTGCGCCTGTTACTATCAGCATAATCTGTTTTTGTAGTATGTGACCCGTTTACCTGTTTCTGTTTCTTCCCTCACTCTCTGAGTCTTTGGGTCAGTCTGTAAGAGGATCATGCTGAACAGTTGAAGTGTCAGACAAACTTGTTAGTTTAGTTTGAGTGTTTTGGTCAGTGGAGGAGGTCAAATCAGGTCAGCTGAACAGTCTGTACCGGGTTTATTCTTAATCAGCTAATGAGCTTGTTAACATCTGCAGGGATTCCGTTCAGGCCGCAGGATAAAAAAGACCCCACAGATTTATGAAAGCAGCTGATTCACTCATAACTCAGCTGGAGAAGCTGACAGATGAGGTATGGAGAGTAAGGGTCAGAGGAGACCATATAAGGATATGGGGGTGGAGCTTCTGAGGAGGAAACCCTCACCTTTCCAGCTCCACCTGCCTGGTGCAGACAGCTCTCTCTCCATGTCATGCCACTTTTACTACAATTGAATTACAAAAGCTGAAAACCAAAACCCCTGATATTTTTAATCTTAAAGGGATACGCCAGCATTTTTTTTTCTGTTTTCATGTCTTGCCTCAGTCCAGAGTCCATGACAAACAAAAAGACTCCATTCTGTCAACCTTGCACGCAGTAACAAGGAAGAGATGGGCAGAGCTCACCCACTGCTAATTAGCTTAGCTCAAACACTGGGAGTCAATGGGTAGTGTTAGTCTGCCTCTGCCTACAGTCATAAAATAAACTCAACAGCTCTAAATGGACCTGTGTGCTTGTACATGTTTTTTAACACTTTATGTGACATTTTATACTTTTACACTAAAGGTGCGTACACACCGCACGCTACTTGTACTACCTCGGCGGTCACTCTATGCAAAGTCAATGTACAGCCGCGATGGGCGTAGCTAACCCTCCGCGATCACGACAGCTGCTTTTCACACTACCACATAGCTTGTAGCGTGATGTAAAACTAAAAAAAAGTTGATCAATCAGCAGGTGTGTGCACGTGTGATGGTACCCTAGGCAGACAGTTATTCATTCGGACTACAGAGTAACAATCCATGTCCGTCTGGGAAACATTAGTCAGTGAGGACATTAGTTCCGCCTAGACGGACCGCTGTAAACTCACAGATGATGCTGCTGCAGGGCATCAGCTGCAGTGTTTTGTGGTTGATAGGTGAGTGAAAGGGATGCAGCTGGAATAATGTACGCTTATACATCCTGTTATATGATATACAATATGATCGCAGTGAAACTCGAGCGGGCGTGACATCACCGAGCGACGGCCGACGGCAACGGTGACCAAAATGAGGTACGTCATCGGGTGACGCGACTTTGATAGCTGGGTCACTTGCGGTGTGAACTCAGCATTAGATTAGCACTTTATGTAATTTTCAAAATAATTAAATGAAAACTAAGTTGGTTGTGTTAACCACTGCGGACATGCTTGTAAGGAAGTCAACTAAGCAAAGCACAGTGGTTTGGGCAGACACTGCACGCACAGTGAAAAAAATGGTGTCTGTCTTCTTGTCATGGACTCGGGAGAGAGGCAAGACACAAAAACAAAAGAAATGTTGGCGTATCCCTTTACAGCTAATCAGTTACACATAATCATCTGTCATAAAGAAACTGATTTTTGTAACCTGGACTCTTCTACATGGGGCTCTATGGGGCTTGACTCACTGAAGGGACAGCCTCTAGTGGGCACTAAAGGAACTGCAGTTTAATTCAGTGTAACGGTGTGAATAACGGCATGTTTGTCTGTGTTCAGGCTCAGCAGCTCACGGCTCCGATCACGAGTGCTTCAAAACTGCAGAGTCAGAGACATCAGCTGTACCTGCTGAAGGACGGAGAGAGCAACAGGTACACAGCAGCAGGTCGTCTCTCAGTCTCTCTCAGTTTTTATCACTGCCTCTTCAGCAAAGTAAACAAACATAATGTGCCCCTGAGGTATGGGAGACTGCAACTGTCCAAAAAATGATCTGCTTTTCATGTCAAACAGGATTGTAGAAGGAATCTAGACCATTCAGCAACTTCTCCTGGAAAAAAAAGAGTTATTTTCTGACTAAACAGCAGGATTCAGGGATCCAGAATGATAGTTGGAGAAAATATGGCAAATCAGTGGCTGACCATTTAACATCTTTTGAGCCTACACTAAGATTTATTCATATTGTTAAGAGTTACAAAAGAAATAGGCAGCATCTTAGGAATACAACTCCAGCCTTCCTTTATTACAGTGTACGTGGGTAAATTTTCAGAAAAGCTAATGGCTAAGGATAGATATCTTTTTTTTACATATATATATATATATATTTTGGGCATTTTGTGCCTTTATTGATAGGAGAGAGACAGTGGATAGGTTTGTGAAAGGGGTGAGCGAGTAGGGGAAGACTCACTGCAAACTGGTCACAGGCAGGACTTGAACCTGGCTGCTAACCACTCCGCCAAACCAGCACCCCACGGATAGATATCTTTACTAGGTTTTACTAGTTGCTAGCAGTGAACAGTCATCGCACTGCATTGGCTTCTGGAATCTTCACCGATGAAAGAAGACTAAACCCCCTTAATCAATGAACTCCATGGAGAGACTGTCATCTTCCCTTATGCTGCATTTGTTTGCATAGGACCTGGGAAGAGGGATGTGGGAATGACGGCATCTCCGAGTTATCTGCGTTCCAGTTACAAAGTTTGAAAAAACTGGCTGACCTACCAGGCTATTGTTAGCCATTGTTAGCATGCATTGCGTTGTAAAGTTTGTAACCCTACAGCAGCGATATATGCACGTGGAACAATACTGTGTGTACGGCTGATTTAGTTTGACTAACACTGGTCAGAAGTGCTTATAATCAGAGTATTACAGGAGCTTAATACCCGTTTACACCCAGGGCAGCCATCTCCGACTGTCAACTCGTGGGGAGTGATAAGACGTAACCCCAATCTTCTGTGACCCAAGTTCAATCTTTTCTTTCCCTTAATTAACCATGTAAAGCTCACTGCCACCCAGGTTTGGGTGTCCTTTTGTCCTTGCTTTTGTTTTGTTTGTTTCTTTGTACATGTACCCCTGAAACCCAATACAAATGTAAGTTAAGGGTGCTGGTTTGGCAGAATGGTAAACAACCAGGCTCAAGCTTTATACACGCTTCTGCAGGCCCGGGTTCCTTCACAAGCCTGTCCACTGTCCCTCTCTCTCCTGTCAATAAAGGTGCAAAACGCCAAAAAAATAATCTCTAAAAAGCCATTGTTTGTCTTATTATTGGCATGATTCACTTAATAAATGAAGGTTGATAGAAACATGGTAACTAATATAAAATTTTAATATAGGAAACAAGTACCACAATTGTTTGTTTGTTATGCATTAACATTGTTGGCAGTTATGGAGAAAAATAAATGCTTAAATTATAACATTTAACTGTTTACCTGTCCACTATTCCAAAAATGATTAATAAAAGTATGAACCAAAGGTTATATTTTAAAAAGCGCTGACACTGAAGCGTACATTTTCTCAATACCTGCAAAAAATGTTTACTTAGCATTATATAGTCTACATGTCTTGATAGTCCAAAAAAACTAATCGTTCTTTCTCCATAAACTCCAACTGTTCGGCGGGTGCTGATTTTCTGTACGTCACCTGTCTCAAGGCATCTTTGGGTGTCCTTTCTCCTCAGTCAGGAGCCTTAAGCAAAAGGACTGTTGGACTGCAGCCTGTGTCTAACTTTACTTTATCCCATCTTTCTGCCCCCTGCAGTGGTCGAGGAGTGGCTGTGGGATTCCTGAAAGTGGGCTATAAGAAGCTGTTCCTGCTGGTGAGTCAGGGATTGTGTTAATGTTGTTGTTTTATTCAGCAGCTCTGCCTGACCTGTTGACCCCTCCTCTCGCTGTGTTTCCTCTCAGGACAGGCAGGGGGCGCACATCGAGGCCGAGCCGCTCTGCGTGCTGGATTTCTACATCTCAGAGAACCTGCAGAGACACGGATATGGGCTGGAGCTCTTTGACTTCATGCTGCAGGTGAAGCCTGAAAACGTCATTTTAACCCACAGTAGGGCTGGGCAGTAAAAGCTTCTTCTCACTAAGATCTTGTGTTGATGATGGAGAGTTTGACCACTGCACAAAGGCTCTCCATCCCAAAAACTCTCAGTGGGGTTCAGGTCTGGAGGCCGATCCATGTGTGAAAATGATGTCTGCTCCCTGAACCATTCTGTCACAGTTTGAGCCCCATGAATCCTGACATTGTCATCTTGAATATGCCCGCGTCATTAGAGAAGAAAAATCCTCTGATGGAATAACCTTCAGTATATTCAGGTGTCAGCTGAGCTCATTCTTTGGGCCATAATGTTTCTGAACCTCAACCTGACCAACTGAAGCAGCCCCAGATCACAGCACTGCCCCCACAGGCTTGGACAGTAGGCACTAGGCATGATGGGTGCATCACTTCACCTGCCTCTCTTCTTACCCTGATGCTCCCATCACTCTGGAACAGGGTCAGTCTGGACTCATCAGACCACATGACCTTCTTCCAGTCCTCCACAGTCCAATCTTTATGCTCCCTGGCAAACTGAAGCCTTTTTTCTGCTTAGCCTTACTGATTAGTGGTTTTCTTAAGGCTACACAGCTGTTCAGTCCCAATCCCTTGAGTTCCCTTCACATTGTGTGTGTGGAAATGCTCTTACTTTCACTATTAAACACACCCCTGAGTTCTACTGTTGTTTTTCTTTGATTTGATTTGGCCAAACGTTTAAGTGATTCACCGATCACCATCAGTCAGGATTTATTCTGACCACATTTCTTCCTTGAAGACGATGGTTCCCCACTATCCTTCCAGTTTTTAATAATGTGTTGGACAGTTCTTAACCCAGTTTTAGTAGTTTCTTCGATCTCCTTAGATGTTTTCTCTGCTTGATGCCAATGATTTGACCCTTCTTAAACAGACTAACATCTTTTCCACGACCACAGGATGTGTCTTTGACATGGTTGTTTAAGAAATGAGAAGCTGCTCATTGCATCAGCTGGAGTTAAATAACTCGTTTCAGCTGAAAGATAATCACCCATGCAGTAATTATCCAACAGGAGGCTCAAACCTGTTTGATTAGTTAAATCCAGGTGGAGACTTTTTTTGTATTTTTGTCTCAGTAACGTCCTTGTTGAAGATTAATTTCTGTTTCTTTCAGCATAAGAGTTTGGAGCCAGTCCTGATGGCATACGATCGACCCTCTCCTAAGTTCCTGTCCTTCCTGGCCAAACATTACTGTCTGACTCAGAGCGTTCCTCAGGTACAGTAGCTCCTCTTTATCGGCCCATCACTCTGATAAACTGATGCACTCCCCCTGAATTATCAGAAAATGTTCATCGTCATGGTATTTACCCTCGGAGCACACTGAGCTGTCACACTGAGCTGAGGTTTTATCTGATATTCCAGTTCTTCTGGTTATATTTAGACTCGTTCTCTTCTTCCCATCTCTGATGGTCTGACTGGTTTTAGATGTTATTTTGGGCTCAGTCTGGTTTATGCTGAAGATAAGATGGTCTCGAGGAACACAGCACAGCACCAGAGCTTATGATCATTTCAGTGATTTCAGATGAGAACAGAACTTTAAAGTTTCGAGCTTCAGATCATTTCAGGCTTTTTTAAATTTGGAACTGCTCCTAAAAATCAGATGAAATGTTTGCTTACATAATAAATAAAAAACAAAGTCACTCCTACCTAGGGGTGTGCGATGTGACGATAATAAATCGTTAAGGATTATAACGTGGGGATGATCTCATAAAGCAGAAAGATCATCAGATCGTCTGTGTGGGTGTAGAGACTTTGATGCACACCTGACTAACCAATCGTAGCACATTACGCGCAGTACATGGTGGGATCTCCTGTTTGGTTATGTAGCTGAAGCCATGGCAGAAAGAGAAAAGGAGATGAAAGCTTGAAGATTTCTGAACAAAAATCTGTTCTAAAGCAGCTGTATTATTCACTCAGATTATAGACACTGCAGTTAGATAACATTTGTTTTGAATTGTTGCACTTTAAGAGATGATGTTGATATTGTTGTTCATTACCTTTCATGTTTACATTTATTGCACATTTTTATAAAAACTGCACTATTTAAATTAAAACCTGTTCAGAAAGTTTCTTTTAGGGTTTTACATGATTTATATGTTAAACATATGGAAAAAAAATGGTCAAACATGCAAATTAGTCTAGAAAAATCAGCCTAATAAAGAATTGTGATAAAATCTTAATCGTGATTTTATTTTTAAAAAATCGTGATATGATATTTTTGCCATATCGCCCACCTCTACTCCTACCCCACATCCCACCAGAACTCAAACATAGATACATAAGTCTAATGTGATTTTAAAGAGATGATTATGAGAACGACGACTGTGAAATAACATAAATGTTATATGCATATTTGTTCCAGTCAGGGCTTCCACAGACCCTTGCAAAGATTTATTATTATTTATATTAATGTTGTATTTTAAGTTGATTCAAGGTTGTTATAAATCTAAATAAGCTTTAATTTTTTTAAATTAAGAAAACTAAAAGTTCCTTTTGTCATTTTATGTTTGAAGCATATTGTCTTAAATATATATATTTTTCAACATGAAGGCCATTCAGTGAACAAAAGTATTTTTAAAACTTGGTCTCAGGAAGTCTCTGAGTGAAATTGTATTTTGATTTTTTTTTTAATTGGATGTCTTGATTTTCTTTTAAAGGAGACATATCATGCTGATGCATGATTTAATACTTACATATAATATGATAAATTTGAAAACAAGACCTTACACCCCCTTAATTTTCAAAAAATGAGATATTGTATTTTTTCTGATATCCTAGAACAAGATTTGATGCCTCTGAAAATAGGTTGTTGCGAGATGTCCGCGAGATTTAAATCGTCGTGACGACATGAGGTACCTTTCTTTTTATCGGAGTAATCTGATAAAACACTTCCTCCTCTGTGATGTCCGTTAGCCACAAAACTGTCACCGAGGAACACATCCAGCAGCAGGGGTATATAGCTCCCTAGCTCACACTCACTCATTACCAGCTCTGGCCTGTAGGGGGACTCAATATGCGGTCGCTGTTTTGAGCCTGCCGGAAAATACAGTAGAAGAAGAAGGACAGGCTGGCTCTACCCCCGATAGAACTGACCAATCAGAGCACAAAGGGCTGTGATGTCGCAAGGTAACTGTAGGTCATCCTGAGATCCGAGCGTTTCAACGAGAGCTTGATAATGGCCTAAAATGAGGATTTTGAGAACGCTATTGTGGGGCAATGAAGGATCTAAATGACTTGTACTGAGGGCAGAAATGCTTTACAGGCATCCTAGTCTGGCATAGTGAAAAGGAGAAACAAGCATGATATGTCCCCTTTAATATTTTCAGCATTTAACAGTTTTAAGCAATCTTAAAATGTCTGTGAGTTAGTTTTGAAATCTAATGCCATTAAATGTTTAGAAATGTCTTTTTTCATTCAAAAGGATTAAAGTCTGTGATCTTAAATTACAATGGAATAGAATATAATCAACCTTTTATATTCTACACTAATTTAAAGATGCTATGAAGAGTTTCTAAGTAATTACAAAAAAGTCTCACTTTCAGCTGATGGAAATACACACTTTAAGATGAGTTTTATAGCATCAAAATAGGTTATCTATAAATTAGGGCTGTAAAATCCAAGTCGACTGGTCGACTTATTGGTCGATGCGTGCTCAGTCGACCAAAATTCTGATTGGTCGACCAAATGTATCAATTTATATTTTCCCCTGCAGTATATGGTTCATTTTATCAGAAGAAATGTATCAAGTGGACTGTTTCACAGGTAACAGCCTGTCTTTTATTGTATTTATCATTCATTTCAATATCAATATTATATTAAGAAATTTTCAATATTCTAGTCTAATAATCCTTTATTCATTTTATAGCTGCATGCTGCTGCTGCATGCGCTCTGCCCACTGTAGGCAACCCTCACCCAGTCCATGCTGGATTGTATGCCTCATATAAATATCCAAATGCAAAAACAACATCACAGATGGAATTGTCAATTTTATTTCTGAGGGTATGAGGCCCATTGGTGTCATGAAAGGCCAAGAAAAACATTGGAACCTGAATATTCAGTTCCAGCGCGCCACACAATTACGCACGCACATACGGCAAAATACGAGGGAGGAAAAAAGAAAAAGTTTCTGAGTTAATAGATAAAGATAACAGATGTGGACGTCTCTTCGAATGGAGTCCTATATGACAGTGACTGCCCATTTCATTGATGAAAACTGGAAAGCAAAGAGTCTTCTGCTTGAGAGAGGTAAAAAGGGAGAGGCGGACACGGGAAGAAACATCGCTGCCGATTATATGAACTTGCCGATGCCTCAAAGGTCGAGCAGGAAAAAAATGTCTGTTGTAGCGAACAACGTGGCTAATATGGAACTCTGTATGGAAACACTTAAGGAGTCCCATGAATGGTTTAAGATGCAGGGCATTTGGAGGTGCGCCGGGCGCGCTGGGCACACTCCCGCCGTGGCTGCAGCGCGTCATGTTCTGGCGCATTTTAATAAGGGGCACAAAGCCAAAACTGGGCTAAAACAGAAGCAGAAGCAGGTGCTGATATAAGTTTAATCCAGCAGCAGCACGTCATTTTGTGGCGCATTTTAAGAAGGGACACAAAGCAGAAAAACTGGGCTAAAACAGAAGCAGGTGCTGATATAAGTTTTACTGAGCCCCGGGCCGCTGAGCCGCTGATGCTCATCTGTGGCCAGTCTCAGGAATTTAAAGTCTGATGGCTCCTAAATAAAAACTGAATTTTAATCTGTTAGTCCTGTTTTTCATGCTTTTGTTTGTAAAAATGGTAAATGGACTTGACACCCATTCACACTCACATTCACTCACTGATGGTTCAGAGTCTCTGTTAGTTATCCATCAGTATTTGTAACACATTCATGCCCTTTCATGCCCATTTACACGCCACTGACGCAGCAGCAACTCCGGGTTAAGTTAACGATATTTCTGACATTTGAGGTCATCAAACACTTAACATCCCAAACAGTTTGATTCAAGACTATTAAAGGTGATTTTTTTAAAGTTTTTGTAAGTTATGGAACATAAATAATTTTTATTATTGAAATCTAAAGTCTTAGAAAACCTTAAAAAGACTTGTTTCTGCCAGAAAGACGTATTTAATTGTAGTGGGTTCATTGACTTCACAGTATGGCTATACTGTTAACTTAACTTCTCGTTTTCTTCTTGATTTGGTTGTTTGTAAAAGTCTTTGAAAGTCTCTAATTTAGGTGTAAAGAGTGTAGGAGCCTGGTAACAGTGAAAATTTCAAGAAAAATAAGAACAACACTGTTCACTGCATCAGATTCCCTTTAACTAACATTTTCTGACATTTGATATCTGTGATATTAACTGTAGTTCAGCTTTACTCATACTAAAATCTGGACTACATGTACTCAATTTTTGTCACGATAAGACTTTACAAGATAAGCAAAAAGTTTTACTAGAACTATTAGTGGACTGTTTTATTTCCCTGCCTTAATCAGAGGGCAGGGAAAAGCAAACTCAGGCTTCCCATTGGCTTTTAAAAATATTAAACTAATCAGGCTGCTGGAATTGGTTATAATCATATATATATAATATACTCATACTACGAGTCAATCTTTTTGTTTTACTCGTACTATTACTGGACTAAAACCAGTCCACGAAGGAGATTATTTTGAGTTTACTAGTAGGCCTAATGAGTAAAAACATGTTTCACTAGTAAAGGTTTGCTTCATTAGTGCAAAGTTGACCTGCAGAGTAAAAAATAAATCTTCTACTAGTAGACAATTATCCAACCCAATCCACTTTATTTGTATGGCAAATTTTAACAACAAGAACTTCTCCTGAGTTCTGTACATAGAATCATAAAAAATAAAACAACAGTAAAACAATCTATATAACAATAAGCAAATATTAGTCAAATAACTGGTATGAATCCAAAAAATGCTTAAAATAAAATAATAAAATCAAGCAGATAAACAAAGTAAAATAAATAATTTGGTTACTAGTAGTACTAAGTTTTGAGTTTTTCAAGTAATATTTTTTTAAGTGTACTTGCACACTTGTTGACCAGTATTGAAAAAGAAGAAAAAAAAAAGAAAAAAATACCGATAATTCTGCCGATTAATTGGAAAAAAAAATGTATATATATATATATGTATATATATATATATATGTACACATACGACCAAAACATGCAAAAATACATTGAACCTCTGGGAAATTAATTACATCACCTTAAAAAAAATCTTATCTTGTACGTCTTGTGGATGAAAATTAGATGAAGGTTATAGTTAAGATAGAACAACTTTTTAAAAATTGTTAACAGGAATGGAACAAAAACACTTAAAGAGGGCATATCATGCTTGTTTCTTCTTTTACTATGCCAGACTAGGATGCCTGTAAAGCATTTCTGCCCTCAGTACAAGTCATTTAGATCCTTCATTGCCCCACAATAGCGTTCTCAAAATCCTCATTTTAGGCCATTATCAAGCTCTTGTTGAAACGCTCGGATCTGAGGATGACCAACAGTTACCTCGCAACGTCACAGCCCTTTGTGCTCTGATTGGTCAGTTCTATCGGGGGTTGAGCCAGTCTGTCCTTCTTCTTCTACTGTATTTTCCAGCAGGCTCAATGCAGCGACCGCGTATTGAGTCCCCCTACAGGCCAGAGCTGGTAATGAGGGAATGTGAGTGAGGGATCTATATACCCCTGCTGCTGGATGTGTTCCTTGGTGAGGGTTTGTGGCTGACGGACATCACAGAGGAGGAAGTGTTTTATCAGACTACTCCGATAAAAAGAAATGTACCTCGTGTCGTCACGACGATTTAAATCTCGCGGACATCTCGCAATGACCTATTTTCAGAGGCATCAAATCTCGTTCTAGGATATCAGAAAAAATACAATATCTCATTTTTTGAAAATTAAGGGGGTGTAAGGTCTTGTTTTCAAATTTATTCTATTATGTGTAAGTATTAAATCATGCATCAGCATGATATGTCTCCTTTAAGGTAACATTCTTTCATAGGCATCTTTTATTTTCCTTCTCTGCAGCTTTCAAATACAAAATAAAAGAGTGTGTTAAACTGAGACAAATTCCTGCAAAAAAAAACAAATTACCTTTTTAGAAATGTAAATATATAGATTATTTATGAACTATGTCACATCTGCCTTTCAGTCCTCATTAGTTTATCAGAAGTATGTTGTAGTTCTGGTAGAACCACTTTTTTTATTTTAAACATGAGGTAATGTGTGTGAGGAAATCAAAATATTTTGTGGGACACTGCACATATTTCATAATCTTATTTAAACTGGCTGATTTAACTCCCCAGCTACGATGAAGTCTCCCCTGAATGAGTCTGCTGACTATGACGTAGGGGCTAATGCTGGCATAGTTAGCTCGCTAGTTAGCTTAGCTTAGCTGCCATGTTGGAAACAAACGGAAAAAGCCAGATTTCCGTCATAATCACAATAAAACAGTCATGGCTAAACTGATCCCCTGCCACCAGAAGGTCCAATGCATCAGCATTGACAACGACAGAGGTTACGCCGGTCAGAAAACTGTTTGGCGGTGCCCGGTCTGTCTGTGAGGCTGCTTTGGTAGTTGAACTAGCAGAGAGCCCGGTCACCAGGCTCTGGTGGTCTCTCTGTGTCCAGCAGCAACAACGGGACAATGTACACCGTGGAAAGTTGCTCGTCACATCGGACCTGTTGGGCTTAAAAGAGCAACTCTTTGTGAGTGTAGGCGAGTCATCCACACACAGCATCAGCAGAGAGCTAAGAAGAGCCGCCACCGACACACGTCGCCATCTTGCACGTCATCATTCTGCGCGACTTTGACGCCTAACAGCGTTTACTGTTTTATGAGAAATTAAGAATATATTGGCGTTACATCGGCAAAATTCTGGCTGATGTTGAATACTTTGAAAAGGGCTAAAATCAGCCGGCCGATGTATCGGTCGGGCCCTGTATTGATTATATTTACTCTAGGGGTGGGCGATATGGCAAAAATATCATATCACGATTTTTTAAAAATAAAACCACGATCACGATTTTATCACAATTCTTTTTTACGTTGATTTTTCTAGACTAATTTGCATGTTTGACCATTTTTTCCTATGTTTAACATATAAAACATGTAAAACCCTTAAAAGAAAAAAAAAGACAAAGCCAAATAAACTTTCTGAACAGGTTTATATTTAAATAATGCAGTTTTTATGAAAATGTGCAATAAATGTAAACATAAAAGGCAATGAACAACAATAAAGGGCACTTTTGTAACATAAAAACTAAACACACCAAATAGCTTACTGAAAAGGGTTAAATATAAACGCAAACTTAAGTAAATGGTTATCTCTTAAAGTGCAACAATTTAGAACATATGTAACTGTAATGTCTCTAATCTGAGTGAATAATACAGCTGCTTTATAACAGATTTTTGTTCAGAAATCTTCAAGCTTTTATCTCCTTTTCTCTTTCCACCATGGCTTCACGCTAAATAACCAAACAGGAGATCCCACCATGCACTGTGCATAATGTGCGCGTCAAAGTCTCTGCACCCACACAGACGATCTGACGATCTTTCTGCTTTATGAGATCATCCCCACGTTATAATCCTTAACGATTTAATATCGTCATATTGCACACCCCTAATTTACTCCAAACTTTAGTTCTCATAGAGCTGAACTATTGTATCAGGTTTATGTCCCAATGGCTTTCCGTCCTCCTCCATGTGACCACTAAACTAGTTAAATATTGAGAATTGTTCCTGTGGAAACAGCTGATTCATGTTGTTATAATAGCTCTGAAATGCGCTTTACTTGCTGATAGACTTCACCCCCTGCCCTAGCGTGGACTCATGACTCAGGTGAATGTGTTTGTGTCTGACAGGTGAATAACTTTGTGGTGTTTGAAGGCTTCTTCCTGAACAGATCAGGTCAGTCCTCTTTCTTATCTTCTATTGTTCCAGTGTTTCCCCTCTGATGGTATGAACGTGGGAGTGTTTGGTATTCTCTGTATCTCTGCATCAACCCTGACCTTTTCTTTGTTTTGAAACAAGCGTCATAATCCCACGCACTCCACATTCCTGTCTTCACACGGTTCAGTCTGAAACAGCCTCACTGAGGAGACAGTGTGACCTTCGGCTGTGAGGACACAGACAGACATGGGTATTCCACAAAGCTGGCTTAGCTCTAAGCCTGGCTTATTTTGGTCAGCTTCGATAACTTTAGTGAGAGTTTGGTTTGACTAACAAGGCTTAGGGCTAGCCTGGCTTGGTAACCATGGTAACAGCCAGAGTGACAAGCCTGGTCCGGGGCAGGCTAACAGTCAAGTTTACTTTAGCTCCGTCTCAGAGAAGGATCAGGCGGGCTTCAGGAAGACGCCTTAAATTAATCTTGATCTGTAATCAATGATGTTCTTGTTCGGAAACATAAATTGAACAGACTATGCTGGTGGAACGAGCTGCAGCTGAGATTAAAGTTGCAGCTTATTTAAGCCACGCTTATCGGCGATAGCCCAGCCTGTTTTAGCCAGCCTCGTGGAATACCCCCCAGGGAGTCTTCAGATGAACGGGCGCTCATGATGATGTTGGTCATGTTTGGACAGGAGGGTGGACGACTCACATCAGTGCTGCAACATAGACAACATAGACAACATAGACATGAGTTACAAGGCGACTGAAACACATCCTTGGAGCAGGGAGTCAGAGTACTTAGGATTTAACCTGTTCAGCCCCAAAGTCCCTGATTTCAGGAGTGCTTGATGCTCTCCAACAAAAACTGAAGAAAATGTGAACCATTCATGTGGAAATATAGTCATGCTGCACATCGAATTAAACTGGAAATTTTCAGCTACACAACCATATAAGCCACTTTTACACACACAGAACGCAACGTCAACACCAAGCAAATGAACTATCAAATATCCAAATCTGCTTCACTTTGATTCAAACTTGAGTTGATTTGTATGGATTTCTTTGAATGGGAAAATGTAGCGAGTTCTGCTTGACTTTTTACAAAAAGAAACAAAAGAAATCTTTTTTTTTTTCAAAAACAGTCAAACACTGCCACAACTAAGCAAAGAAGATAAAAACTGTTGTAATTGGGTGTAATGAACACGAAAAGTGACATAAAAGTGAAATACAAAACCCAAAACCAGTGAAGTTGGTACGTTGTGTAAATCATAAATAAAAACAGAATACAATGATTTGCAAATCCTTTTCAACTAATATTCAATTGAATACACAGCAAAGACAATATATTTAATGTTTGAACTGAGAAACTTTATTTTCCTTTGCAAATAATCATCAACTCAGAATTTAATGGCAGCAACACGTTGCAAAAAAGTTGGCACAGGGGCATTTTTACCACTGTGTTACATCGCCTTTCCTTTTTACAAGATCAATGATGTTCTTGCTTGATGTTCTTACATCAAGCAAGAACATCATTCTTGCTTGATGTACAGCTTAAGTTGTTCAACAGTCCGGGGTCTCCGTTGTATTTTACGCTTCATAATGCACCACACATTTTCAATGGGGGACAGGTCTGGACTACAGGCAGGCCAGTCTAGTACCTGCACTCTTTTACTATGAAGCCACGCTGTTGTAACACATGCAGAATGTGGCTTGGCATTGTCTTGCTGAAATAAGCAGGGGCGTCCATGAAAAAGACGTTGCTTGGATGGCAGCATATGTTGCTCCAAAACCTGTATGTACCTTTCAGCATTAATGGTGCCTTCACAGATGTGTAAGTTACCCATGCCTTGGGCACTAATACACCCCCATACCATCACAGATGCTGGCTTTTGAACTTTGCGCCTATAACAGTCCGGATGGTTCTTTTCCTCTTTGGTCTGGAGGACACGATGACCACAGTTTCCAAAAACAATTGTAAATGTGGACTGGTCAGACCACAGAACACTTTTCCACTTTGCATCAGTCCATCTTAGATGAGCTCGGCCCAGCGAAGCCGGCGGTGTTTCTGGGTGTTGTTGATAAATGGCTTTGGCTTTGCATAGTAGAGTTTTAACTTGCACTTACAGATGTAGATGAACTGTAGTTACTGACAGTGGTTTTCTGAAGTGTTCCTGAGCCCATGTGGTGATATCCTTTACACAGTGATGCCGGTTTTTGATGCAGTACCGCCTGAGGGATCGAAGGTCACAGGCATTCAATGTTGGTTTTGGGCCTTATGTACAGTAATTTCTCCAGATTCTCTGAACCTTTTGATGATATTACGGACCGTAGATGATGAAATCCCTAAATTTCTTGCAATAGCTGGTTGAGAAATGTTGTTCTTAAACTGTTGGACAATTTGCTCATGCATTTGTTCACAAAGTGGTGACCCTCGCCCCATCCTTGTTTGTGAATGACTGAGCATTTCAGGGAAGCTGCTTTTATACCCAATCATGGCACCCACCTGTTCCCAATTAGCCTGTTCACCTGTGGGATGTTCCAAATAAGTGTTTGATGAGCATTCCTCAACTTTCTCAGTCTTTTTTGACACTTGTGCCAGCTTTTTTGAAACATGTTGCAGGCATCAAATTCCAAATGAGCTAATATTTGCAAAAAATGACAAAGTTTACCAGTTTGAACGTTAAGTGTCTTGTCTTTGCTGTGTATTCAATTGAATATAGGTTGAAAGGGATTTGCAAATCATTGTATTCTGTTTTTATTTATGATTTACACAACGTGCCAACTTAACCCATTTTGGGTTTTGTATACAGTTTGGTATATCACAAATTGCAAATGGGACTAATGGAACCAAACTGTGCCAAGATTGGGCCTGACCACTCTGCAGTAAAACCTCTCTAACTTTGCTCTGCATCACTTTATCAGACTCAAACTTGGCAGAAGTAATGTTCACATATTTTCACATTCATTCATAGAGTTCTAAAGCTGCAGCTGCATTATTCCAAAGAGATATTCACAATAAAAACTTGTTTTTTTTAGGTGAGGATGAAATTTTCAAATGATTCTGATTCTATCTTCATTTACTCTGTCCCAGTAACACATATACTGATAATTCTACATCTGGACAAATCTCTCTAGTGTTTCTTTTGTTATGACACCAGAATAATTCAAATAGACCTTATGGTTGCAGAGATTCACTCTGTTCTTTCTGAGGATGTCAACTTGGAGCAGAAGGCTTAAAAAGAAGGGGCTGAACAGGCTAAAGGGCTACAACATCATTCATATTGGTTTCCATGTCCCCACACTCGTAGCTCCGCCTCCTCCTGCTTTAAAGGACCCTGATTGGTCAGTGCCTCTGCTCCCGCTTTAAGGAGAATGAATCAGAGCTGAGATGTTTCTCTGCTGTGGCCCATGGGCGGGACTTGCTGTTTTTTAACTTTAGTTTGTCAGGCTGTTTTCTTACATATAAACTCCTGATCAGTGTTTCTGACGTAATGATAAAGATTCATGGAACAGCGGCCTGAGGACATGGTGTTGTGTTTACTCGTTATTTCTTCTTTCTGTCACCAGTTAGGCTCCACCCACAAACACTAAACTGCGAAAGGTGTTCACTTGCCAATCAAAATCATTAATTCAGGTCTTCCAGTCACTTACACATCCACAGGTGTATAAATCAAACACGTGGGCATGCAGACTGCTTCTATAACCATTCGTGAAGAGCGGGTCGCTCTCAGCAGCTCAGTGAACTCCAGCTGAGAAAGAAGTCCAGGCATGAAGTTTCCTTTGCTCAATCCTCCATAGTCACTGTTAGTGGAATTGGAAAAAAGTGGGAGAGATGGAGAGCACAGCAGCTCAGACAGGAAGTGGTAGACCAGGCAGAATCACAGAGCGGGGTCAGTGGATGCTGAAGCTCAGAGGTCACAGAGGTCACCAGCTTGTACTTGTCTGACAGCTTGTGCCCAGTGTAAAGTTACAGTTAGGACGGCCCCTTCTGTCCCAACATGGCTGCACCAGAGCACAGAGCAGGTCCATAAAGACCTGGAGGAGGGAGTCTGGAGTGCAAGAACCTGACTGGCCTGCACAGAGTCCTCACCTCAACCCCACAGATCACCTTTGGGATGAACTAGAGTGGAGACTGAGAGCCAGACCTTCTCATCCAACATCAGTGTTTGAGCTGGAAGAAAAGTTCCCATAAACACTCCTGAACCTCGAAGAAGCTCATCAAACCCTCTGATTAGCTCGGCTTCATCTGTGACTAAGGGCCCTAATTTCGTGGCGCACCGCAGAGTGCGCAGAGCCTGCACACCCTGCGCAGTGTTAATTTCGTCTGGCGCGCCGCCGTGCGCTTCCAATTTGACAATTTGGTAGACCGTCTGTGCAGAGATGGGTGTGACAGGGCACCAGGGGGAGGTGCCGACAGATTCATGTGGGCGCAGTGACAATTTCGTGCAACAAAACTGCGCGGAAGGTGCACTGAAAGCTCACCAGCTCCAACCTGGTCTATTCTCAGCGCACCGCACCCTCCACAGCTGTAATTTTTAGACAGGCACACATGTGCGCACACATCAACAAAGCCTCAGAGGCAGGTTTCCAGAGTGTCAGGCACATTTCAACGCAATAAACAATCACAGCAATCACTATTTAATGTAACCGTCTGAACCAGCATATACATTTGTTTCTATATTAATTGTCCCGTCACATCTGATGTTGGATTAAAGCCGTTTGTCATAATGGAAACTTAACCTGACGGCATCTGGAAGTTTGATGCACATCTTACAAGTCAACAGTAAACAGCCTTAACATCTGATACTGAGTATATATCTGGCTTCTCTCATTTCATTAAATTCAAAGAAAAGAGGGAGAAAAAAGACGAAGAAAAAAGAGAGAAAATAAATGTATGTCACTAAGGATTTACCTGTGATTTCCCATATTTCTCTGTTTAAATCTTTATTTTTAACGTGATCTAAAAAGATGGAGTACATTTGTGCAAGGAGGATGAGGAGGAGATACTGGGAGAGTATACAGTATCTCACTGAAGGCTCAGCTATTTGGCGATGACAGACCAGGAGTGCAGGTGGATCACAAGCATGAATGGATTAGTCTGCTGCTGAGTTTGAATGTCTGTCACTTAATTTTTTACTCCTATGAATGACAAAGGAACAGGTTACATCTGTCCCGGGAGCTGGCCCACACGCGCGTCATGGCCTCCCATGCGCACCCCGATAGCCCCTGCGCTCTCTCTAACAGTGACAGCTGCTCCGACCGTCTCCACTACCAGGTCTTTCCGGCACACTCTGCAGTGGAGCTAGACTGTAGCTCAGGTTCATCTGTGATTAAGGGCACTTTCACATTAGGCCCACTTGTTTCGAACCGTACTGCGGTGCGGTTCACCACCCTCCCCCTCCTCCGCTGGCTTTTGTTCACACTTGTTCCGCAACGCCAGCTTGTCCAGACCATGCGGGCCCACTTATTATATTACTCAGTTTGATAGGACAGCTGAGGCCGATATGCGTAACTGGGAGACCTGCTACGGAGAGAAGCGAAGAAGCGAAGGCTACCAGCAGCCGCTGCTGGGGATTGGCAACCCCATTACATGGGATGGGCGCTCTACCAACTGGTAACCATTTCCTACACTGAACAACCAATGTTTACGTTTCTCTCTCTTCTACATTTTCCTTCAAATGTGTTTGTTTATCATGTTTGAGACGTCATCAGCGACCTTCTGGACCCTCGTAAATCATCGTAATCCTCAACCAGAATAAACAAATCGACAAATTGAGTAAGCAAAAGATTCAACCGCAGGATTAACAGGAAGTAATGCATCAAAAGTAGATCTGTTCAGACCACTTTGTTTCACACCAGTGAAACCGCACCAAATGTAGGGAGATGGAGCAGATCGAGACCACCCCTTCATGGAGGTCTTGGACCGGCTGATTTGGTGCACACTAGGGATGTAACGGTTACCGGTAAAACGGTAAACCGCGGTAAAATTTCCCACGGTAATCATTACCGTGTCTTTTTAAAATTACCGTTTTACCGTGTTTGTTCACCACCCTGTGTCAATAACTCACGGTGATGCTGCTGTTTGCCTGGAAAAGCCGGACCTATGTCTCTGTCCTCGATTAAGCAGCCTGAACCGGTGTGAGCATGCGCAGTTTGCAGCTGCGCACATGCGCAGTTTACATTGTTTGGCCTCTGAGTCTGAGAGTGAAGTTCGAACCACAGCAGAGTTTTCTCGTAACGGACTCTGGAGTCTGGTTGAATTTTGGATTTTTACAAGGATGCTGAGGAGGGGGTGTTGGTTTGGCGTAGTGGTTAGCACCCCATGTACTTGCTTCTGCCGGTCCAGGTTTGAATCCCGCCAGTGACCAGTCTGCAGAGTGTCTTCCCCTACTCTCTTTCCCCCTTTCACAAGCCTATCCACTGTCCCTCTCCTATCAATAAAGGCACAAAATGCCCAAAAATATACTTTAAAACAAAAAAAAAAAAAAAAAAAGAAAGGATGCTGAGGAGAAACTGATACATGACAGTCTCCCTGTCTTAACACGAAGCTGCAGTGAAAGAAAATGACGTGCGTGATTTCAACGGCAGGAACTCTTCAAGTAGTTGAACTGACGGATCCGCAGGGAGGGAGAGAGAGAGAGAGAGAGGGAGAGAGAGAGAGAGAGAGAGAGAGAGAGGGGGAGGACTCAGTGAGCCATACCTGAGAGAATAACAGGTGACTTATCAGTAATTCTATCCAAAAATGTAGAAATCTTATGAATAACAGAATGAGTATCATTCTGGACTGTGTTCTTGCCTTTGATTTGCCGTGTATTCGTCGTATTCTGACATAGATTGTCTTTTTTCGTCAAAATTCGTGTTTTATGGATTTCATTGATCGTTATTTGGAAATATTTAGAGGAGGAAATACAGAGGAGATCTGCCAGGGAGAGGGGAGACCAGAGGAGAATCATGAAGGGGGTTAATTGCTTCAGGGAATATCGTCATTTAAAAAAAAGTCCTGGACATGGTCTAATATAAGGAGCTGTAACATGGACACTAATGCTGTAGGCAAACAAAAATGTGTGAGTGTATATAAAATAGTTTAAGCTCATTTTTTTGTCATCTCAAAACTTTGAGCATGTTCATTTAAAATTGTTTATAAAGAGAATCTTGTTTAAAGTTCAGATCAGTTGTTTTATTTTCTTGTAATCACACCGTTAATAACATAATAATGACAAATACTTTCCAGGATTCTTTATTTTTATTTCTCATGAAAGAAGGATAAAAATGTACTCAAAGGGCATTTCTTGACACATTATTGATAAAAAAAGACAAAAAAGAACCATTATGATAATAATATTGAAGGGATTAAGTGATTAAATTGTGTGTAAAGTACTTTTTGATCATTTTGAGCACACTGCAACAATACCGTGAAAATAATGATAACCATGATAATTCTGGTCACAATAACCGTGATACAAAATTTTCATATCGTTACATCCCTAGTGCACACCAAAGTGCGGTAGTTGCATTCACATTGATACTAACGTACCAAACCCTGGGCCAAGACTTCTTTGGTGCGCACTAAATATGGTTGGTGTGAAAACGCCCTTAGACTGTAGCTCAGGTTCATCTGTGAGTGAAGAGAGACGAGTGAAGCTCTTTCTGCAGTAAAGTCAACCTCATGCTTTCTGTCTTCAGACCAAGAATGATCATCATGTGTTTTTATTCTGTTTGTTCTGGTGTTTTTTTTTTTTTTTTTTACCTGAATCATATTGTGGTTATTTTTGGTGCAGTGAAATGTCTGATTTGATTTTTTTTTACTCCACCTCCACCTCTCTGCCCACAAACCCCCTCAGGCTCAGTCTGCGCCCCTCTGACGGATCAGGGCATGTACGGATATTTGTAAGAACCATTTTATTCTATCAATCCCCCCCCCCTCCCATAGAAATAAGACCATCTATCCCATAATTAGCTCCCTGGTAGACGATAAGCCAGCATCGCTCTCCAGTTTGTCCTCCTCTCTTGATGCTGCCACCTGCACAAGTTCAATATATGCCACATGGTCGTGCCATATTGAACCTCACCTGCCTGACAGGTGATGGCCTGTCCGTCTGCTGGCCCCGCCCCCTCAGACTCTGTGTGATTTTAGAAAGACCATGATACCATCTGCTGCTCTGCCCTTTCAGGGTCATGGGGGGCTGGAGCCTGTCCCAGCTGTCTCACTCTGAGAGGCGAGGTTACACCTGGGACTGCTCACCTGCCAATCACAGGCACCAAAAGTACATGTTTTACTTTGTGGCTGCATTTATGTGTGTTTGTCACGTGGACCCCGGGAGCCAATGGTATCCTTTTAAACAGTCAGAGCAGAGTCTGCATGCCTGTGAACCACAACAGTTTGGGTGGTGCGAAGAGGTCTCAGGTTTGGTCCAGACCCCTGCGAGGTTTTATTTTCTGTTTCTGACCATCAAACCTGAGGAATCACCAAGCAGCCATATTCCCACTGCAGCCTCTCTGAGCTCAGCAGAAAGGTTGACGTCCAAACATCTGCAGTCTTTATTTCGTTGACCAGTTAGTTTCATCAACAACTTTTTTCCCCTGATGAAAACTAGACAGTAGCTAATAAAAACAAGAGCACATGGACAAAAACTCAAACTAAACTGACATTTTCATCAACAAATAAAAACTAGACTAAAATGTCTGACAGACTTAATCCAATCATTCCTAATATGGTCATGTAGGAAGTAGAGACAAGTGATGAATCTATCCAATCACAGCTACTTTGGTTGTGTTAAAGGTTGGATGAGTTCAGAGGGACATCCAATCACAGCTGCCTTAGCTTGGTGGTGGTGGGATAAGTTGTGGAGCGATCCAATCAGAGCTGCTCTCTTTATGAATTGATATATTCATGTAGAGCAGGTTCACTGTTTGTTGTCAGTTCTGGTATTGTAACTGAGATGCTCTGACAGGTAGCCTAAATAAAGGTGACTGCATTTCACACAAAGGAACATTTGTTTCTGTTCATTTAGACATTCAGACTTTACTAACATTCAGTAAAGGGTTAGTAGATGTTTGATTTTATCCAAGAGGAAAACAGGACTTCAGAAATTCAAGAGAACAAAAGACTAAATCTAAATTAAAAAGAGAGCACTGCATGCAGCCGTCACCACAGTCGACTGGTTTTACTGTCTTTCGGGCTTTTCGTACAGAATTCAGTCACAGACGAAAACAGCTGAAAGTATTTTATAAAGCACAGCATGCAGATGTGTTAGGTGTTTTTTTTGTCATGTTTGTTGTTGCCGTGCACCCTGTAAATATGTCCTCTTCCACAGCGGCCCAGTTGAGAAAGGTTCCCCCCAGAAAGCCAGAAGGAGAGATCAAACCGTACTCACTGATGGAGAGAGAAGGTAGGAACTCACACTGATTACACTTCTGTCATAAAATCACAAAACGGTCCTTCACCATCAGCAGAGAGGTGATTTATTTAATCATAATCTTATTTTCCTGTTTGATTATTAAAGAAGACCACAGAGAACAGGAGTGGGCAGAGATCAGAGATGATGACGGCTTTTTCTCCAAGGTTTAAAAAAAAGACTCAAAGCCTAAAAGTGTGATTTTGGAAATTTTTGGATGTAAAAGGTCCTAAATGATCAAACATACTCAGGAATTTAAGATGCCCATTAGCGTTGGTGGCTTTAGTTTTCCCTCTTTCTTTAATGGAAAGGTCTGAGATTGAAGTCCAGCTGTCACACGTCATTGTGTCCTTGGGCAAGACATTTAATCCTGAGTGAACAACTTCCTCTCAGTGCTCACACTAAAAGTAATAACCAGGGGCAGCTAGCCAATAGAGGGCGCTAGGGCACCGCCGCCCCCAGTGGAGAGTGTGATTTTAAATGTATTTACTTTTTTTGAAAAATGAATATTACTGAAAATTACTTATTCAAATGTGTAATATAAATATAGACATAAACATAAATATATACATATTAATATATAAAGTAATTAATTTTCTTTCTTTTTTTTTTTTTTTTTTTTTTTGGGGGGCTTTTGTGGCCTTTATTGATAGGACAGCTGGAGAATGACAGGAAAGCAGGTGAAGAGAGGGGGGAAGACATGCAGCAAAGGGCTGTGGCCGGGATTCGAACCTACTGCCGCTGCTGGGGTTTGGAAGTCCCCGTACATGGGCGGACGCTCTACCAACTGAGCTAATGTCCACCCAAAGTAATTAATTTTCATCAATATAAAACAAAAGTAAGCCTATTCGTTTCTACCTCCGTGTCTGATGGGCACTGGAAAAAGCGCCCATCAGACAGTGACGAATAGCCAATAAGGGACTGTTGCTAGGGCAAGATAAGCGCCTACCAACGTGAATTTGGCCAACTAGCAACGTTGAAAATAATCTCCGAAGGGCGCTTCTGAAATCGCCCCTCGGGTAAATTCAGCTCATGTTGGTGCCAGTGTGCTGTATTAGCTGGTGTTAGATTAACTGGTGACAGTCCAGGCAGATGTGAAGGGGGCGTTCCTTTGAAGGACCCTTTTGTTTACTATCCAAACATCTCCCGAATCCATATTATACACAAAAACTAGCTCTTTACACCCATTTACTTACTTAGTGGTGAAGTGACTTCACAATATTTAGCATGACAACGAAACATTTTAAAGAATTACAGACTTATTTGACGGCGCAAATATACAGAAGGTAATATATAGGTAACTATCTTAGATGCCTGATCAAAATGTCAAACTTTCGACAGTGTCAACTTGTGATAGCCCCAAAACCTGCATTGTACCGTCACTTCGGCATATCAACAAACAATTTGTTCATGTTCAACGTATAACGAAGTCGGGAGGGCTTGAAAATGGGTACAGAGAAGTAGGTTTATATATAAATTTTTTTTTAATTTACACATGCACACATGTTCCCCTTACTCATTTCTTTATAGGTTATGTAAGCTTTTCGGCAGTATATTGTTGACCATTTATTTATATGTGTGTGTGTCTGATGTGTGTGCACCATTCTGTAATCTGTTATTTTTATATTGAATCAATAATTACACTTTTACGAAGCACTGGTATCCTCTAGTTTGTGTCGAATTGTAGTGGGATGGTTGTTAAAAACTGAGTGTTGCACAGTACTGCTCCACCAAGAATATTTTTCACCAGCCGCCACTGGTATTGACAATTAGGCATTATGTCAATTAATAGCAACAGATTATTTCCATGAATATTCTTTCCTTGAGCCAGTTTTCCCAAACATTAAATTCATTATTTCTGTTTGGCCCCACAATAAATATGTGTGTAAGTTATTAACAGATGTAATACATATTTATGTTAGTAATAAAAACAAATGATGATTTTATCCATCCGTCTAACAAATTAGCATTTAGCACATTATAGACATTAGATAGTAAATTATGTCTTATCGGCTGTTTAATCTGCTGTTTAAAAGTATTATTTATTATTTTTTATTGCTTTTAAATTCAAAGTGGACAAGTCCCTTTTTTATAAAAAATGGTAAAACATGAGTTTTTGTTCTTAAATATTCTCAGATTCATGAACCAGGATTAAGAATTCAAGCTCCAGGGTTTATTCAATAATAAAACAATAAAAGTCACTCAGTGCAGAACATGAAATCTTAGTATGATACACAGATGTGAGTGAAATTGTTGGTACCCTTCTGTTAAAGGTGCTATGAGGAGAATTTATCGCCGGCGTAATGCTGCGTTCCTGTAACCTCGGAAATGGGAGTGACATCATCTCTGACTTATCGGCGTTCCAGTTGAAGTCAGAAAAAAACATGCCGATCTACCAGGCTATTGTTAGCTGTTGTTAGCACGTCCTGCGTTGTTGTATGAAGAATGTGATTATCACTATGGCAGCATTTTTGTAAATATAAATTTAACAATACTATGTATACAGCTGATCTAGAGCGACACACCCCAGTCAGAAGTGCAAATAAATGGATTATTACAGGAGCTAAATAACTGTTCACACTGGGGGCATCCATCTTTGATTGACACCTCAGGGTGACGAGGTTTCACCGAGTTCCCAGTAGGAAATTCTGACTTCGGAGGACGTTCCAGTTTTAGTTTCCCACTCGGAGCTCAAAATTCCTACTTCTGACTACAACTTGAACGCACCGGAGACGTGAAGCCAAATGTGTTTGTTTGTTGTGGTAAATGCAGCATGGATCTTAGTCGGAACTCTGCATTGCTTTACAAGTTCTTTTTCAACAACTTACAGGATGCAAAGCCACGAGGTAATGTATCTCTTTCTAGCCACGTAGCGGTAGTTTTTAATGTGTGACGACAAGCAATGCGGGGAAAAGTTATTATCGTAGTTGTAGACGGCTGTATATCGCTACTTACAGCCCGGCGCTCTCAGATGTGTAATATAAATAATAAAATCATATAAATTTGCTCTAGTTTTAATTGTCTTGTTCCCGAAGTTGAGTATCCAGGCCAGTCCAGCCCTGTCCGACCCGACCAGGAGGCTAAGGAATAGCATTTAACGATAACCTATTTTGATGCTATAAAACTCATCGATAAGTGCGTATTTGGATCAGGCATACATCTGAAAGTGAGACTTTTTTGTAATTACTTAAAAACTCCTCACAGTCTCTTTAAAGAAATAAAAAACCCAGATTGTTTGTTTTTTAAACAATTACGTTGAACCACAATTTAAAAGCAACGTCTGATTTTCATGTATTCTTTCTTTTGTCAGTATTAAGTTGTTTCAGTGGTCATTGTAGGTTTTCTTTCTTGAACAGAAGGTTACAGACAATTTTGCACACGTCTGTATTAAAAATATTATAAGTTGACTTTATTTCAACCGGTTTTATCTTTTTCAGCCAACATCAATTCAGATTATACTAATGAAATCTTCATGATATTTTAAGCCTTGAACCCTTTCATGCATGGTGTTGAATACAGTAGACAGATATTTGGAATCAATTTTGTACCCTTTAGGTTGTAGCACCATGCCTGACTACCCGCTGGTGAACCCCCAAACCCTTGTCTAAAGCCTAATGTCAATATTATCTTTAGTCTTTGCACTTTTGTCCTTTGCCATATCAAGATATTGCATCCAAAATCCAAAACAGCCGCCAAAGAGCAAATTTGGTATTTAGATTCCACAAAATGTTATATTTCTTATTTTATATATTGGTGTTATTCACTGGTGAATAGTTTGATTACACAGCAATAGTAAATATACCTCAGCATGCTTATTTTTTTTGTAACAGACAGGCGATGTTTCGGTGCATACCTTCACTTGCTTGTTTGTTAAAAAATAAAGTATATCTATGTACAAAAAATGAACTTTTTCAGACTATTAAGTGAAAAATAGAGTCATATACTTCAGATTTAGCTTATTCTTTTATTAACTTTTTTTTTTTTCTTTGTGATTTAGTAATTCATGCATGAAAGGGCTGAGTACCAGATTTTTGTCATGATGCCATGTTCTCACTTGAAAATAAAAATAATTTATTTTTTGTGCTGAATTATTCCAGCCTGGCAGGGTTAAGCAGTTACAGCGATTGCTATGAACCATTTCTCTCTCAAAGCCTGAATCATAAGAATGAAGAATGAAATATGCTCACACATTTCCCTGACGGTTAAAGATGTTTAGATTTTTTAGTCTTTGTTCATTAAGTTATGACTTTCAGTTTTCTGAGTTCAGAGAAACATCCTGAACTTTGCTCCTCTGCTCAGTCGACCTGATGAAAGTCAGTTTATTAAACTGTGATTTTTGTTTTTATAATTTAAATAATTATGTGGTGATTAATGTCTTTATTTTCATAAGTTTTTCTTCAGTATCACTACAGCACATAACTGTAAATCCTTCTGTCGCTCCTCCTCATTTTTTTGTTGGACTGTGATTAACGAGGCGTTTTCTCTCTCCAGCGGTGCGTCAGGAGCAGAGGGTCCCGCCGTGGCCGTTTGCCCCGCCTCACTCCCCCCGGCGGTCGGCATCCTCCCAGTACTCCCCTCCCCTCAGCGTGGGCTCCTCCCCCAGCCGGGCCGCCCCGCTGTCGGCCCATCAGTCCCCCCTCCTCGAACGCTGCAGGGCAAGACGCACCAGGTGAGACCGCAGAGGCCTCGCCCACTTTGACCACATGTACAGGTGGTGGCCTGTGCATTTGACTTTCAAACACCAAAAGCATCCTGGGCATTAAATGGATACGCCAACACTCCTGTGTCCATGACAGAGAGATACCATCCTTTTGTCTGTGTGTCACTAACAAGAGAGACAGGCAGAGCTCCTCCACTGTTAATTAGCTTAGCTTAAACACAAGGAGACAATGGGTAGTGTTAGCCTGCCTCTGCTTACAGTCATCAGATTAAGTTTTCAGCAGCTGTGACTCATTTTACATCATCTTCTGTCATCATGTTTTCTTCTACTGGTAAACTGAGGCTTTGCTTTGTTCTACTTACAGGCACGTCTGTGGTGGTTTGTGCTGGAGATGTGAAATTCATGAATGAGTCGAGTCTTTTGAACGATTCTTTTAAGTTTATGGTGAAAAGTGATTCGCAGTTGTGACTGAGCCTTTTGTTTTTGAGCCATTCTTTACTGCAAATGGCCTGTAAAAACCAAATGGACCACTCACAACTGCAGACAATTTCTCACTGTTCACTTGAAGAATCGTTCAAAAGACTTGACTCGTTCATGAATTTCACATCTCCAGCACAAACCACCACAGACATGCCTGGAAGTAGAACAACAAAACAAAGCCTCCGTTTACCAGTAGAAGAAAACATGATGACAGAAGATGATGTACAACCAGTCACAACAAGCACACAAGACCATTTAAAGCTGCTGAAAAGTTGATCAGATGACTGTAGGCAGAGGCAAGCTAACACTATCCATGTTCTCCTTGTTTTTGAGCTAAGCTAATTAGCATGGGGCGAGCTCTGCCTGTCTTTTCCTTGTTACTGCAGCACAGTCTAGAGTGGAGTCTATCTGCTTGTCATGCACTCAGGACTGAGGCAAGACATGAAGAGAAAAAAATGTTGGCGTATCCCTTTAAAAACTAGTCACAATAAAACAGGTAAAGGGTAGAAGAGGACACAAGGGTCACAGTAGTCCTGTGGGTTTATGTGGTGAGGTGCAGATGTGGCAAAAAACTGTTGGTATCCTTCTGTTAAAGAAAGAATAACCCACATGGTCACTGAAATAACGTGAAACTGACTAAAGCAATAATAAATAAAAATTTACTGAAAATCAACTAAGGAAAATCAGATGTTGTTTTTGAATTGTGGTTCAACAGAACTGTTGTAAAAACAAACTAATGAAACTGGCCTGATCAAAAATGATGGTACCTCTAGAAAAGATTGATAATGATTTGACCATAGGGACATGATAAACTAAGCTGTGTCCTGTAATTATCATCACAGGTGTCTTCAAGCTTGTAATCAGTCAGTCTGCCAATTTAAAGGCTGAAAAGTGGTCACTGTGCTGTTTGGTATCATGGTGTGTACCACACTGAACATGGACCACAGAAAGCTAAGGAGAGAGCTGTCTCAGGAGATTAGAAAGAAAATTACAGACAAGCATGTTAAAAGTAAAGGCTCAAAGACCATCTCCAAGCAGCTTGATGTTCCTGTGACTACAGCTGCACAGATTATTCAGAAGTTTAAGGTCCACAGGACTGTAGCCAACCTCCCTGGACGTGGCTGCAGGAGGAAAACTGATGACAAACTGAAGAGACGGAGAATACGAATGGAAACCAAAGAGCCCAGAACAACTTCAAAGAGATTAGAGGTGAACTCCAAGGTACATCAGAATTAGATCACACCATCCATCACTGTTTGAGCCAAAGTGGACTTAAAGGAGGACATCACTGATGAAATCAAATCATTAAAAAATGAGACTGGAATTTGCCCAAATGTATATTTACAAGTCACAAAGCTTATGGGAGAATGTCCTTTGAACAGATGAGACAAAACTGGAGCTTTTTGGTAAGTCACATCAGCTCTATGTTCACAGACACAAAAATGAAGCATACAAAGAAAAGAGCACTGTACCCGCTGTGAAACGTGGAGGAGGCTCAGTGGGATGCTTTGCTGCATCTGACACAGGGTGTCTTGAATCTGTGCAGGTACAATGAAATCTCAAGACTATCAAGACATTCTGGAGTGAAATGTGCTGCCCAGTGTCAGAAAGCTTGGTCACAGTCACAGGTCATGGGTCCTCCAACAGGATAATGAGCCAAAACACACAGCTAAAAACACCCTCAGAACAAAACACTGGACTATTCTGAAGTGGCCTTCTATGATCCCTGATCTAAATCCTGTTGAACATTCGTGGAAGGAGCTGAAACATGCAGTCTGGAGAAGACAGCCTTCAAACCTGAGACAGCTGGAGCAGTTTGCTCATGAGGAGTGGGCCAACATACCTGTGGACAGGTGCAGAAGTCTCACTTAGAGCTACAGAAATGACCTGATTGATGTGATTGACTCAAAAGGTTGTCCAACAAAACACTGAGTTAAGGGTACCACCATATTTGTCCAGGCCAGACTCATCATTTTGATTGAAAAAAAAATAATTCTGTTGAACCACAATTAAAAACAATATCTGATTTTTGATTAGTTGATTTTCAGTTTAAAGTTATTTTAGTGACCATGTGGGTTTTTCTTTCTTTAAAAGAAGGGTACCAACAGTCTTTGCCTGTATGAGGTTTTATCAGAGGGTCATAGGTCAAAATAGGACCCCCACCAGCACTAACGCTCTGTCTGAACTCTGTCTCTGTCTCATTTGTGTCCTTCCTCCTTTTCATTCATTTATATTTTAACCCTTCGTGGTTCCCCTCCATCACGGCATGAACTAAAGTTCCCTTAACAGATCCGAGCTGGGCTTTCATTGACCTGCGACCTCCTGCCCTCGTCAGCGGGTCTCAGCTGCCCCCCCCCCCCCCCCCCCATCCCCCTGTCCAGACTCTCCGTAGGCGATGTGGACACCAGTGTATTCAGACAATTATTCTGCCCCTGACATCTCTTCAGTGGACGGAGGAGACCCACCAGTAGGCGAGGTGTTTTTGGACTGAGATGAACTGAAGGTCACATGAAGGACACACTAATGTCAGGTGGTCCAGGTCACCTCAGGACTTCACAAATGGAGAATCCAGGAAGGAGATCTGTGACGGGAGTTTGTTCATTAATTATTGTAAGATGAGAAGTTAGGAAACAAGGAAATCAGTTTGGTGTACTGATTCACCTGGTGACTGTGTAAGTTTGTGGTCTTGAGATGACACACGGGTTGACCTCGTCCGTGTGTTTGTGTGTTAGCTAAATAACTTTCTCACATATAAACTGATGATCAGTGTTTTTGACTCAGTGATTGAAAAAACAGCTTCATATGACAGACCAGCAGAAACTTCACTGCTTTGATGACATAGATCGCGAGGTCATCCATTAACTCAGTCGCTCATTAGACCATAACACCCAGACTCTCCTGAGGTTAAATCACTGGTCATCAGTTAACTCAGTCGCTCATTAGACCATAACACCCAGACTCTCCTGAGGTCTAATCACTGGTCATCAGTTAACTCGGTCACCCATTAGACCATAACACCGAGACTCTCCTGAGGTCTGATCCCTGGTCATCAGTAAACTCAGTCGCTAATTAGACCATAACACACAGACTCTCCTGATGGTGAGGTCTGATGACTGGTCATCAGTAAACTCAGCCACTAATTAGACCATAACACCCAGACTCTCCTGATGGTGAGGTCTGATGACTAGTCATCAGTTAACTCGGTCACCCATTCCACCATAACACCCAGACTCTCCTGAAGGTGAGGTCTGATCACTGGTCATCAGTTCACTCGGTCACCAATTCCACCATAACACCCAGACTCTCCTGATGGTGAGGTCTGATCACTGGTCATCAGTTAACTCAGTCACCCATTCCACCATAACACCCAGACTCTCCAGATGGTGAGGTCTGATGACTGGTCATCATTAAACTCAGCCACTAATTAGACCATAACATCCAGACTCTCCAGAGGTCTGATCCCTGGTCATCAGTAAACTCAGTCGCTAATTAGACCGTAACACACAGACTCTCCTGATGGTGACGTCTGATGACTGGTCATCAGTAAACTCAGCCACTAATTAGACCATAACACCCAGACTCTCCTGATGGTGAGGTCTGATGACTAGTCATCAGTTAACTCGGTCACCCATTCCACCATAACACCCAGACTCTCCTGAAGGTGAGGTCTGATCACTGGTCATCAGTTCACTCGGTCACCAATTCCACCATAACACCCAGACTCTCCTGATGGTGAGGTCTGATGACAGGTCATCAGTTAACTCGGTCAACCATTCCACCATTACACCCAGACTCTCCTGACGGTGAGGTCTGATCACTGGTCATCAGTTCACTCGGTCACCAATTCCATCATAACACCCAGACTCTCCTGATGGTGAGGCCTGATCAGTGGTCATCAGTTAGCACGGTCACTCAATAGACCATAACACCCAGACTCTCCTGATGGTGAGGTCTGATCACTGGTCATCAGTTAACTCAGTCACCCATTCCACCATAACACCCAGACTCTCCAGATGGTGAGGTCTGATCACTGGTCATCAGTAAGCACGGTCACTCAATAGACCATAACACCCAGACTCTCCTGATAGTGAGGTCTTATCACTGGTCATCAGATAACTCAGTCACCCATTAGACCATAACACCTAAACTCTTCTGATGGTGAGGTCTGATCACAGGTCAACAGTTAACTCAGTCACCCATTAGACCATAACACCCAGACTCTCCTGATGGTGAGGTCTGATGACTGGTCATCAGTTAACTCAGTCACCCATTAGACCATAACACCCAGATCATATGGTGAGGTCTGATGACTAGTCATCAGATAACTCAGTCACCCATTAGACCATAACACCCAGATCTTATCCTGAGGTCTGATCATTGGTCATCAGTTAACTCAGTCACCCATTAGACCATAACACCTAGACTCTCCTGATGGTGAGGTCTGATCATTGGTCATCAGATAACTCAGTCACCCATTAGACCATTACACCCAGATCTTATCGTGAGGTCTGATGACTGGTCATCAGTTAACTCAGGCACCCATTAGACCATAACACCCAGATCTTATGGTGAGGTCTGATGACTGGTCATCAATTAACTCAGTCACCCATTAGACCATAACACCCAGACTCTCCTGATGGTGAGGTCTGATGACTGGTCATCAGTTAACTCAGTCACCCATTAGACCATAACACCTAGACTCTCCTGATGGTGAGGTCTGATCATTGGTCATCAGATAACTCAGTCACCCATTAGACCATAACACCCAGATCTTATCGTGAGGTCTGATGACTGGTCATCAGTTAACTCAGGCACCCATTAGACCATAACACCCAGATCTTATCGTGAGGTCTGATGACTGGTCATCAGTTAACTCAGTCACCCATTAGACCATAACACTCAGATCTTATGGTGCGGTCTGATGACTGGTCATCAGTTAACTCAGTCACCCATTAGACCATAAGACCCAGATCTTATCGTGAGGTCTGATGACTGGTCATCAGTTAACTCAGTCACCCATTAGACCATAACACCCAGATCTTATGGCGAGGTCTGATGACTGGTCATCAGTTAACTCAGTCACCCATTAGACCATAACACCCAGACTCTCCTGTTGGTGAGGTCTGATGACTGGTCATCAGTTAACTCAGTCACCCATTAGACCATAACACCCAGATCTTATGGTGAGGTCTGATGACTGGTCATCAGTTAACTCAGTCACCCATTAGACCATAACACCCAGACTCTCCTGATGGTGAGGTCTGATCACTGGTCTTCAGTTATTAGCTAGGTTCTATAATATTGATCATTGGTGTTTGTTTGTTTTCTTGTCCTTTCTGATTTCCCGTCATGTTTTCAGTTTGCTTCTAACACCATGGGTAATCATACTCAGCCTGAGGCCTGTAGCGCCCTCTGGTGGTGTCCTCCAGTCACAGGCCTCACCTGCAGGTGCTGACGTGACTGCGAGTGAGTCTGATGATCTGGTGCATCCCCTCTTTGTCAGACTCAAACAGCAGCGGAGAAACATCGTTAAATGGATCTGTGACCTGCCAACAGTAACCACGTGACCCTCCTGTGGGGCCAGACCCCCCAGCTGAGACCCCCTGAGGACGTTTCTGTCTGATTTTATAGAAACATTAAAGATCTTCGATGAGCAGAATGATCCTCCCGTGTTTTTATTAAATGCTTCTGTCCACTCTTTGAGTTTTTATGTTTGATTCCTTCATCGCTTCAGTTTTGTTCATCAGTCCTGTTTCTTTATTTTCATTGTTTTTTATAATTTTTCTTTTTCATTTTGTTCTGTTGATTCTGCCCCCACCTCCCTCCTCTTCATCCCTCCATCCTCCTCCTCTCCTCTTCCTGTCAGCGATCAGGGTTTGGTAGCGAGACGCAGCGGGTACAGCCGACACCTGGACGTCAGAGCAGCAGGTGTGCACGATGTGATCTCCACAGGTGAGCTCCACAACCATCAGGAGACGGTTTAACACACTTCAGGTATCAGCCCCAAATATTCACAGAAATGGCAACGCTGACGCGCCGCAGCGCGTGAGGTGGAATTTTTTGCGATAGACTACAATTGGAGCAAAGTGCTCTGCAGTACGTTTCAAGGACGCTCCGCGGTGCGGCGCTTTCGCATCCAGTGGAATTTGGGGGTCACGCGCCACATTTTACTGTCAGTATCAGTAGCGGTGTTGTAACGCATGAAAAAGTAATTAATTAGATTACCCCTTACTGGAAAAAATAATTGTGTTAGTAACACTGGGCTTGAATGGAGCTAACATCGCATCAGCAGGAAGGAAATTCATGGAATCCTCGTCATATTAGGGCTGGGCTATTAGTCGAAAGATAATCTAAACATCTAGACCCTCTGATTAAAGTATTTGTACTCATGTTGATTATTTAGATTATTTTCTCTGTGTGAGTTACATCTCCAAGCCCCCAACATACAGTCTGCGTTCACTTTCACCAACAAGTGCCAAACTATTAGGACCTTGTAGTTAGGAAAATGTCGTCTCCATTGTTTGGAATCATTTTGGATTCCGTGCAGTGAACATCGAGCAGAAAGAAGTTAAAGTGTAAATACTGCAGGAAAACCATTTCTACGATCACCGGTAACGCCGACAATTTGTTCCAGCATATCATAAAATAATTGTTCATTAATCGAGGTAATCAAGGTACTATAGCCGTATTGACCTAATCGGAGCAGGACAGACGCTCCGCTGTAGAAGAGTTACTGACGGTGCAGTGTGTACGGGGGACGATCATTTCCCCCCGTCAGGGATGTGTGACTGGAGCTTCACTGACCGACTCTCCTCATGTTTGTTCATCTACAGGTGTGACGACGATGGAGGATCAGCCACACACACCTGGACACACACACACACACACACCTGGGACCAGGTGAGGATCGCATTTAAAACATTTAACAGGTTTCAGGAAGAAGTGGAAGGTTCAAACAGGTGTCTGGTCGTGACAGGAGAGAGCTGGTCACTGAACGTCACCTGGACGAGAATCAACACACTGTTCCAATGAAGCTGGGACGCTGTGTCAAATAAAAACAGAATGCAGTGATTTCAATCCTTCTGACTTAAAGCCAATGTCAGAGAAAGCCAAAAAAGCTGGGACGGGAAAAGTAGATAAACGCTGTTGTTATGCCCCGTCTAGGGGTGGCTAAGACACAACATGAAGTAAACCTGTTTCCACCGAGTTCAAACAGCCACTGGAGCAGTCGGAATGATTTATTTACAAAAACCAAAATTACCAATAACAAGAAAAACAATTTAAACAATACTTCAAGGTGACCAGAAAATCAACTCTACATTACCAAAATACAATAACCAAAATCTAATTGCTCTCAGCACCAAGCTGACGTGGCAGTTTGAACTGCGGCTGATCCAGGGATTCCCTCCCCGTCGCGGTGACGTCAGCGAGCGCTTTTTATCGGGCCTTTCCCTCCTCCGAAACCAATCACTGGCGTCGGCGTGATGCCAGCAGTCCAACCAGAGGCAGGGGCGGCACACCTGATCAAGGCAACCTGACTCACACACGTTCACACACTCAGAGGGTGCAGGAGAACCCCCCCAACACCACCAAACAAAGAAAAACACAATACAATACACAAAATACGACCAGGGTCGTAACAGCTGTGAAGACACCTGTCTGGATCATTCCACAGGTGAGCAGGTTGGTCAGAGGCAGGTGAGAGTCATGATTTTAACTCGTACCTTTACGGGTTTCGATGGACCTCTTCTACTTCTGAAGTGTCCTCTGATATTCGTGTGACTTCTCTTTTTCAGTTGATTTTACGGAGGCATGGTCAGCCTGTCAGATTAGACAGGCTGACCACGCCTCCTGCTGTCTGGTGTGAGACAGCATGTTCGCCCCTCGTCCCGGTTCATCATCCTGTGGACACGCTCCCTGATTTCAGTTGCTTCCCTGATCCAGCTCTGGTGTTTGTTGCTCTCCGTGTGGATGACTTTGGCGTTGTTCCAGTCCATGATGTGATTCTTCCTGCAGACGGAGAGCAGCTCAGGTTTACTGCAGCAAAAACCTGAGCCCAAATCACCGTCCCATCATTCTGTGATCTGGAATCACAAGTAAAGCCAACAACAGGAGAGCAAACCCTCTCTGTCCATGGACTGGAATAATGCCAAAGTCACCTGCACGGGCAGCAACAAACACCTGCTGCAGTCCACACCTGCCTCCGCTGAGTCTGTGTGGATCATTGTGAAGACAAACAACAGAGACCCGAAAGTGGTGTTAAAGGAAAGGTGATGTCACAGCGGTAAACATTGTTCTGTCTTAGCTTTTTGGAAAATAAGTGAACATTTGCTTATAAACACTGAAGTTTATCAGTTTGGACATTAAATGTTTGTCTTTGTAAAGAATACAGATCGTTGGATGAAGTTGGGAAAAGGTTTAGAGTTCCCCATATTCGGTTTTAGTTAACGTCCCAACTTTATTGGAATTGGGGTTTGTACAGAAGATCTATGAAGCAGCTGTTGTAGGCTGGAGAATGAAGCTGGAGACTTCAGAGTAAACTGCTCGATCTGCTGAGACCAACCCGAGGAAGCAGACGGATGGATGGACATACAGAGAGACGGTCGGATAGAAAGACAGATAGATAAATTGACAGACAGATAGATAGACGTACAGATAGCTAGATGATAGATAGATGGATAGATTATGATGGATAGATGGAGATTGGATTGATGGATGTCTATATGGTGGATGGAGACATGAATAGATAGAGAGATAAATGATATATAGATTAATAGATGGACATGATTCTAATGTATAATAATATACAGTATTAGTATGTTTCAGTCACAGACCTGTTTTAAAAAATTCAGATCAGAAGTAGGTGTGCGACTGAAAAATGATTAAGCGTGGTCCACACAAAGATTATCAGGCTGTTTTTGTCCAGACTTCCCCCTTCCAGACAAAGGACGGCAAGCACCAGATAATCATTTGTTTTATAAGATTATCCTGTCAGATTATTCTGTGGTGGTGTTAAGAGTGAATTTTTCCAGATGATCAGCTGGTGTGTGGGGAAAGTCAACTTCTCCTGAGTCATGACTCTGAACTGTGACGTAGACCAGAATCAAGAAGGAGCTGACTGAGGAACAAGGGAGCAGGCGGGAATGAAACAAACATGGCCGACCTGAAACAGAAACATAAAGGTGGACCTAATGCTGCGTTCCAGTAACTTCAGAACTGGAAAGTGGGAGTGACGTCACCTCCGACTTATCGGTGTTCCAGTTGAAGTCGGAAAAAAAACATCCTGATCTACCAGGCTATTGTTAGCTGTTGTTAGCACGCCTGCGTTGTTGTTCACAAATATCACATGAAGAATGTGATTATCACTATGGCAGCATTTTTGTAAATATAAGTCTAACAATACTATGTATACAGCTGATCTAGAGCGACACACCCCAGTCAGAAGTGCAAATAAATTGATGATTATAGGAGCTAAATAGCTGTTGACACTGGGGGCATCCATCTTCCATTGTCAACTCGGGGGTGGCGAGGTTCTCCCGAGTTCCTAGTAGGCTATTCCGACCTCGGGGGGCGTTCCAGATAAAATTTCCTTCTCGGAACTGGGAAATTCCGACTTCTGACTACAACTGGAATGCACCATAAGAAACAGAGGACCAGCTCACATGTCTCCAGGATTTTTCTTTTCTTTGTTTAGTTCTTGATTTTCCATCAAAAATAGTCCCAGACCTCCACCACTGCGTCTCGTACGTCCTCTCCCATGTTGCATGTTTAATTTTCTGGTTGTTGCCAAAAACAACATTCATTTTGTTGCCGTTTGTTCTTCTTTTTTGTTTGTTGGATCAGGTTTGATCAGGTTTCTGTGTGGAGGACTTGTGTCTAGATCGATAATGGGACAGAACATTTATACTCTGCATGCATAGAACAAACAAGAACACAAGAAATCCCACATTCTGCTGACCCCTCTTGTGTCTGTCCACGGCTCCGTCGCTCACAGCAGAATGTGGGATTTCTTGTGTTCTTGTTTCTTGTTCTATGCTCCTAGTTATTGCAGAGTGCGCGTTCCTTTGGTTTGGTCAGCCGCGGCTCCCGTAGGCACCCGTAAGTGTAGCATAGAAATGCCAAGTAGTACTGTTTAGGCTATAAACATGTGCTAAATGATGTCATTTCGAGTAAATGGTGGACGTTACCCGCTCAGGACACTTGGATTAAAGCGCACGAGCAGTGTGGAGGAATATTGCCGACTTTTTGTGGACTTTTAAGGACACTGTTCGTTCGGGCTCTTATCTAAGTCATGATATCAATGTCAGTGGACAGCGAGTATACCCCCAGATCTCCGGCTGCATCCTAGATGTTCCAAAACTACTCCACAGTGTTGTTCAGCATGAGGGTGAGTAGAAAATGAGGCCAAATCATTGTTTGGGTGTAGTGTTCCTTTAATGTCTGATATTTGACCTTCATCACTCTAACCTCCTCCTCTCCCCCACAGAGCCCCCCTCCTCCCCCCTTCACCTCCTCCATCCAACACACCGCCTGCTCCACCTGACAGAGACCAGTGCCAGACGGAGGACGGAGACCTGTGGGCCAATCAGAGGCTGCGGCCCGAGGAGGGCGGGGCTGGAGGACTGTGGTCGTGGACCGTGGGTCAGAAAGCGTTCAGCGCTCAGTGGGTCAAACAGAAGCAGGAGCTGCGGAGCACGAGGCCGTGGTGACCACGAGTGTCTCACCTGGACAGGGTTCTTCTCATGAACACCTGCAGTCACTGTGAAAGAATTTTAAATAAACAAAGACTTGTGCCAAATGATTTAATATATTTACACAGATGTTTGGAACTTTAATAAAACTTTTAGTTAACGTGTGTGGACCTTTAATTCAGCTCCAGTTTAACAGGTGTGAACTTTTCATAACACTAAAATTAAACACGAGTGTTTCCCTTTATAAATATATGTTAAAATTGGATAAATCTGATAAAAGAGACCTGTGATTATATTTATTCTCTTGAATTTATCTGTGCGTGATGGAAATTACCAAAATTAATACATAAATTGCCCTTATTTTATAATGAATCAGGTCAGACTTTATCATGTCTGTCTGAGTCTTTCCTGTCAACAAATATTTAAGAGAGTAGAATATTGGGTACTGTTTGCGTTTGGATATAACGAGGGCTAATTAATACAATAAAATTCTACGTTTGAATAATTATTAATAAACAGATGAGTGTTCACATGTTTGTGGGGGGGCAGACGAAGCTGATGTAGGCTGTAATTTCTGGTTATTAATCATCAGTGAAAACATTGATTTGAACAAGCCCATAGACTTTTCTGCTGTGGTTTACTTGTCAAAAACACTTTAATTAAAGCTCAGGTTCAGGAGGACATGTTAGAACAGTGACAGCGGCTCATAAATAAGAGAACATATATCCTCACAGGTGTAACCTTCGTCTGCGTGAGCTCATGTTCTGATGTTTCCACACTCAGACCGTCAGAAGAGGAGAATATGATCATGATGGACTGATGATCGATGTCCAGCTCCGCCCCTGAGGGGAGATATCGGGAGCCACTTCAGGGTCAAACTACAGAGAAACTACAGTGACTGGACGCGGCGCTGCAGTCAGACTCTCTCCTGTGTCTGTAAAATCCTGACCTGCAGCAGCGACTGTTTCATGTCTCACCTCCAGAAACCACGACAGGCAGGTAGACTCCATCTTTAGACTGTGTGCAGTAACGAGGAAGAGCAGAGTCAGTGTGTAGTTAGTCTGCCTCTGCCTACAGTCATCAGGTAAACTCTTCAGCAGCTCTAAATGGTCCTGTGCGCTTGTGACTTTTTTTTACCATGTTATATTGTGTTAGAGAGCTGCAACTATCGAGTATTTTTGGAATCGAGTACTCTGTCAATTATTTCTTTGAGTACTCGAGTACTCTAACAAAATATACTTTTTTGTTTTTAAACAAATAAATCAATTGTATACAATGCAACATGTTAGGGCTTTCAAAATGAGCAACCAAATGCCGTTTATTCCTCAGAAAAGGGTTTTATTTTAACAACTTTCAAAGTTTAAACCAGCACTGGCTTAGAACAAAACCAAGACAATACTGATTTACAAAGCAGTAATATAATTCTGCAATTATATTTGTGAAGTGTGTTCTGGAGGGCATTGTGTAGTTTGGATTGAAATCCTTATGTTCTTAAATCCTGTGTCCTCCACCATGGAAAGAGGACGCATGTCTGTTATGAGCACATTTAAAATGCTGTAATAGTAATAGTTGCAGCCCTAACAACATGCTAAGCTACGTACTAGGCTAACTCTGTTTGACATCAGACACACTGCACTGTTTTTTTTCGTCCCTTCTTGTAGTGACCACACACTTGGGACACTCTCTGCCATTTCTTCTGTGGACTCTCTCCTTTCTGTCCCTCTCTTTTCTCTTCCTTCATTATTTTACAAGCCGCGCAGCAGCGGAGGTAGCAGGCGCGTTGTGCCACAGAAATGACCGTCCATGTCAAACACCGTGCACTGTATAGTAGTCCAGATATATATTTATATGTATAATTATATATTAAACGAGGCTTCGAGGCACAAAATTTGATTCGAGGATATTTTGTAATTGAGTACTCGCGAATATTCGAGGAATCGTTTCAGCTCTATTGTGTTATCTATTTTTAGCCCAAGATTAGCACTTAATATAATTTTGAATGATGTAAATTCCAAATTAAAGCATGGGGCACATGCACAAACCACCGCCGACAGAACAAAGCCTTTGTTTGTGACAAGAAGGAGATTGATATTCAGAATTATGGCCAACTTTGTCAGTGAGGATGAGGATGACTTCTTCAGGGCCGATGAAGATCAAGAACCTTACCTATTCAAACCAGAATATAAGGAGGAGGAACAACGTGAGTGTGAAGGAAGAGAAGCCGAGGTCGTGGAGCAGTTATGTTTGTTTCAAAAGGACAAAGTCCTGATCTGAGTCTAAAAATAGATGACACAACATAAGGCAGTAAAACAAAAGAGTCATAACAAGCACAGAACTGTAGGCAGAGGCAGGCTAACACTATCCACTGACCAATCAATCAATCAATCAATCAATCTTTATTTGTATAGCGCCAATTCATAACAAGTGTTATCTCAAGACACTTTACAATAGAGCATAAAGCTCTTCATTGTATGGATACACATATATGCATAGATACATATATACATATAGAATACACATATACATATATATACAAATATATACATCCAACACCCAACATGAATCCATATAGCCAATCATGGATCCCTCCATCATGGCGGCAAGAAAAAACCTTCTGTTAAGCAGCAGGAAATCTTGAATGTGGATCCCAGTCTCATGATGAACAGCAAATCCACACGATGCTGTGATGGGTGTGAGGGCAAAGGAAGGGAAGTAAGAGGAGACAAGTGGACAAGTAAGAACTAAAGTTAGGGACAGGTCCATGTATCATCGGCCTGTCGCCTGATTTATTAGAGGGTAGCCTCTTGAGATGCTACATCTCATTTCTGGAGGGTCCTCATGTCTGAATGGTTGTGGTGATCATTTTCTAGAAGTATAATCTTAGATATTCAAACTGAAAATAAGAACTTATGGTAGTGACGAACTCATGGGTGCCCAGACCACAAGTGCATCCCAACCATATTTGTCTCCGCTAAGTATAAATGTGTTAAAGGCCTCTTGAGATGTGACATCCCATTTTCAAGAGGGACTTCATGACTATGTGGTAATAAGAAATAGATACTGTAGGTGTAACGATCATGGATATGGAGATCATGCTAATAACTACATGAACAGCTATAATGATAATGAGAATGGAGTGTTCCTAATAAAATGGCCAACTATGTGTGTCATGTTTATAGCTGTAGTTTTGAGGCTTCATGACTCCACAGCAGCAGGCAGTCTCCACCAAGGATCCCAGGCCACCTACAAGACAAGAGCCAGAGACGAGTACAGGAGCAAACAAAAGGGGCAAAAACAGATGTGGAGAGAGAGAGAGAGAGAGAGAGTGATAGAGCCCATTGTGCCAGACCCCTCCCCCCCGGCAGTCTAGGCCTATTACATCTAAACTATGAGTCTAGTTTATGAACTAATTTATTTATTTATTTATTTATAACCTATAAGCTGGTCCCTAACTGAAAGCTTTATCAAAGAGGAATGTTTTAAGTCTAACCTTAAAGGTAGAGAGAGTGTCAGACTCCTAACTGTGGTTGGTAAATTGTTCCAGAGAAGAGGAGCCTGATAACTGAAGGCTCTACCTCCCATACTACTTTTGAGATTGATGGCACCACAAGTAGGCCAGCATCTTGGGAGCGTAATGTTCTAGAGGGGTTGTACGGCACTACAAGCTCTTCAAGATAGACTGGTGCCTGTCCACTGAGAGCTTTATAGGTGAGGAGAAGAATCTTGAATTCTATTCTATATTTAATGGGAAGCCAATGCAGAGAAGCTAAAACAGGAGTAATGTGGTCTCTTCTCCTAGTTCTAGTCAGTACACGTGCTGCAGCATTTTGGACCAGCTGAAGCGCCTTAAGTGACTTGCTGGGACAGCCTGAAAGCAGAGAATTACAATAGTCCAGTCTGGAGGTAACAAAAGCATGGACTAGCTTTTCAGCATCGCCTCTGGGACAGGATAGGCCTGATTTTAGCGATGTTATGAGATGAAAAAAGGCTGTTTTTGAAATTTGCTTTATGTGAGAGTTAAAGGATAAATCCTGATCAAATAGCACTCCTAGATTTCTAACAGTTGTGCTTGGTGCCAGGCTAATGCCATCTATGGGAGTTAAATCACTAGAAAAGGATTCTCTAAGGTGTCGAGGGCCCAGCACAATAATCTGTCTTGTCTGAGTTAAGAAGAAGAAAATTTCTGGCCATATCCAGGTTCTGATGTCCTTTAAACAGGCATCTAGTTTATCTAAGTGGTTTGTCTCACCTGGCTTTAATGATACATAGAGCTGTGTGTCATCAGCGTAACAGTGAAAATTAACAGAGTATTTCCTCATGATATTACCAAGGGAAGCATATATATAGAGAAGAGAATTGGACCTAGCACTGAACCTTGAGGAACCCCGTAACTTACTTTAGTGTACACAGAGGATTTGTTGTTCACGTGTACAAACTGATATCTATTGGATAAGTAGGACTTAAACCAGTTTAAGGCAGTCCCTGTAATCCCAAGTAACATCTCCAATCTCTGTATAAGAACATCATGATCAATGGTGTCGAAAGCTGCACTAAGATCTAACAAAACAAGAACAGAGAGCAGTCCTTCATCTGAAGCTGAAAGTAGATCATTGGTTACTTTAACTAGAGCAGTCTCTGTGCTGTGATGAGCTCTAAATCCTGACTGAAAGTCCTCAAGCAGGCTATTGTCTTGAAGGAAGTCACCTAGCTGATCAGCTACCACTTTCTCCAGGATCTTTGAGGCAAATGGAAGGTTAGAAATAGGCCTATAGTTAGCTAATGTTCCTGAATCAAGGTTAGGTTTTTTAAGGATGGGTTTGATTACTGCTGTTTTAAAAGACTGTGGTACGTAGCCTGTTGATAGAGATATATTTACTGTCTCCAGCAACAATGGACAAACTAGAGGAAAGACCTCCTTAAACAACTTAGTTGGGATCGGGTCTAAAAGGCAGGTTGATGATTTAGAGGAGGAGACGAGAGAATTTAGCTCCTGAAGGCTAATCGTAGAGAAACTGTCTAACTCAGGTCTGACTTCTACTACATTTAAAGGTAGGGCAGGTTCGGCTGGAGATAAAGAGTTGCTAATTTTATCTCTAATTTTCAGAATTTTATCATTGAAAAAGTTCATAAAGTCCTCACAGCCCAGGGCTAGAGGAATCACAGGCTCAATAGAGCTCTGACTCTGTGTCAGCCTGGCTACAGTGCTGAAGAGATATCTGGGGTTGTTTCTATTTTCTTCAATAAGTGAGGAGTAGTAGGCAGCTCGGCATGTTTTAAGGCTCTCATGTAGTTAATATGACTCTCTCGCCAAAGTATACGTGACTCTTCCCTTTTATCAGAGCGCCACATTCTCTAATTTACGGGTTGTTTGTTTAAGTGTACGAGTTTCTGAGTTAAACCAAGGAGCTGTCCTCTGACGTTTAATACGTTTTTTTGTCTCAGTGGGGCAATTGAGTCCAAAGTGGATCTTAGTAGACTGGCTGAGTCATCAACAAGCTGATCCAGCTGAATGGGGCTAAGGCTAATATCACAGTTATCAGTTGGCCAATTTATTGAGCTTAGGGCAGTAGGAATGGCCTCTGTGAATTTAGCCACTGCACCACTGGACAGATTTCTACTGCTCACAGTTTTGCTGCAAAACACAGAATCTTCCAGGAGGATGCTAAAAGTTACTAAGAAGTGGTCGGATAAAAATGGATTCTCTGGAAAAACTTTCACTTCATTAATATTGAGGCCATATGCTAAAACCAAATCAAGAGTGTGATTAAAATGATGGGTAGCTTCACTAACAGACTGAGTAAAGCCAACTGAGTCTATTAATGACATAAAAGCTGAGCTAAGACTATCACTCTCTTTGTCCACATGGATATTAAAATCACCTACAATGACTATTTTATCAGAGCTTAGGACCAAGTTTGATATGTACTCAGAGAATTCTGATAAGAATTCAGAGTATGGGCCTGGAGGACGGTAAATTATCACAAACAGAACTGTCTGGCCAGTTTTTGAATCAGTATGAGATAAATTTAGAGTAAGGCTTTCAAAAGAAGTATATTTAGCCTTTGGTCTGTGATTGATTTGGAGACAGGAATGATAAATAGCTGCTACACCACCACCACGGCCTGTGTCGCGTGGTATGTGAAAATTTGAATGACTGGGGGGAGTGGACTCATTTAAACTGACATATTCCTCTTCTCGTAGCCATGTCTCAGTTAGACAGAATAAATCAATCTGATTTTCTGTTATAAGGTTGTTCACCAGTAAAGATTTGGACCTCAGTGATCTAATATTTAAGAGACCACATCTGATTCTCTGATGTTTTAAAGCCACTACATTTGAAGGTTTTATTTTTATCAGATTTCTGTGGTTGACACCTTTTTATTTGTTTGTGTGTTAATATCTAAGTGAGCTTTGGGTCGGGTACTGACACAGTCTCTATGGAATAATGTTTATCACTATTACAAAAGCCATAGCAGTTATCTAAGTGATGAACACAGCTGTCATAACAGTAATGACAGGGAAACTGTCTTAGAGCAAGCGCAGAGGAGCGTGGAGGACTGCAGCTCTGCAACATGGTCTCATCTCTGAGAGGTCATAAGTGTGACTCTGCCATGTTTTTTGACAGGAGAGATGCACCAGCCAGAGTAGGATGGATGCCATCTCTGCCTATCAGGCCAGGTTTTCTCCAGAAGGTTGACCAATTGTCAATGAAGCCCACATCATTTGCTGGACACCACCTCGATAGCCAGCGGTTGAATGATGACATGCGGCTATACATATCATCACTGGTCAGATGTTTGAGCTAAGCTAATTAGTGGTGGAGGAGCTTGTGCTTGTTACTACAGCACGGTCTAAAGATGGAGTCTACCTGCCTGTTATGGTTACAGGAGGTGAGACATGAAAACAGAAAATGTTGGTGTGTCCCTTTAAATCCAGGTGTGCTCAGACCTGCTGCAGGAGGATCAAACAGTTGTTCTGGTTTGTAGATGTGGATGTTCACACTGGTTTATTCTTTTAGACAGGCGGGGCGGGGGGTCATTACTGTTTTATGACCATGAATTTTATATCGGCAGCCCCGGGGGTCAGAACCACATGTTGGGAAACATCTGCTGACTGGACCTCCTGTGTGAGGTCAGACAGCTGCTCAGGTGTTTCTGCAGGTGACTGAAGGGTCACTGAGCTCAGGTGTGCTCCTCGCCCTCCTGCTAAACTTTAACCAGGAGGAGGAACTCGTTTTTCCACGAGTCGGCACACTGGTGTTCTCACTGCTGGAGGTAATGAGGCGTCACGGAGCGGCGAGGGTTAATGATCAACAGGAGAGCACCTGAGCTTCATGCCAGCAGGTGTTTCTGCAGGCTAACAGCTTTAAAACGCTCTCAACAGCCACTTTATTAGGGACACCTCTGTAGTCCCAGCTTGGACCTCCTTCTATCATCAAGCTGCTGAGATGTTGGTCCCTGTCTCCATGACAACATCACACAGCTGCTGATCATCCAGACTTTTCCTGATGGTGGTTTTCCATTTTGGTCTGAGTTGTTTTATGTTTTTTTTAACTCTGATGTTTGCTTGTCTTTTGTGGCCCTGCTGCAAAACTACTTTTCCGTCACGGGACAATAAAGAGATTCTGATTCTGATCCATGACCAGAGTCTCCTGCTCCACCACACCCCAAAGCTGCTCCACTAGACTGAGATCTGGTGACTGTGGAGGCCTCTTGAGTGAACAAACCAGTGTGAGCTGATCTGAGCTCTGATACATGGAGCTGCTGAAGTCTCCATCAGAAGATGGTCCACTGTGGTCATAAAGGGATGGACATGGTCAGCAACAATCCTCAGGTAGGCTGTGGGGTTTCAACAATGCTCAGGTGGGACTGAGGGACCACCAGCAGCAGCCTGAACCGCTGATCCAAGGCAGGATGGATCCATGTTTATGATGTTCACACCAAACTCTGAATGTGGAGCAGAGATCCAGACTCATCAGACCAGGAGACACTTTTAAAGTCTGCTGTGGTTCGGTTTGGAAACTCAGAGCCACGGGCCTTCCTTACACGAGGACGGCCCCGTATTGTCTTGGCATCAAAACATGTATCGCTGTTTACACATCGTATTGTACATAGGCTTGTGCATTTACATGACAACGCAAAATCCTGTAGTACATACACCCGGCCTAAAGGTGACACTGTGAAATTGCCACAAAGCACCAAAAACAGAAAATACGCATGCGCATACAAGGTCAACTTCCTTCCTGTCCATGCTTCTGTTCTGAACGTGGGTTGGGGGCGGGGAGGAGGAGGGGTGCTATGAGGTCACCGTCTTTTCTGGACTTATCCGTTTATACCAACTACGGCATGAAGATGAATACCCAGATATCCACCTGCAGACCCGTTTTCAAAAAAGATGCGGAGGAACTAACTTGTAAACAACACAAATATCTATAGACTGATTGATTGATACCTGAAGGCTCTACCTCCCATACTACTTCTACAGACTAATGTTCTAGAGGGGTTGTACGGCACTACAAGCTCTCTAAGATAAACTGGTGTCTGTCCACTGAGAGCTTTATAGGTGAGAAGAAGAATCTTGAATTCTATTCTGTATTTTATTGAAGCCAATGCAGAGAAGCTAATACAGGAGTAATGTGGTCTCTTCTCCTAGTTCTAGTCAGTACACATGCTGCAGCATTTTGGACCAGCTGAAGCGTCTTAAGTGACTTGCTGGGACAGCCTGAAAGCAGAGAATTACAATAGTCCAGTCTAGAGGTAACAAAAGCATGGACTAGCTTTTCAGCATCGCTCTGGGACAGGATAGGCCTGATTTGAGCGATGTTACGAAGATGAAAAAGGCTGTTTTTGAAATTTGCTTTATGTGGGAGTTAAAGGATAAATCCTGATCGAACAGAACCCCAGGATTTCTAACAGCTGTGCTTGGTGTCAGGCTAAGGCCACCTATGATAGTTAGGTCACTAGAAAAGGTTTCTCACGGTGTCGAGGGCCCAGCACAATGACCTCTGACCTCTGTCTGAGTTAAGAAGAAGAACATTCCTGTCCATCCAGGTCCTGATGTCCTTCAGACGGGGTTCTGGTCTGGATGGTCAGTTTCTAAACGCCTCTCAGGGCTCGTGGGGGGTCAGTGTTTCTGTTCGATCAGGATGACAGGAATCAGCAGACTGTCCTGCATGTCCACCCCTACTGAATAACTACTAAAGGACAAATGAACCAAAACCACAGTCCATCTGAAGGTCATCTGAAGGTCAGAGACATTTTTGTCTTTTATTCATCTGGACAAACATCAACACGTCTTTAAAACTGGATTCATTAAAGTCACAGAGAAAACAGGATCAGCGTGCCCACCATGTCCCTCAGCCAGTCCCTGAACAGCCTTTGGTACAACCTTCAGTCCTCTGGGCGTCTTTAGTGTGTCTGTTAAAATGTCCAAGAAGTTTTTTTAGTACAAACCCCAGTCCTTAGAATGTCTTTAGACTGTCCCTCAGTCTTCAGGACTTCTTTGGTCGATTTCTTTGAGCTCAATTTTTTATTTTGTCCTCAAAATGTTCCCAGAGCTTTTTTAGTCCAACCTTAAGTCCCCAGGTCGCCTTAAAACTGTCCCTCGGTCCTCGGGGTCCTTCAGTCCTCGGGGTTCAGCAGGGACAGGTAGATCCTGGACTGCAGGAATCGCGGGTAACAGTCGGTGTCCAATAGCGAGTAGATTCTTTTCTGAGCATGAGACAGAGACGTGTGAGATGGAGCCTGGAGCAGCTGGAGGGTTAGGTCTCGAGTCTTGCTGTCCAGATTCACCTTGGAGGAGAAAACAGAGAAGTTAGAAACACTCGGAGAATTTCAACAAACACGATCAAACCTGGAGACAAAGCTGTCACTGGGTCAGTCAAGGGCCCCTGAAGTCTAAAACAGGGACTGATGACCGGCTGGACATTAATGCAGGGCCGTGATGTGTGCCAGGTTTTCTTCAGAGCAGAGCACAAGAACATTTCTGTAGATCTTCGATCTTTAGCCTGATCAGGCCAAACAAAGTTTTCAACTTAAACCAGAACTTAAATCATGACGAACAGGGAGACACAATCAGTTAAAAGACATCAAAACTCCGTTTAAAGGGGTTCAAAAAGTTAAAAAGCTTTTAAGGGTTTCAACTGTCTAATAGATTCAAAGGGTTTTAAGGAACAAAAGGTCTTAAAGGTTAAAAAAGTTAAAAAGCGTTTTAAGGTTAAGAAAGCTTTCAGAGGTTCAAAATGTTTAAATGTTCAAAAGGTTTAAAATGTGTAAAAGTCTTTAAAGGTTCAAAAGGTTTCAAAGATCTAAAGGTTCAAAAAGCACACTGAAGTCAGAAAATATTGATATTTTTATGAAATCCAACCTTTACAAAACTATTGGGGGGACCCCAGGGTTGGATTGCATATAGGTGTGTTAAAAAAAAAGGTGCCGTGTAGGCGTGTTGGATGTTGTTGTGTTCAGGTGTATTTAGGTGTAGCTCTTGGGGTGCTCCTGGTTGGATGTAGGTGTGCCCAGGTGGACCTCTCATTGTGCTCCTGGTTGGATGGAGGTGTTATATAATTATGTTGGATGTAGTTGTCATAGGTGTGTTACTAGGTGTTAAATAGGTGTGTTGGATGTAGGTGTCACATAAGTGTGTTAGAAGGTGTCATATAGTTGAGTTGGATGAAGCTGTTCAGTAGGTGTGTTAGATTTAGACATGTTCAGTTGTGCCCAGGTGTATCTCTCAGGGTTCTCCTGGTTGGATGTAAGTGATAGAATTATATTGGATGTAGGTGTTAAACAGGTGTGTTGGGTATAGGTGTCATAAAGGTGTGTTGGATGTACAGTTGCATGAAAAAGTATGTGAACCCTTTAAGATTACTTGGATTTCTGCTTAAATTGATCATAAAATATTTTCTGATCTTCGTCTAAGTCACATCACTAGACAAACACAGTCTGCTTAAACTAATACTGCACAAAAAAGTATACGTTTTCATGTTTTTATTTGACACAATATTTAAACAGTGACAGTGCAGGGTGGAAAAAGTATGTGAACCCCTAGGCTAATTACTTCTCCAAGAGCTAATTGGAGCCAGGAGTCAGCCAACCTGGAGTCCAATCACTGTGATTAGATAGGATGTGTTGGTTAAAGCTGCCCTGCCTATAAAACACACCCCAGTTGTGAGTTACTTACAGAAATTACGGACTTACAGAAATGCTAACATTATTGCTGACAAATCTACAATACATAAAACATCACACAAGAATGAATTTCATGGGAGGACACCACCAAGGAAGCCATTGCTGTCAAAAAAAAACATTGCTGCACATTTGAAGTTTGCAAAAGTACGGAGCCCCGCTGGTGACATTGTATAGAAAAATAATAATGCGTGGCCACAAGAAAGTAAGGCGAGGCCACGAGATAGTTAATGCGTGGCCACGACAAAATTCACCTTAAGTATTGTGATCTGCCAGTTTCAGAGCAATACAGAGACTGTAGCCTCTTAATATGGACAACTTTGAATACATTGATCTTTATTTTAATTTGGGAATGAACTACAATGACATTCTTAAGTCACTTGCGATTGGGCATGGAGTAGTTCTTAGCAAGAGACACTAAATTCAGCTGCTCTAAATGACTGCCGTCTCACCATCCGTGCTTCGGATAAATGTGGTCATGCCATCCAGGTTTCAAATTCTGTTGCGCACTTTGCCCAAATTTTACGGTAGGCCAAATGTTACGGAGGTATGACGGTGGTGCGTTCAGTGGCACCGTGAAAAAATAACTGCTTTTGTTTTGGTCACGCATTATTTTCTCGAGGTCACGCATTATTTATCTCGTGGCCACGCGTTACTATCTCGTGGCCTCGCCTTACTTTCTCGTGGCCACGCATTATTATTTTTCTATACAATGTCACCAGCGGGGCTCCGTACAAAAGAGCACCTGGATGTTCCACAGCACTACTGTCAAAATATTCTTTGGACGGATGAAACCAAAATTAAGTTGTTTGTTAGGAACATACAACGCTATGTGTGGAGAAAAAAAAGGCACAGCACACCAACATCAAGACGTCATCCCTACTGTGAAATATGGTGGAGGGAGCATTATGGTTTGGGGCTGCTTTGCTGTCATCGACAGAAAAATGAATTCCCAAGTTTATCAAGACATTTTGCAGGAAAACTTCAGACCTTGTGTCCTCCAACTGAAGCTCAACAGAGGATGGGTGATGCAACAGGACAACGACCCAAAGCATAGAAGTAAACAAACAATGGAATGACTTCAGTAGAAGAAAATACGGCTTCTGGAGTGGCCCAGTCAGAGTCCTGACCCCAAAACGATTGAGATGCTGTGGCATGAGCTCAAAAGAGCCATTCACACCAGACATCCCAGGAATATTGCTGAACTGAAACGGTTTTTATACAGAAGAATGGTCCAAAATTCCTCCTGACCATTGTGCAGGTCTGATCTACAACTACAGGAAACATCTGGTTGAGGTTATTGCTGCCAAAGGAGGTCAACCAGTTATTAAATCCAAAGGTTAACATACTTTTTCCACCCTGCACTGTGACTGTTTACATAGTGTGTTGAAGAAAAACATGACAACGTATAATTTTTTTGTGCAGTAGTTAAAGTTTTTAGTTAAAGCAGACTGTGTTTGTCTAGTGATGTGACTTAGATGAAGATCAGAACATATTTTATGACCAATTTAAGCAGAAATTCAAGTAATCCCAAAGGGTTCACAGACTTTTTCATGCAACTGTAGGGTATATATAATTATGTTGGATAGAGCTGGAGTATAGGTGTATTAGTAGGTGTTATATAGATGAGTTGGATGTATGAGTAATATAGGTGTTTTGGACGTAGGTGATATATAATTATGTTGGATGTAGGCGTACTATCGAGATGCTCCTGGTTGGATGTATGTGTTATATAATTTTGTTGGATGTAGGTGTACCTCTCGGGGCGCTCCTGGTTGGATGTAGGTGTTAAACAGGTGTGTTGGACATAGGAGATAAACAGGTGTGTTGGATGTAGGTGTACCTCTCTGGGGGCTCCTGGTTGGATGTAGGTGCTGCAGATCTCCTTGGCTCTCCTCTGCAGGCTGAAGTTGTTGGATGATTGCTTGTATTGCTCACAGGCAAGATAGAACTGAAGGTTCTCCTCACTGAACTCTGACCTCAGGAATGCTCCAAACACCTGAACCCCACCTGGAGAGAAGAAGATGTGGTCACTGAACACCTCCAACACTTCTGAAGGTCAAAGAGGTCAGTCCATCAGTGTGACGTGGCTCCTGCCCAGCATGAACATACGACCATCCTCATCACTGAGGCTCCACCCTCACAGCAGAAGGTCTAAACCACCTCAGGCGGTCTAAAGGTACTTCCTGTTGTTGACCCTGTAAAGAACCAGCAGCACATAGTAACTTAAAACAGCATTGTGTAAGACTCCAGCTTTCTGCTCTCTGGTACCCTCTTTGGTTGTTGAGTGTAACTGCACTGTTATACACCAATGTGCGTTTGCTGACATACAGAGGGAGAAGAAGCTAACAGGACGTCCAGAGAGACAAATAAACCATGTGGACTGATAAGGTCCAGAGCACGGGTGTTGAGCTATGGATGTGGCTCTGTGGCTCTGCAGAAATCCCCTATAGTCTAGCAGACACTTCAGGAACTTCAGCCCTGATTGACCTTCACACCCGGAAGCTCTTTGGTTTCTGTTGGTTAGAGACTCCAGACCGAGGATCTGGTCTGTATCGTCATTCTCAGACTCTGTAAACAGCAGCAGCTCTCAGATCAGCAGAGAATCCTGAAGTCATAAACAGACTGATTTATACAAGTCTGTTCTGTAAGCAGCAGGTTACGACCTCTGCAGGTAAATAAATAACCAGGTCAATAAACAAGCCCAAAACAAGCAACATCCAGCTATTTTTTTTCTTTTGATATATTAAATTACATTAAAAAGAGAAGTCTACATTAAGTGTGTTTGATTTCATCCACATTACATTTAAAGTATCAGACATTTTTCTTATTTGGCTCTTAATTTACTTCTTAACATCCCTTACTTTATAGAAAAGTGCAAAGAGGAGCTGCTGTTATTTATAACTCTGTTATCACTGAACAGTCTGTCTGACCTTGATTTTTTACAGCCAAACAGACAAAGTCAGGCTTTTATCAAAGTTTAATGTTGATCCTCTGCAGCTTTATTATGGTGACAGCAGTAAGAGAAACATTAGAAATACATTTTATTCTAACTATAAGGATTTCTTTTTGGTGGAAAAATCTGTTTTGCTGCTTTTTACAGTAAAACTTATACTTGTGTATGGAGTGGGACAAAATAGCTTAACCTCTGAACTGAGTTTATTTTGGCAGTAGAGTCTGCATCAGATCCCTCCTGGTTTGGGTGCACAACACGCTCAAACTTTTGAAGTAAGCCCAAAAAACCACAATCTGCTACTGCCAATATTTAAAAGCAATTTTTCAACACAAGAAGCCCAAAGTTGCTTATAGTAAGCAGACCTGGCAAGTCTGGTAACCATCAGAACATTTCTGATCATGTTAGAAAGTTAAATATTATAATGATTTCTGTAAAGCTGGGGTTGGTGATTTTGGAAAACTAGCATGAATTTGAAAGTAGCATCTCCTCAGGGCTCCGCCTAGCCCCACCCCCTCACATGCACGCGCGCAGCCGCTATATCCAGAAGACTGATTCAACTCCAAACCCTCAGCACAACGTGTTTGTTTCACACTACACCAAGTCATGTCTCAGTCAGCACGAAGAAAACACCAAACAAACATGTAAAGTTAGTTAGTGCTCACAGCCTGATGTTGATCGGGTATAGGTAGTCCCTCTCCCATTCTCCACATAGCTGTCAAATCTCCTGTTTTGGCCATGAAACTACTGTATTTTCCGTATTTTCTCCTCTTTTCTCCCGTCCTCCTGTATCAGTATACTCCTGTAAATCTCGCGTGTGACGATATAATAATAAACACATTCCTCTGCCTCTCCAAACTGAGCTCCGTCTCTAGCCTGAAGGGGTAATGCTCCAAAATGATGGATGCTAACCACCGAAGAAGAAGTCTCAAGAACTGCCACCTGCAGTAGCATGGATGGCAGTTCTCGCGAGATTAGAGCCAACAGCGGAACAAACTTAGAAAAATAAAGAGTATTTTAGATTTCTTGTACATCTGTCTTAAAATGTGAGGGATACTGGAGCTTGGTTGGTGTTGTGTGACAGCTCACAGCGGACTTCCCTTATTTTCAAAGACAAAACTTGAAAGGTAAGCATTCTCCAGCGGAGTCTGTTCCCTACACGCTACATGATACATGCTACACGCACCGTCTGTGCACGCCGGAAAAAAGCACGCGCAGCAGGCACGCAGAATGGCGGCAACGGATTTGATTGGTGTAAAAAAAGGTATCCCTGCAAGTTTATTGGTTGGTGTTTTCTCTGTTTTACTCCTACTGTAGATAGCGGATATTTTTCGCTCTGTTTCAAGAACACATTATGAGTTGATTACCATCGGGTCATAAAGACCATTTTAACCAGTATTTCAAAAAGTGTATCTAAATCAGATCGCCCACCCTAGCTTTAAAATAGCAAAGAGTTGTAAACTAACGTTAAATGTTACACTGATTGATCCTGCTTGTCATGTTTTCAGCTAAGCTCCAACATTCCCTCAGTTATTTGATTACTTTTCTAAAGTTTCCAGAGTAAAACGGGCCTCGTAGCCATAGGGACACCGCCATGACAGGCTCCGTTTGTTTACTGCACCTGCCCCCTCACACATACAGGTCAACCTATGACCTTCCGCTTGAGCCATGACAGACAATACCCCTGATCCACAGCATCTCACCTGCATTCTTATAAATAAAGGTGGACTCACTTTGACAGGCCAGCAGGGCGTTCAGAGACTCCGCCCACTTCTCCAGCTCCTCCCTGCTGAAGTTCCTCCTCTTACCGTGTCCGACCTGCGACCACTGACGCATGAAGAGGTGCCGAGAACGCCGCTCAGCCACACTGGGGGAAGATGGAAGCAGGGTTTTAGCTTTTTTTAAATGTTTGTTTTTAGAGGGACACAGCTAGGCCTGTCACGATAATCAATAAATCAATTAACCGCACGATAAATAGAAATGTCCTCGGTAAGTTTGCCTCGATAAACTGACATGTGCATGCGTGTGTGTTTTCCTCCTCTCTTTCTATCAAAGAGGCTGGATGAGAAGATGGCTCACTGTGTCCACCTTTCTTAACACCAGGGTGCATCGGTTCTATAGTGGATATATAGTGGATTTATAGCAGAGTGAGCATTTGTCACACATGCAATCTTCGTGGGGGCTCTCGCGCATACTCAGAGAGAGCTGAAGTGAGCGTCCTGAGGAGTAACAAGGAAACAAAAGCTAATATGAATGATAGCATGAAAGCTACAGTTCCTAAGCCGACTGTCACTGCCCCAGTGTGAGAATGTGTTGGTTTTAATCAGAATGAACAAGGTGGGAGCTCATGAACACCGACGAGCCGATATGTCGCATTTCTTTGAAAGTCGTGATGACAAAGAAGGGGAGGTGCAGCGGAGCCTTAGTCCTGACAGTCAGTGCTGACTGAGGCGTTTGGTCTGCGAAGGAAATATAAATAAGGCAGCGTAAAATGGTGCGCGCTCACAGACAGTACCGTTCGCTACATTGTAAAAGAAATGCAGCCCTTTAGAGTTGAACAGCCAACAATGTTACAAACATTTGACAGACAGTAGGAATTGACTGGGAGAACGTACATGTCCCAAACTATTCAGGAGCTGTATAAACTCCATTTTATTTATTGTTTTTATTGTTGTGTGTTTTTATTGGAGTTTTGTTTTTCCTTTGCAGACACAAGGTCTGTTTTTTTATTGTTTTTAATTAGTATAATTATTTTTATTTACATGCAATTTTTCCTGAAAGAGAGTCAATTTCATTTTCATTGTTTTTTCTCTTTTTTGTTAAAGGTGCTATGAGGAGAATCTATTACCAGCAAGTAAAAGACTCTGCTACCCATGAGCCCGTGACTGTCGTAATGCTGCATTCCAGTAACCTCGGAACTGGGAGTGACATCATCTCACAGAGTTATCAGCGTTAGAGTTAAAATCGGAAAAAACATGCCGATCTACCAGGCTATTGTTAGCTGTTGTTAGCACGCCCTGCGTTATTGTTCACAAATGTCACATGAAGAATGTGATTATCACTATGGCAGCATTTTTGTAAATATAAGTCTAACAATACTATGTATACAGCTGATCTAGAGCAACACACCCCAGTCAGAAGTGCAAATAAATTGATTATTACAGGAGCTAAATAACTGTTCACACTGGGGGCATCCATCTTCGATTGTCAACTCGGGGGTGGCGAGGTTTCACCGCGTTGCCTGGAGGAAATTCTGACTTTGAGGGACGTTCCAGTTGCAGTTTCCTACTTGGAGCTCAAAATTCCTACTTCTGACTACAACTGGAACGCACCACAGACGTTTACAATCCACAGCATGCACTTGTTTTGAGGCTAATAAATACAATAAGAGCTCTGCATTGCTTTACAACTTCGTTTTTTCAACAACTTACAGGATGCAAAGCGACGAGGTAATGTATCTCTTTCTAGTTACGTAGCGGTAGTTTTTGATGTGTGACAACAAGGAAATTTTGGAAAACTTAGTATCATAGTTTTGTAGCCGGCTATTTATCGCTACTTACAGCCCGGTGCTCTAAGACGTGTAATATAAATAATAAAATAATAAAAAATGTGCTCTAGTTGTAATTGTCTTGTTCCTGAAGTTGAGTATCCAGGCCAGTCCAGCCCTGTCCGACCCAAATGGAAGGCTAAGGAATAGCATTTATAGATAACCTATTTAGATGCTATAAAACTCATCTTAAAGTGTGTATTTCGATCAGGCATATATCTAAAAGTGAGACTTTTTTGTAATTACTTTGAAACTCCTCATAGTCTCTTTAAATTTATTATATTGTTTATTTAGATTATTCTATTTAAAAGATCTTGACCTTCCAATTACAGTTAAATACACAAGAAATTAAAGTTTCTTTCTCATGATATGGTGTACTGACTTTATTATGACATATATTATAATTACATAATGAAAAAATGAAAAAAATTCAAAATAATATTGATAGTAATATCGTTTATTGGCAAAAAATTTTTTTGACAATTATCGTCCAGCAAAATTTGTTATCGTGACAGGCCACAGACACACCAACATTTTTGTTGTTTTCATGTATGTCCTCACTCTGAGTCCATGAGATGCAGGCAGACTCTAGTCTTTAGACTGTGCTGCAGTGACGAGAAAGAGACGAGTAGAGCTCAACCACCGCTAGTTAGCTTAGCTCAAACACAGCGAGTCAATGGGTGGTGTTAGCCTGCCTCTGCGTAGAGTCATCAGCAGTGGTGTAAAGGAACGAAGTAATAGTACTTAGTTACAGTACTTAAGTATGTTTTGGGAGTATCTATACTTTACTTGAGTTTATATGTTTTTTGCAACTTTCACTTTTACTTCACTACATTAAAAATTAAAAAATGATACTTTTACTTTGTCACATTTAAATTGTCAACTTAGTTACTCGCTACATAATAAAATGCGAATATAAATTACACTTATTTTCACATTTTATATTGAAGAGGATCGTACAGACTGTTTGTGCTCTTGAGCGAAGCTGAACACACCTCTGCCTGCCTCTGCAGCCTGTGAACGACTGTTTAGCATTGCAGGACTTGTATTCAGCCCGCTAAGAGCACGACTGAACTCAAGCAATTTTGAAAATCAACTTCTGCTAAAGATGAACCGCAAGTTTGTGGACTTTACGTAAGGGAGGAATGGAGAGAGGGAGTAAGAGGTGACAGGAGCTGAGGGAGGGAGGAAGAGTTAAACTTAATAAAGCTTGGGAGAGCAAAAACTATTTGTACCTGTTCTCTTTGTTTGTACTTTTACTTTTAATACTTAAGTACATTTAATGTAGCTACTTTAAGACTTTAACTTAAGTGATTTTTTAATGAGTGACTTTCACTTTTAGTTGAGTATATTTTATATAAGATATCTTTACTTTTACTCAAGTATGAGTTCCAAGAACTTTTTACACCACTGGTCATCAGTTTAACTCTTCTACAGCTCTGAACAATCCTGTGTGCTTGTTGTGACTCTTTTTTTCCACTCCATTATGTAACATTTTCTGTTTTTAAACTAAGATTAGGACTTTATGCAATTCTCTTAAGAAATACATATTAAACTAACTGTTCCACTGCCTCGGCTTCTCTTTTTGCTTAGCTTTCAAAACATGTCGTTCCTCCTCCGTATATTCTGGTTCAAATACGTAAGGTTGTGGATCATCATCAATCCAGAGAAGTTATCCCCCTATTTTAAAGTTAGTCATGAACCTTAATATCAGTCTTCTTCTACTTTTTTTGTTGACCCACTTACAAGCACGTCTGCGGTAAGTAGGTCAACAAGCACACAGGACCGGTTAGAGTTGTTGAAGAGTTTATTTGATGACTGTAGGCAGAGGAAGGCTAACGCTACCCATTGACTCTCAGTGTCAGAGCTAAGCTAAATAGCGATGGGCAAGCTTGGCCTGTCTCTTCCTCGTTACTGCAGCACACACACAAAAGGAGTCCATCAGCTTGTCATGGACTCTGGAGTGAAGTCAAGACACAAAAACAAAAGTTGGTGTTTCTCATTGAGATGATTTTAAATCAGTTCAGCGACACAACTCAGCACTCTGACCCTGAACATTCAGTGTTGACGTGGACAAACTGTTAAAGATTGTTCCTCACCTTTCTTTCTGTTCTGGATTGAACAGGTTGGAGTTTGATGAGTGTGGACTCTGAAACAGAAGAGAATATACAATGAGATCATAAAAATTAAATATTAAATCGGTCATAAACTTTTGTTTAAAATGATACACGATGACATCTGGGGGCAACAGCTCTCCACAGAAAGACTGAAACTGTTGGTACGACGTTCACGGTTCAACAACATGTGTCTGATTCCAGTATTTTGTTTCTGAGTGCAAACAGATTTCAGTCATCATCGTCCTTTTCTTTATATTTGTTGTGCTGCATTTGTGCCTGTGAGTCGGAGCGCAGGGCAAAGTTAACTCCTGCGGTGAGATGGAGGCATCACACAGCTGCTCTGAAACATGAGGGACCCTGATTCCTCTAGTCTGTGGTGTAGGACTGAAGATAGTTCAACAGTAATGTCTCTGGAGCCTCGTGGTCCCTGTTATGTAACTCCACATTAAACCACTGAGGCACAAACATCCAACAGGTCCAACAGGGTAACATGAACTCCAAAAATATCAGCACTGTGTGTTTAAAGAGCCAGAGCATGTCTGACCTTTTCACCTGGAAACTCCAGAACAGACTCAGGACAAACTGGACCCTGCAGCAGGAAAACTCCTCCTCAAAAAGAACATCCAGACCTTGTTTAAAGTCTTGCTGGTTAAAACATGTCTTCCATCTTAAATCCTTGCTGAAGTCGGCATGATGAAATGAACTTGCGGATAATAATGGGCCTTAATGAGGGACGTGGATGGTTATATTATGATATGTTCAATGACAGCTCGGAAAGATGACAATGACCCAGATTTCCATGCATCCAGCTGCTGAGTGCAGTGACTGATCTCACCGATGCGCACGTCCTCGCCCACTGGGAGTATATTTAAAGCTCTTCACAGGCCTGGAAGCTTCGAACAGGAGATCACAAAGATCGCAGAAGCTTCGCCAGGTGATTGTGGGTTTACGAAATAACGGGATCACCTCAGGGCTCCAGAGTGCAACCATTCTGGTTGCAAATGCGCCTAACATTTTTTGTTGGTTGCACAGGTGCACCTGGATTTCCATTGCAAGCCCATCATCTCTCTCTCTCAAATCAAAAGTTTAGAAGTTAAGAAAGCACATTTCAATATACCTACAAATGTAATATAGCCTATTAAAGTTGACATGAGTAACTGCAGTAGCGGAAAATCCACCAAAAATGGACAAAGCACAGTGCCTGCTTCCTCTGTCCCTCCTTTTTACAGCAGGGCCAGAACACACACACACGTACATGCACACACACAAACAGCCCTCAGCCATCATCCAATCAACTGTTAGTATGCAAATAAGCCCAGACTGTGGTGTCAGGTTTCAGCACGGAGCCTTAACTCTGAAGAAGCAGCCAAGCTCTGCAGAATTCATCTTAGTGACTGTCAAATAATTGACAATTAACCACAACAAGTAAAGCAAAGTAACATTAACTATACCATCTATATTTGTTCAGTCCTTCCTCCTGTTAAGGGGGAAGTTTCTTAGTCACACAGGCACAGAGGTGAGAGTCCACTTCCACTCTGAGGACAAATGACCTGACCGACAGACCCTGACTTTACATAAAGCTGGGCTTTAAATGAAAAAAAAATAAAAGAAACAAACATGAAAAAAATAAAAGACAAAAGTCATGAAACGTTCTGCCCTTAATGTTGTTTTTTTTAAATAAATTAGTGAGAGAATTGTTTTTTTATTATTTACCTTAGTTTCAGTTCTGTAAATATTGATTATAGTGTGTGAAGTCTTATTCTCAGTTCAAATATATGGAGAATAAGACCATCCAGTTAAATGTTTTGTTGCTGGTTGTTAAAATCTGGATATTTATTTCATTTTTTAGTTCAGTATAGCACCTAAAACATTAGCTCTTCTTTAAGAGAGGTAAAAGTGTCAAATTACCAAAATAAATGTGTAAATAAAAGAGCTAACAAAAGTGGGAAATATAAAGACAAATAAATTGAATAGAATAATAATATTGGTGCTGTACAAAGCAAAACTAATAAAAAAATCCATAAAAGAAAACGATAATAAATATTGCACTATAAAGACAAATTAATACAATAACTTGAAACATTTTAAAGAAATGTGCTTATAAATAAATTAAAAAATAACTAATGTGGCTAAATAAAGCAATATTTATTAAAAAATAAATCAAAAGAATAAGCCAATAAAAGCAGAAATATAAAGACAAATAAAATTATCCAAAAATGTGCATTTATAAAGCACATTAACTTTACGTTATGATCAGTACATTGTAGGGATGTAACGGTTACCGGTAAAATGGTAAACCGCGCTAAAATTTCCCACGATAATCGTTACCGTGTCCAATTAAAATTACCGTTATATCGTGCTTGATCACCACACTGCCTCAGTAACGCACGGTTATGCTACTCTTTGCCTGGAAAAGCCGGAACTATGTATTTGTCCTCGATTAAGGAGCCTCACGCGAGGTGCACATGCGCAGTTTGCATTGTTTGGCCTCTGAGTTTGACACATTTATTGACAAAAAAGACAAAAGAACTGTTATGAATATAATATTAAAGGGGTTAAATGATTTCAATTCTGTGTAAAAGTACTTTTAGAACATTTTGAGCACACTGCAACAATACGGCGATAATAATGATAACCGTGATAATTTTGGTTACAATAACCGTGATACAAAATTTCCATATCGTTACATCCCTAGTACATTGCCATCGCTTTTGAGATGCAATTTACTGTTGCTTTTACAGCGTGTATTAAACGCCACATTGTCATTGATTTAACTGCTTACTTTTTTTTTTTCTAACTTTATTTCCTTGTTTCTTTTACCGCTGATGTCAATTTTAAAAGCAAAAGGAAAAAGCAGGGTTTTTTTTAAATATTGCTTTTTATAGCCACATTATTTTTTTAAATGTATTTATATGCACATTTCGTTTTCGTTTTATTTTAATAATTTGTCTTTATATTGCAACATTAATTATCCTTTTCTTTTATGGATTCATGTTTTGATTAGTTTTGCTTTATAAATCACCAATATTATTTTTCTATTTCATTTATTTTTCTTTATATTTCCACTTTTGTAAGCTTTTCATTTATACATTTATATAGGTGTTTTGGCACTTTTACTACTCCATACTTTTTAGTTTGAAATATTTATTGTAACTTGAGATGTTTGAGTTTGCAAAGTTACATTTCAGTTCAGTTCAACACCTTAAACACTAGCACTTTTATTTGGAAATGTTTTATTCTGCTTCATGTTTTTGTTTGAATTTGTAAATGTCATTCAGTGAAGCACTTTAAACGCTCTATTTTTCCTTTAAAGGAGACATATCATGCTGATGCATGATTTAATACTTACATATAATATAATAAATTTGAAAACAAGACCTTACACCTCCTTGATTTTCAAAAAATGAGATATTGTATTTTTTTTGATATCCTAGAACGAGATTTGATGCCTCTAAAAATAGGTCATTGCGAGATGTCCGCGAGATTTCAAACGTCATGACGACACGAGGTACCTTTCTTTTTATTGGAGTAATCTGATAAAACACTTCCTCCTCTGTGATGTCCGTTAGCCACAAAACCATCACCGAGGAACACATTCGTCCAGCAGCAGCATATAGATCCCTAGCTCACACTCACTCATTACCAGCTCTGGCCTGTAGGGGGACTCAATACGCGCTCGCTGCTTTGAGCCTGCCGGAAAATACAGTAGAAGAAGAAGGACAGACTGGCTCTACCCCCGAACTGACCAATCAGAGCACAAAGGGCTGTGACGTTGCGAGGTAACTTTAGGTCATCCTCAGATCCGAGCGTTTCAACGAGAGCTTGTTAATGGCCTAAAATGAGGATTTTGAGAACGCTATTGTGGGGCAATGAAGGAACTAAATGACTTGTACTGAGGGCAGAAATGCTTTACAGGCATCCTAGTCTGGCATAGTGAAAAGAAGAAATAAGCATGATATGTCCCCTTTAATATATAATTTTGCTTCAGACAAAGGTAAGTATTTCTTTACATCTTACCCTTATTAAAAATCATTTACATATATAAAAGTTATGGTGAGGGATAAAATGGTGACTTTGTGGCATTAAAGGTGACACTATGAAAAATTTGGGTGCTCCTAATTTTTGTGCTCGTTGCACCCAATGCAAAAAGCTAGTCTGCAGCCCTGGACCTGGATACTCTGAGCACTTGTTTTCCAGTTTGGCTGATCTTCTTGGTGGAGCTCAAGTGTCTCCTGCTGAAAATAAACTTAATGAGTATTTCTGGTGATCCAGTGTGGAAGCGAGGGGCAGGCTGTGGAAACAGACTGACTGAGGAAAGTGGGGGTGATTTGTTACCGAGTGCAAAATATGGACAGACCGCAGAAAAAAAATATAAACAAAAATTTTAGTGTTTGTTCTTGAATTAATCCAAAACAAAAACACTAAATTGAAGTGTAATAGTTCTCTTATTTAAGTGTAAGAGACTTTATTTAGTGTATACTTTTTATGGGGCGCAGATGGCCTAGTGCACAGGTGTCAAACTGATCCAGTAAAGGGCCACTGTGGCTGCAGGTTTTCATTCCAACCAAGCAAGAACACACCTGATCCAACAAATCAACCATGTAAAGACAACCCAGTTGATTGAATAATTTGCATCAGGTGTGTTTTTGCTTGGTTGGAAAGAAAACCTGCAGCCACAGTGGCCCTTTACTGGATCAGTTTGACACCCCTGCCCTAGTGGTTAAGTTCGCCCTCGAGCTGGTGGCCCAGGTTTGCATCCCGCCTGAGGCCTGTGTTCTGCATGTCCTCCACCCAATCTTATCCTGTTTCCCACCCCATCCACTGCACTCTCTCCTCTCATTAAAAGGCATAAAAATATACAGATATACTTTTTTCAGCTCTGTAATCACTTTAACAAAACTTTTTATTTTCATTTTTTTTCCTAAAATATATTTTAACGTTCAATGTGCCATTTTTCCCAGTTGCAGAATTATTTTCAGATTCAGTTGTGGGATTGTGAGTGACAGCACAACAAAGCATCCTAAAATGATGTTGACTCTAGCAAACATGGGCACTTTGACAGATATGGCTCAACACTTTTTGAAAATAAAATATTTTTAAAACAATTTCATACCTGAATCTAAAGTACATTTGAACAGGAGAAAATCTCAGAAGACTTTCGCTTGTTTCTCCAGGAATATCAAATGGATATAACAAACAATCAGGGGGCTAAAAAACACCTGGGAGGGTCATATTGAATATCCTGACCTGCACGAAGGACGTTTGTGGAGTTTTTTTTCTTCTTCTTTAAGTGAAATCAGGAAATTATTTAAGGGATATGATAACATGAATATTTGTTCTTGTGTCTTGCCTCCAGAGTCCATGACAAGCAAATAGACTCCATCTTTAGACTGTGCTGCACTAAAAAGAAAGAGACAGCAGAGCTTGACCATCGCTAATTAGCTTAGCTCAAACACTGGGAATCAGTGGGTAGTGTTAGCCTGCCTCTGCCTACAGTCATCAGATAAATTCTTCAGCAACTCTAAAAGGTTCTGTGTGTTTGGTGTGACTCTTTTTGTTGTTTTTTTTAAACCACCTCATGTTACATTATCTATTTTCAGTCTAAGATTAGCTTTGGGTGAGCTCTGTCTGTCTCTTCCTTCTTGCTGTACGTACACTCGAAAGAATCGCTGCTTATGATGCAATCAAGAGTGAGGCAAGACACTGTGATAATGCCGTTATAATAATAACGTGACTGTGGTGTCATGCTCTTGTTCAATATGAAGATCTGTGATTTATTTTAATTATTTAAAGTTTACTTATTTTAGTTTAATATATCTTTATGATGCTCTTATTTGATTCTTGTCTCTCTGATCTTCTCTTGTGTTCATGTTTCCTCCTGTCATGTGATCTATCAGTCCATGAACAGATAATGATTATGTAAATGAATCAATCCTGTGGTCTCTTTCCTGCAGGTTATTCCCCACTCTCCCCTCTCCTGTCCTGGACTGTGTTAGCTGTGATTCAGCCCCTCACCTGTCCGAAGAGGCTCTTCAGGTGGAGTTTTGCGGCGGACAGCTTGGCCCGGTGGTTCTTGTGTGTGGATTTAAACGGGTTGGAGGTGGAGGATGGCGAGGGCGACGCTGGCTCCTCCCTCCCCACGCTCTCCGTGCTGCCGTGGTTGTCTGCGGCGATCTGCCCGTCGCTGTACGCTCTGCAGCCCTCGGTCATCACCCTCAGGTGGTTGTTTTTCCTCAGCTCACTCAGGTCCTCCACGCTCACGCTGTGCTCCCTCTTCAGCTCACCCTTCGCCCCCTCGTCCTCGCCCTCCCCCGGCTCCAGGATGGCCAGGCGTCTCCCCGCCCATCTCCGGTCAGGCTCCTCCCCCTTTGGTTGACCCATGTAGACGCCAGAGTTCCTCTTCCTCTCATGATCCTGGTTCTTTAGGTTGACCCTCCTCCAGGGGAGGAAGTCCAGGTCAAGGAGTGACCCCTCGGAGCTGAACCTCTTCATGGCTGCTGGGAGAGAAAAGGTGAAAAACAGTTTGACTTTAATTAAACATCGTTTAGAAACGGCAGCCAAACTCTGCAACATGACGGCAATAACATTCGCAACACAATAAATAAACCAGAAGTGATCAGATATTAGATGGTAGCAGGATCTGACCGAGGCTGCAGTTCACACAGGCCAACTGGACCACAGCAGGGTCCACTTCTGTAAGCTAAGAACAGAAACTGAGGGCACTTTCACATTAAGCCCACTTGTTTCGAACCGTACTGCGGTGCGGTTCACCCCCCTCCCCCTCCTCTGCTGGCTTTTGTTCACACTTGCAACATCGAACCGTGCCCGGGCCCACTTGCGTATTTACTCAGTTTGAAACAGCAGGGGGCGATATGCACGTAACTGGTTACCAAACCTGCTACGGAGGAGAAAGAAGAAGAGGCTACCATGGTAACCATTTCCTACACCAAACAACAAATGTTCACGTTTCGCTCTCTTCTACATTTTCCTTCAAATGTGTTTTTTGTATCGTGTTTGAGACGGCATCAGCGACCTTCTGGACCCTCGTAAATCATCGTAATCCTCAACCAGAATAAACAAATCGACAAATTGAGTAAGCAAAAGATTCAACCGCGGGATTAACAGGAAGTAATGCATCAAAAGTAGATCAGTTCGGACCACTTTGTTTCACACCAGTGAAACCGCACCAAATGTAGGGAGATGGAGCGGATCGAGACCACCCCTTCATGGAGGTCTCAGACCGGCTGATTTGGTGCGCACCAAAGTGTGGTGGTTGCATTCACATTGATACTAACGTACCAAACCCTGGGCCAAGACTTCTTTGGTGCGCACTAAATATGGTTGGTGTGAAAACGCCCTGAGGCTCTGACTCTCCAAACTGGACCACAGCAGACTGTAAAACTGTTTCTGATCTCTGCTCCACAGTCAGACGCTCAGCTCAGAGTTTGGTGTGAGCATCACAAAGCATGGCCGTGCAGATCAGACAGACCTGATTCTGAAATCCTGCAGGTCTGTCTTATCAACCTCCATTACCCAACAACTTCACTCGGCTAAATGCTTAACGGCCCAGTCGGAGAAAAGAGGCAGAGCTGCAGACTACAACAGGAAGTGACTGCATGTTTGAAAACAATGGCGGCTTCTGAAACGTCTCAATATTTGTTGCTTTTATCATAAATTGACTCAATTTTTTCTTTAAAAGAGGATAAAAGAACATCACTTGAAGCTAGTCTTACGATAAATCCTGTTTTTGCTCTTCTCCTGACAGGGATCACTGCTGGGAAACTGGGAGAGAACGAAGAAATCCTCCACGGACATGACTGTTAGCCTGTGGTCACCATGGTAACTCAGTGATACTTGGTGAACTCTGCTCTCCTCAGAAGTTTAATTGGTAGGGATTGTCTTTGATGAGGTTCATGTCACATTAAAGTATTAAATAATACATCTGTGTTGTATTATTTAATGTAAGACGTAATGTAAGATAGTCTAAGGTAGTTTACGCTAATGGGTAACTGCCTTAGTAGCTAACAGCTGTTTGCCATTAGCCATAACAGCTAACTGTTGTTAACCATTAGCCATAGTAGCTAACAGTTTTTAGCGGCTAACAACAGTTAGCTGCTATGTATAGCCACTATGTATGCTATGTCATACATAGCGGCGTTGCTTGATGTGATTGGTCTGTGATGAGTGCGAGTAGCCGAACAATCGTCCAATCACAAGCTGCTGTTGTTTTTGAAGGTTCTGCCCCTGAAAATATTTCTGAACGGCTCTTTCCTAGATGGATTAGTAAAATATTTCTAACATAGAACTGTCCATCTGGCATGTCGGGTTATATAAAGCATGGATCCATCCTGCCCTGGATCAGTGGTCAGGCTGTTGGGGATATCTTCTTTGGGTCCCTCAGTCCCACCTGAGCATGGTGCAGACCCCACAGCCTACCAGAGGATTGTTTCAGAGCTCAGGTCATCTCAAACTGGTCTCTTCAACATGACAATGAGTTCACTGCACTCCAGTCGCCTCCACATCCTTTTGACTAAACTGAATACTCTTCAAAAACAATATATGTAATGTTCAAACTGATAAACTTTATTTCTATCGCAAACAGTCACCCATTTGAATTTGAGGTCTATAAAACAATACAAAAATGCTGTGACAGGTCCAGTGAAAGACTGGAAAAGTTAAAGAGTGCTGTAAACACACCTGTCTGGAACAGGTGAACAGATTAGGGCTGAAGGATTCGAGAAAATAATCTAATTGTGATATTTTTTCCCCAATATTGCGATTTACTCTACAATCGTTTTAATGTTCCTCATCTTATGTATTCTTAAACAAACATAAGCAGTCGATCTTTTTATAGTAAAACCAATATGACATTAAATCAATCTAAGGATAAAAGATTTGAGAAAAAGTGGAGAAGTGATGAACAGAAGTAAAATAGGTATGAAATTGCAAAAAAAAAAAAAAAAGGAGAAAATTGCCAGAAAAATCCAAAAGTGGCTTAGGAAAATTGATTATGGCAGCAAAATTGAAAATTAAATTTGAAATTAAATATCAAAAACCATGTAAAAATTCCAAAAATGGTTCTGACAGTGGCCAATAAAAGATGAATGGGGGCAAAATAGGCATAAATTTGTAAAATGGGGTTTAAAAACAGGTAAAAATGGTCCAAAAGTGGGAATAAAAAGTGTATGAATAGAGGTAAAAAAAAAAATAGGCATGAAATTGCAAAAAACTACATCACAATGCCAAAACGTTCAACACATTTGGGGCTAAAAATATTGAACCTTCTGCAATTTCACAATTGCAACAAGCCATATTGCGATTTAATCTAATTTGCAAATAATTGTTCAGCCCTAGAAACAGTGGCGGCTGCTGGTCAGTCAAGGAGGGGAAGCTCATTTTTTTCCGGCCTACATCATAAATTTGTTTATCTGTTTAAAGGTAAATTCTACCCTCCGTTCCTTTTCAAGAAAATGATCTGTGACCCTGTCGTACCAACTAGGCGTCTTTTCCAGGGATTTTACCAGTGTTCTCTCAATGGCCAGCAGAGCTAGACTGCTTAAACGGCCTTGGCCCATTGTGTTGGGGGTGTAAGACTTGAGCTGCTTTAAACAGGAGAAGCTCCTCTGCAGAACAACTGAATGTAAAACTTAGAAGATGCTCCAGTGGAGGGTTATACCTCAAGATCGCTGATTGGCTCATTTCACTGTCAATCAAAAAGGGATTCGGCCTCAGACAGATCATCCAATAATCATGCAGAAGCTGAGCGTCCAGGCCAGCCCACTGCCTCATAGACCCCCAGAGACACTGAGCGTCCGATGGGCTGGACAAAGCCCAGCGTTTATCCAATGACCGTCCAGTTTCCACAGTGGAACAACCCACTCTACGCTTCCCCATCAAAGTCAGAAGACGCTCAGCGTCCGACTGTGTTAAAGCGCTGAGACGCTGCGGGGATGAATGAGAAGGAAGTCGCGCCAGTTACCTGTGATAAGTAGCTGATTCTGAACAAAAGATGAAGGTATTCTAGAGCATATTTAGTCAATGAAATGTACACACAGCAGGACATATCACCACTTTTTAGGGGACATTTTAGGGGAAGCTGAGCTTCCGTTGCAGTCTTAGAGCAATCGCCACTGCCTAGAATAGATTACTGAGGAAACAGGCGAGAGTCATGATTGGGTAGAAAAGGAGCTTCTCTGAAAGGCTCAGGAGCTCACAAACAGGGACAGGAAGGTTCAACACTTTATGAGCAACAGTAAACAGTTGAGTTTCTCAAAAACAACTAAAGAAATTTAGTGATTCTATCATCAGCGCAAAATAACACTTTAAAAGACCTGCTGCAGTCCACGCCTGCCTCCACTGAACAGGGACGAGACTGACCTGCTGCAGTCCACGCCTGTCTCCACTGAACAGGGACGAGACTGACCTGCTGCAGTCCACGCCTGTCTCCACTGAACAGGGACGAGACTGACCTGCTGCAGTCCACGCCTGCCTCCACTGAACAGGGACAAGACTGACCTGCTGCAGTCCACGCCTGCCTCCACTGAACAGGGACGAGACTGACCTGCTGTAGTCCACGCCTGTCTCCACTGAAAAGGGACTAGACTGACCTGCTGCAGTCCACGCCTGTCTCCACTGAACAGGGACGAGACTGACCTGCTGCAGTCCACGTCTGTCTCCACTGAACAGGGACAAGACTGACCTGCTGCAGTCCACGTCTGTCTCCACTGAACAGGGACGAGACTGACCTGCTGCAGTCCACGCCTGTCTCCACTGAAAAGGGACGAGACTGACCTGCTGCAGTCCACGCCTGTCTCCACTGAACAGGGACGAGACTGACCTGCAGTCCTCCCTCACCTGCTGCTCTTCGGTCGTGCAGACACTTCCCTGTTTGCTGTTTACGCTCCAGATTTTTGTCTCATCATAGATCAGGCCGAGCTTCCCTTTCTGTCACTGTGATTAAGAGTTTATGACCTGATGGTGTGAAACAATCTTTAAATGGTTCAGGTTTTTAACGTTATTGAACTATGTTCAGACTCTGGACTGTTTAAATAAAGAGGAACATGTTGGTCAAATCTGAACTGATTCTAAAAGGCTTCCTAATTTAAATGACATTTTTACCTCTTGTATTTCTCTTTCTATCTCCTTCCCTGTGTTAACACAGATATTCAGTCTGCACAGAGAGGCTGGGGGAGATGAGTGAAGGCAGTTTTGTGTTCATCAGTACAGATGTTGAGCTCCGTGGAGGCTGGTCGGTCAAAAAGAGAAAATTCAGCTGCAGGTGGCAGGCCAGGATTTTCACACCTGTCCCTCTTTAAATGTAATTTGTCTTCTTAAATGTCTGTAACGACACATGTTAATAGTTGGAGCATTAGAGATTGATTTATTTTTTTAAATGGTACAGTTTGTATTAATTTACATTAACACAAGATTACAGCCAGATGGCTCATGTCCATCTCCAGTCCCTCTGGGTTAGTGTGAACACATAAAACATCAATAAAGGGATTAAAACCCACAGAGCATATTAAAAGATGGGGAGTTGGGGTACCATGGGCTTTATTCACAATGAATTATAAGGTGCTGGAGTGCTTATTAGCAGTGAGCAGCAGCCAGCCAGTAGCTATATTTCTACATTCAGTGTGAGACTCATCCCCCCACAGACTTTATAACTCCTCCATCACCTCCTGGAGAATAAACTTCACACTGTTTTACTCCTGTGACATTTATTAATAAGCAAATAAACATATTTAATTCCCAGGAACATCCTCACTGACAAACTGTACCGACTGTCAATCGTACCGTTGGACAGATGGTGCTGACATAGATATATATTTTTATTGTAAATATTGTTAATTGTTGATACTGTGCATTCCTTGACCTCACTCAGAGTCTCACTTCTACTTAATTTTTACTTATTTTACTTCATAAGAAAGTTAATATGCTGAAAGACTCTGCATGTTGCAACCTGCTTACTTAAGTTTGATTCTCATTTCAATCATTTTCATATTTAGGTGTGTTTATTTTACTTTGGTTGAATTAATGCTACTATCTGTTCGAATGTCGTCATCTGATTTTTCTGACTGCTATACTGTGCATAAGAGCAACTGAAACAAATAAATTTTCTCTTGGGGATTAATACAGTATTTCTGATTCTGATTTTTTTATTTTTTTTATTTCTGATTCCAGATTCAATCAACCTTTTAAAAATATCTAACATACAGACTTTTGCTGCTTTAACGCTGATATATTCTTACTTTCTCATAAGATCATGCTGTTCAAGTTTTGCAGAATGTTGTTAATCCAATAGATGGCACTCTAACTCTATTCAGCCTCAGTCCCCTTCCCACCACTGTCTAATAAGTCACGTACAGGAGTAGGATTGGGCATCGAGTATCGAGTATCGATTGGAACCGGGAGTATCTTTCCGATTCTCCCGGAATCGTCCAAATGTTTTAATTTCAATTCCTAGTTTCGATACCTAGTCCGCCCGACCAGAAGGAGAAACCGCCGAACACCAACGAAGAAGAATCCGCCAGAAGTATTTAGGTTAGCGCAACCATGGACAATACACCCATCATGAGTTTTTCAAAAATAAAGCTCTCTTGTGAAAAGTGAACTCCTGTGAAAAGAAAATGTATAATTTTTTTTTCAGTTCAGATAAATATATAAAAACAGCCCTATGAGAAATTCATAGTATAGTTCATAGAAAGTGGTAAGTTCATAGCATTAAAATTCATGGAGAAGTACAGACTATTTTATCCAGAAAGACCTCTGGTTAGCTAGCTCATTTAAAACATCAAAACTTTTTCAACCCTGCCTCTTAAAAGAATCGGAATCGAGAATCGTTAGGAACCGGAATCGAAACTCGAATTCGGAACCGGAATCGTTCAAATTCAAAGATGCCCAACCCTATACAGGAGTGGCACAGTGAGGCAGCGATACAAGAGTGGGCTGAACAGAGGTATGTAAGTTAACAGTGACTCAAAACGTCCCCTTTGCCATGTGTCATGATAAGCGACGCATGCTTTATTACGCCGGTCATGCTTTTCACTGACGTCACACTGGTAAAGCTGTGATAACCTAGCTTAAGTTACTCGCTAGCTGTGTCCGAAATCACTCACTATTCACTATATAGTGCACTATATAGTGTATCGCCATTTTGTAGTGGTGTCTGAATTCTCAGCAGTTAATTTCATCCACTATATAGTGCACTACAAAATACCCACAATGCACAGCAAATTTGAGTGTACATGCGATGTACACTATACCGTACTCCCGTATACCACAATGCAATGCGGTCATGTTTTTCCATAGAAGAAGAAGAGAACAGAGGCTGTTAGGCGCTGCTTTCATTCATAAATGTAAATAAACGTTGGAGTATCTTTAAAACGTTCATGGCGTAGCTTTTTAACGTCTTTTAGCGGCTGTAAACAGCTTCGAAATTTGCTACTTATCCTCCCAAATGCCCGGTTTGTTTACGTGAATCTCGGCGCGTCCACTTACGTCACAGGAATAACCGGCTCACCAGCTGACGCTATGACGTTTAGAAAATTTCAGTGTAGTGTCCGAAATGTCGTTTGGTCATTCCCTATGTAGTCCACTATATCATTTACACTACATAGGGAATAGTGAGTGAGTGAATGAGTGGACGATTTCGAACACAGCTCCTGTCTGTTTATGTTGACAATAACAACGCTTACGTCAACCTAGCATAGCGTGAGCTAACAGCTTTAAGTCAGCCAGTAATCGCAGAAATAACGTACGTGCACAAATATTTGAGTGTGCAGAAGACGAGCGTTCATCACTCCATCAGCTGCATGTGGAAGTGGTAAATGGTAAATGGTAAATGGACTTGAGCTTATATAGCGCTTTTCTAGTCTTGGACTACTCAAAGCAGCTTTACACCCCAGGTCACAGCTACCCATTCACTCTCACATTCACTCACTGATGGTTCAGAGTTTCTATGTTAGTTATCCATCAGCATCTCTAACACATTCACGCCCTTTCATGCCCATTTACACACCACTGACGCAGCAGTGGGAGCAACTTGGGGTTGGGTGTCTTGCCCAAGGACACACCGCCATGTGTCACCCGGAGCTGGGCTAGAACCTGCAACCTCCTGATCACTGACCAAGCGCACTATCCAACTGCGCCACCGACGCCCCGAGTGCATTTAATGTAACAGTCATGGAGTAACATTAGCATATTATTAGGAACACTAGACTGTGTGTGACTGTTATTTAGTTATAAATGTCAAAGACCATGTTTTCACAGCCGAGAAAGGTCTCGCTGGTTTTTATTTTGGAATATTAGTCATGACTTCATGGCAAAGAAAATAAAGGAGTCGAGAATTTCTGATTTAAGGTTAAAGGCCATTAGAGGACTATGACCTAAATGCTTTTCTGCCCGTTTTTGAACTTGAAATTTCCTCTCTGTTGTACACTTAAACAAATACTAAAGTACAAAGTAATGTAAAACAGTAATGTTCTGTCTTTAGTTCATATATTTATTGTTATAAGTGTTAAAGGGACCAACATTTTTAATCCATTTTATATATTTTAATAAACTAGTAATCAGGATGTTTTTATGCCAAATATCAGCCTAAAAATCCACATCAGGCTGAAATTTGTTTATATCGATCATTTTTCAAATATATCTTCTTGTCTGTTATAAATCATTCTACTGGAGTCTTAATTTCCCTGAGGAGTGTAAATAAAGTTCAATCTAATCTAAGTGCCAATGCTAAAGTGTGTTTCATGGTTATGGTTCTCCATGGTCGCTGTCGCTTTAACAGATACTGTTATTGTTTTTAATAAGTAGATCCGTCCAATGATCCAACCCCATCCAACGTGTTGACTTTCTAAATGTGCCCTCGGGTGGGGCTCTGTGATTTCTCTGTTTCTGATTATTCAGACCTTCGCTGCAGGGATAATGTTAGCGTGAGAAGCTCCTCGTGTGCATGAGCCACTTTCCAGAGGACATGACGGAGCACAAACACACAACTTCTTCTCAACACCATAAACACTCTGTCACGTCTTCATGTGGCATGTGGCAAATGCCACTAGCATAAGTGACATGCAGTTTAACTCAGCAGCAGAGAGATGCTGTGAGACGCTGGTTTGAGCTCTCTGAGGCCTCTGCAGTGTTTGTTCACCATGGAAAAGGCATTTTTAAATGATAAGTCCAAAAAAATCATGAATTTTTTCCTTTATTGGCTTTTCTCTGTAAGTCAATAATCAAAAACTCTTCCTGTTTGAGAATGTCAAAGAAAAACAGAATCTGCTTGATAATTATCTCTAACGGTCTGATCACGCAGGTGACTTAACGGCACAAACATGCTGTTAAAACCCATCCAGCTTAATGACTTTTAATCGTCAAGATGAGTTACATCCTGACAGTTTTAAAGGTTAAAAAGATTCCTGCCAGTTTTTTAAATGGTCCTGTCATTTTAAAAGGTTGAATATTAGGGCTGGGTATTGATTCAGATTTTCTGGATCGATTTGATTCAATATTTATTCAGTCTGGGATATCTTAGTTAAAATTGTGCTGCAAATTTAAAAAGTGACCTTTTGACCTGGTACAACATTAAAAATTGTTTTAACATGAAGAACTAAATCCAAAGCAGTTACATTAATCATATTTTAATGATATGCATTAATGCATATTCTGCATATTACTTTTTGTCCAGCTCGTATTTTCCTTTGTACTTATTAAATCTAAAATACTGTACATCCAAACATCAGCTTTTAAACTCTCCAGTGGTGCCCATATAGAGCTTCCACCATGTTTGTTTGCAGTAACATCTCATGAGATCTTGTTCAGTAGAAAGCAACGCTGAACACTGATCACACCAGACTAGCAGGGTTGATACCACAGGCTGCTTCTCTGCACGTCCAAAGAAGAAAAAACTACCCAAGTTAAAAGATCCATCTTTGGATTTTACGGATCGATTATGAACCAGTTAAAGGAAAATCAATTTAAATCGATTAAATCTATTTTTTAAACCCAGCCCTATTGAATATGTCACTAACAGTTTCAAAGGTTCCTGTCAGTTTTGACCTGTTCCTGGCTGTTTTAAAACTTCTTGTCAGTTTATAAAAGTTTCAAATGTTCCTCAGTTCTACAGGACTTAAAAGGGTTTCCTGACATTTTTCTAAGGCACTAAAATGATTACTGCCCATTTCTTTTAAATTTTTGAAAGAGTTACTCACAGTTTAAAAATGTTTGATATTTCGGTCCCTTTAAAAAAACATGACAGGTTCCTGTCTGTTTCAAAAGTTTCCCATCGTGGCAGTTCAGTTCCTGTCAGGTTTAAAGGGTCCCTTTCATTTTTAAAAGGCTTAAAAGGTTCCTGGCCGTTTTAAAATGTTCTTGGCTGTTTTAAAACTTTTCTGTCGTTTTACAAATGTTTCAAAGTTAATGTCATTTTTGAAGTTTACAACATTTCTGTCCATTTAAAATGGGTTTTAAAGGGTTCCCTGATATTTTTCATGGGTTTTCAAAAAGGTTCCTGACATTTTTAAAAGTTTCCTGTCAGTCTTAAAAAGGATTCTGTCAGTTTTAAAAGGTCCTGGCTGTTTTAGAGTTTCTGTCATTTTGAGAATGTTTTAAAGGTTAAAATAAAAGTTTCTGACTTTCCTGTCAGTTTAGGGTTTCAACAAGTTCCTCTCTGTTTTAGAGGTTTCCTGATAGTTTTAAAAGGTTTCTAACAGTTTGTAAAGGTTCCTGTCATTTTTAAAGGTTAAAAAGTTGATATCATTTGTACAAGGCTCTTGTCTTTTTATGTTTTCAAAAGCTTTCTGAGTTTGAAAAGGTTCTAAAGGTTCCTGTTGTTATTTAAAAGCTTTCAGACCAGGGTCAGAGGCTCCCTGACCACCAGGCTGTTATGAATTCACCTGAGAGGAGAACCATTCACTGAGGGATTTACCTGCGCAGGTGTTAATGTGTCTCCATGTCGGCTCGGGAACTTCCTCCTCAAACACGTGCACGCGCTGAACTCCCAGGAATGCACCGAGGAAGCCCGAGAAGATCCTCCTGCTGCCCAAAAACCACAGAGACGCTTTCAGGGCCAGAGCTTTGGACGGCGACTACCGCAGAACTACCAGGAACTACAACACCGAGGAGGTCCAGGTGAGGAGGTCCAGCTGAGGAGATCCTCCTCCTACAGAAACCACCGACAGACTGTCCCGGCGACTGCTGGAGACGAACTTCAGCTGGTTAATGGGGGACCGCGGACCAGTTCGGCTCCTGCAGACTCTCTCTCTCTCTCTCTCTCTCTCTCTCTCATTCCCTCTCTCTCTCTCCCTCTCTGCCACACCTTCACCGTGTCTCAACACGCCAGTGTCACACTCACGCCCACACACCCTGAGGTGTGTCTTCAAGTTGTCGGCCCACCCCATCAGGCCTCATAAAGACTCCAGTGTACGGAGGCTCTGCAGGGCCAACGAGGAAATACCTTCATTCAGGAGGGCTCGTGCACATCAGGGCTACTTATAGGCAGTGGTGTAAAAAGTTCTTGGAACTCATACTTGAGTAAAAGTAAAGATATCTTATATAAAATATACTCAACTAAAAGTGAAAGTCACTCATTAAAAAATCACTTAAGTTAAAGTCTTAAAGTAGCTACTATTAAATGTACTTAAGTATTAAAAGTAAAAGTACAAACAAAGAGAACAGGTACAAATTGTTGTTGCTCTCCCAAGCTTTATTAAGTTTAACTCTTCCTCCCTCCCTCAGCTCCTGTCACCTTTTACTCCCTCTCTCCATTCCTCCCTTACGTAAAGTCCACAAACTTGCGGTTCATCTTTAGCAGAAGTTGATTTTCACAATTGCATGAGTTCAGTCTTGCTCTTAGCGGGCTGAATACAAGTCCTGCAATGCTAAACAGTCGTTCACAGGCTGCAGAGGCAGGCAGAGGTGTGTTCAGCTTCGTGCAAGAGCACAAACAGTCCGTACGGTCCTCTTCAATATAAAATGTGAAAATAAGTGTAATTTATATTCGCATTTTATTATGTAGCGAGTAACTAAGTTGACAATTTAAATGTAACAAAGTAAAAGTATCATTTTTTAATTTTTAATGTAGTGAAGTAAAAGTGAAAGTTGCAAAAAACATATAAACTCAAGTAAAGTATAGATACTCCCAAAACATACTTAAGTACTGTAACTAAGTACTATTACTTCGTTCCTTTACACCACTGTTTATAGGTAAAGATCAAACGTCAACGAGCAGGTGACAAATTGGGTCAGGAAATGGCGAACAGTGAGCCACAGGTAGAGCTTTGGCAGCTCATCCCCACAGTTAATTTTTTTAATAAGAATAAAGTTTCAGCCTGGTGATCTTTTCAGTTTTACTCTCAGAGTGAGTCAACAGAGTCAGAGACTTTAAGGACAAAACACTGACCAATTAAATACATTTTGATAAGAAGAAGTCAAATGTTAAAGGAAAATGTGAAACAAAAAAATACAAATTCATTCAAAAATGAAAATTTTCATGGAAAATCAAATCGTTAAAAAAGAGGTCAAAGGGTTAATGAGGGTTAGGGAAGTCTTGAAAAGGGCAATTGTTATAAAAGTTGGAAAAAAAATCAAATGTCAGATAAATTGACAAAGTTGTTTGTTAAAAAAAATAGTTTTTGCAAAAATAAAGAATTTGATAAAAACAAATAAAAGCCATCCTTTAAAAGTAAAATTTCAGATAAAGCAAAAAAAAAAAATTCTTATTGTAGAAAAAAAGTCAGAATATTTTAATAGTTTCGTATTTATTCAAATGATTTTCCTACACTAACACTGAGCACATTCTGCTTTTTTCTTGGTTATTTTTCATAAATCCTGAGTCATTGGGCCTGAAATCCTTCAGGCTGAAGCTGCAGAGCTGCTGGAGTTAAAGAAAACGACTCCACGTCCCTCTGACGTCTGTCATAATATTTAAAATAATCACCGCTTATTCACTCAGGCACAAAACAGGCGCCTGCCATGACGTCACATGGGTCCTGTGACGTCACTGTGTTTGGGTTAATAAAGCTAGTTAGTGGGCTAGCTGATACGCTCATTCATTAACCAGCAGTTTACCTCTGGTTTATCCCACCGGGACATGTGACACTCCGACAGGCCGTAGAGGACACCTGACCGGGTCTCCGCCGGACCGTGTCACCGATCTGACCCGGGACATCTCGGACGTTTAGCCCGTTAGCCTCCCGGTCCCGGGATTAGCTAACAGGCTAACAAGCTAACAACAACACCAGTGGTCGGAGCCGAGGCAGGTGAGTCAGCAGGTGAATCAGCCTCTTTAATTAACACAGTCATCACCTTAACATGGTGACGTCACTGCAGCCGTGACCCTCTGCTATGTGATTAACATGAAAATTAGCGCGCGCTGCTTTAGATCAGCTGTTTTTGACGATGATGGTGTTTCGGTGTAACGAGTCACCGTGTTATCTGATGACTCGGAGCCATCTTTGGTTGTCGTGGTAACAGCTGACGTTTGACACGAGATAATTTAATCTGTATTTTATCCAAAAGTAAATATATAAATTAATGTTTTTTTAATCTGTAAATTAATATATAATGTAATATTTAATTTAATCTTTAAACTAATATTTAGGCTGTGGTTTATAGATTAATGTCAACTTTAATATGTATTGTAATCAATAATTGCATCTTCAATTATTCTTATTTCTTATCAATACATTATTCTATAATTTAACTTTATCTCTTATTCTTTAATTTAACAATATCTGTAATAATTTATGTCAACTAAAATTCAATATACTGTTTAAGTTGTATGTTTTTCCATAAATTATAATTTTTTTAAAAGTAAAATTATAATCTTCATTTTTTCTTCTGTAATTTAACAGATTTTTCAATCGACAAATTAGTCTCTGATTTGATCTATGCGGATTTGTAATTGGTTCTATATTTATTCTCAATGTATCCAGAACTGAATCTTATTTTAATAAAAATTCTACAAATTACAAATAAATCTCTAATTTAATCCATGTATTTCACCTTTAGATTTAACTGTTGATGTTGAAGTAACAAACTAAGAAAATGGTTTCATTCTCTGACTTGCTTAATCCTGGTGTTTCCAGATTTACCCACAGCTCCAATACAAAGGAGTTTTCATCAAGGATGTAAAATGAAGCAGACAAGTTACCTCATTAAAACTTAAATTTTACATAAAATTTATTAGCTATCGAGCTTCAAATCACACTCTTAATTTGATTCAATCATCACCATTAAAATATCAGCTGTAGCTTCCTACATGTAAATTGACCTTGATTAATGTGAAACATGAATTCCCCATAGGGATCCTGTTAACTCAACCACATTGTTTGACCTCTGCAGAGTTGGTGTAACTCTCTCCCTCCACGGCTTTGACCGGGTCAAATAGTCCTCCTGAATGTGGCAGGACTCAGACCTGAACCTAAAGTCTGGGTAAACAGGAGTGGAGCCAGGACGTCCTTTTCTTCCTATACCTGTGCTCACAGTGAGCTCTGAGCTCGTGTTGGCAGCAGACGTCCCAGAGAAGAAAAGTCGACATCACATCAGCTGGTGTTTAAGCTCATCTCACCACAACACCTCATACCGTCAGAGTTTAGATGTTTCCTCTGAGAGGTCATCGTTTAAAACTTTAAATAACCAGACTGACACAAAATGGCTGCCAAGACTGAGCCTGAGGCAGGGCTCTGTGATTGGTGGATCAGCAGACCAATCAGAGGGCTGTCAGAGAGTCAGTAGGTGTTTTTATTGATGAAGTGTTTTTGTGTTGCAGAGTGAAGATGTCAGAGACCAGTGGGCTCATTGAGGTCACCGTGAAGACCCTGGACTCTCAGAGCCGGACCTACAGGGTCTCTGCAGAACGTGGACCATCAGTGTTACCTGAGAGGCCTCTGTGACCTCTGTGGCTTAAAGATTTATCATCTTCAGATTGAAATCACATTTTCAGATGTTGATATGAAAATCTCATATCACGGTTATTGTGACCAAAATAATCAGTTATCATTATTATGGCAGTATTGGTGCAGTGTGTTCAAAATGTTCAAAATGTACTTTTACACACACCTGAAATCATTTAACCCCTTTAATATTATAATTCTAACAGCTCTTTTTGTCAATAAATGTGTCAGGAAATGTCCTGTTTTCTTGAGAAATAGAAGTAAACAATTCTGGCAAGTATTTGTCAAAACTATCAATCAATCAATCTTTATTTCATAGCTATTTCATAACAGGTAGCTCTCGTCATACGCCTTAGCCCTTGTTTCAACCCTTAAAGGTGTAGTCAGCGATGTGGGAGAAAAGCAGTGGAGAGGTTGTTTATAAATTAATTTAGACCCGCCTCTCCTTCATACCTCACCCCTGGCTCCACCCGAAAGCTGATGGGCGTGCATCGTGAGAAGCGCCCGTAGAAACTGGGTAGCTGACCAACGTAGCTAAGGTAACCCTGACTCGTCAGACAGCTCAACTGCCATTATTGATAACATCACAACAACAGAACATTCTGTCAGATTAGACAATTAGATGAATGCCCGACGGCTGTTACTGTTATGTGAAGCACCACAAAGCTAATGTTGATTACCTATCCAGCAGACAGATGGCGACATCCGCGTCCGTTTTCAGGTATTTAAATTTGCGGAGTTCCCTCCACCATCGGAAAGCAACACCAATGTTGACCCGGGTCTTTTCTCTTTCATGGTCATAGCCCTTCTTTTCCACTTTTCACTCCTCTGACCTTTTTCTTTTGGGCTGTTTTTCAGCCATTGCTACTGCACCTATTGTATCTCTCTCTTACGCTAACTGCGCACGCTATGCAATCTATGACTCCCCCTCCCCCCTCTGTCTGATCTGCACATGAGTATGATCACCCCCTGGATGTGGGGGGGTGTACTCTGTTTTAGTAACTCACCCTGAGCCACAGTATTTACCTGCTGAAATTCAGAGCCAAGGCTGTGTGTTGAAACTGGACTTTTTTTTCAATATGCTGTCAGTGGTGACATCTTGTGGATGGAGAGGAGAAATTCGGTGATTTTGACAAATAGTGCATTAGATTAGAAGATTAGAAGATCGCTGACTACACCTTTAATTCTTGTCTCACCCTTTAGTTCTTGGTTTTGCATGTTCACAGCTAGTGAAGGGGGCTGTATTCTCTGTAAAGGTGCGTTCACACCGGACGCTACTTGTACTACCTCGCCGATCACTCTCCATGCAAAGTCAATGTACAGCCGCAATGGGGCAGGGCTAACCCTCCCGCGATGCAACATCCGCTTTTCACACTACCACATAGCTTGTCGTGTGATGTAAAAGTAAAAAAGTTGATCAGTCAGCAGTGTGTGCACGTGTGATGGGACCCTAGACAGACAGTTTTTCATCCGGACTACAGAGTAACAATCCATGTCTGTGTGGGAAACATTAGTCAGTGAGGACATTAGTTCCGCCTAGACGGACCGCCGAGACTGACAGATGATGTTGCTGCAGGGCATCAGCTGCAGTGTTTTGTGGTTGATAGGTGAGTGAAAAGGATACAGCTGGAATAATGTCTGCTTATACATCCTATTATATGATATATGATATGATCGCGGTGAAACTCAAGCAGACGTGACGTCACCGAGCGACGGCAGCGGTGACCAAAATGAAATATTTATGGTCGCGCAACGTTACGTCAGTGGGCGACACGATTTTGGTAGCTGGGTCACTTGCGGTGTGAACACAGCATAAGGGTAAGAGTGAGGGAAGGGTTAAGACGAAGGGCTATGGGCCCTTGAAATGAAGGAGTATGAGAGGCATTTCACACTAAAGGAAAATTTGTTTCTGTTCATTTAGACATTCAGATTTTACTAACATTCAATAAGGGTTATTAGATGTTTGATTTTATCCAAAAGTAAAACATGACTTCAGAAATTCAAGGAAACATAAAAATGCCTTACCCTTTACACTTCAGATTTTAGTCGACTAAATTTACAGCAGATTTCATCGACTAATTCGAGACTAGAATGAAAACAATTTAGAGGCTAAATTGTGACAAAAAATGAAATATATTTTAGGCAAAAGACTAAAACTAAAACCAATTTAAAGCTGTGGTCTACGATTTGAAACCGCAGCCTGCACCCCCCTCCCTCACCTCTCTGCCCCGTGTTCCAAGAGCCCGCCCCCACCTCGTGTCGCCTCATAAGGCCCCCTCGGACAGAGCTGAGCGACTAGCACAATATATCAGCAGCAAACACAATCAAAAACAGCTCAGCTCAACTGAAAGTATCAAACACGACAGACATCCCCCTTGTAACACACAGCAGTAGCCATTTCAACTGGACCGGCGGCAATGCGGGTCTGGCGCCGCCAGAGCGGAGCCGAGTGTGGGGAGGATTTATCTTTCTCGGCCTGTCCTCCCAGCTCAGCTTACAGTGCAAGCGATTAGCGGCTAACAGGCTAACCCGCTCCCCTACAAGTTATTAGCCCGTGCAGGCACAAACTAACCAGAGTTATTCAGCAGACATCTCCCACTGTAGTAAACAAAGCCATTACCTGATCAACCAGGGGCGAACGGTCGATGCTGAAGGTCTGGCGGCGGCTGAGGCTATTCGTTAGCCGTTAGCCGCTAACAGGCCTCTACCAGCGGGCAGAGCTCCGTTGGGCCCAGCAGAGGGAGGCGGCCGGTCTCTGCGCTAGGCTTTCCCGACTCCATGATAGTTCAGTAGCTAACGCTGCTAGCTGCTCACCGGAGGTAGAGGGAGGAGACGGGACCATGACGCATGCGCCAGACGCTGCATAGTGAGAGAGAGACAGGGGATTGGATGGACTCACGGACCAACTCACGGACCAATGAATAGTCGCAGGTTCTTAGGTTTGATTGGTCAGCTAGTATGCAGCTTTTCAGCGGATATACTGAATGGATTTTTTTCGTTCTTTTTGGTCTTTATACTGTGTAGATAGGACCATAGGACCATAACAGCCTTATAAACGGTGTTATTAATATGTACAAAGCTTCCAAATCGTAGACCATAGCTTTAAATAGCTTTGTCAAAATTAACACTGTGATCTGATTGGTTGATGGGTCTTCTCTCTGATTGGTTGATGGGTCTTCTCTGTGGTGATTGGTCAGTCTCTTCTTGGTGTCATGTTGTCAGCATCTCTTTGTTGCAGCAGAGTTATTTTCTTTGACATGACGTTCATCTCCTGGGATTATTTAACCTGACTGAGTCACAGAGCACATGGACGTGTTTGTGACTCATCCTATCAATGACCTCTGACCTCTGACTTTGTCTGACCCTCCCTCTCCCAGCTGACAGTGAAACAGTTTAAAGAGCACATCGCCTCCTCTGTGGACATCAGAGCGGACAAACAGAGACTCATCTACCAGGGACGAGTGCTGCAGGACCAACACACACTCGCACAATACAGTGAGCTAACACACAACACACAACCGCACACTACAGTGAGCTAACACGCAACACACAACCGCACACTACAGTGAGCTAACACACACACACTCACACACTACAGTGAGCTAACACAATACATACAACCGCACACTACAGTGAGCTAACACACAACACACAACCGCACACTACAGTGAGCTAACACGCAACACACAACCGCACACTACAGTGAGCTAACACACAACACACTCACACACTACAGTGAGCTAACACAATACACACAACCGCACACTACAGTGAGCTAACACACAACACACAACCGCACACTACAGTGAGCTAACACACAACACACTCACACACTACAGTGAGCTAACACACAACACACTCACATACTACAGTGAGCTAACACACAACACACTCACACACTACAGTGAGCTAACACGCAACACACAACCGCACACTACAGTGAGCTAACACACACTCGCACACTACAGTGAGCTAACACACAACCGCACACTACAGTGAGCTAACACACAACACACAACCGCACACTACAGTGAGCTAACACACAACCGCACACACACACACACTACGGTGAGCTAACACACAACACACAACCGCACACTACAGTGAGCTAACACACAACCGCACACTACAGTGAGCTAACACACAACACACACTCACACACTACAGTGAGCTAACACACAACCGCACACCACAGTGAGCTAACACACAACACGTAACCGCACACTACAGTGAGCTAACACACAACACACACTCACACACTCACACACTACAGTGAGCTAACACACAACACACACTCACACACGACAGTGAGCTAACACACAACCGCAAACTACAGTGAGCGAACACACAACACACACTCACACACTACAGTGAGCTAACACACAACACACACTGACACACTACAGTGAGCTAACACACAACACACACTGACACACGACAGTGAGCTAACACACAACCGCACACTACAGTGAGCTAACACACACACACTCGCACACTACAGTGAGCTAACACACACACACACTCACACTACAGTGAGCTAACACACAACACACACTCGCACACTACAGTGATCTAACACACAACACACTCACACACTACAGTGAGCTAACACACAACACACTCACACACACTACAGTGAGCTAACACACAACGCACACTAACACACTACAGTGAGCTAACACACAACACACACTCACACACTACAGTGAGCTAACACACAACACACACTCACACACTACAGTGAGCTAACACACAACACACACTCACACACTACAGTGAGCTAACACACAACACACTCACACACTACAGTGAGCTAACACACAACACACACACACACACTACAGTGAGTTAACACACAACACACTCACACACTACAGTGAGCTAACACACACACACACTCACACACTACAGTGAGCTAACACACAACACACACTCACACACTACAGTGAGCTAACACACAACACACTCTCACACTACAGTGAGCTAACACACAACACACACACACACTACAGTGAGCTAACACAACACACACTCACACACTACAGTGAGCTAACACACAACACACACACACACACTACAGTGAGCTAACACACAACACACACTCACACACTACAGTGAGCTAACACACAACACACACTCGCACATTACAGTGAGCTAACACACACACACTCACACACTACAGTGAGCTAACACACAACACACTCACACACACTACAGTGAGCTAACACACAACACACACTCGCACACTACAGTGAGCTAACACACAACACACTCACACACTACGGTGAGCTAACACACTCACACACTACAGTGAGCTAACACACAACACACTCACACACACTACAGTGAGCTTACACACACACACACTCACACACTACAGTGAGCTAACACACAACACACACTCGCACACTACAGTGAGCTAACACACAACCGCACACACACACACACTACAGTGAGCTAACACACAACCACACACACTCACACACTACAGTGAGCTAACACACAACACACACTCGCACACTACAGTGAGCTAACACACAACCGCACACACTCACACACACTACAGTGAGCTAACACACAACACACACTCACACACTACAGTGAGTTAACACACAACACACACTCACACACTACAGTGAGCTAACACACAACACACACTCACACACTACAGTGAGCTAACACACAACACACACTCACACACTACAGTGAGCTAACACACAACACACTCACACACACTACAGTGAGCTAACACACAACACACACACACACTACAGTGAGCTAACTCACAACTCACACAGACACACTACAGTGAGCTCACACCAAACACACTCGCACACTACACTGAGCTAACACACACACACACACTCACACACTACAGTGAGCTAACACACAACACACTCACACTACAGTGAGCTAACACACAACACACACTCACACACTACAGTGAGCTTACACACAACACACACTCACACACTACAGTGAGCTAACACACAACACACTCACACTACAGTGAGCTAACACACAACACACACTCACACACACTACAGTGAGCTAACACACAACACACACTCACACACTACAGTGAGTTAACACACAACACACTCACACACTACAGTGAGCTAACACACACACACACTCACACACTACAGTGAGCTAACACACAACACACTCACACACTACAGTGAGCTAACACACAACACACACTCTCACACTACAGTGAGCTAACACACAACACACACACACACTACAGTGAGCTAACACACAACAAACACTCACACACTACAGTGAGCTAACACACAACACACACACACTCGCACACTACAGTGAGCTAACACACAACACACACTCACACACTACAGTGAGCTAACACACAACACACACTCGCACATTACAGTGAGCTAACACACACACTCACACACACTACAGTGAGCTAACACACAACACACTCACACACTACAGTGAGCTAACACACAACACACACTCGCACACTACAGTGAGCTAACACACAACACACTCACACACTACGGTGAGCTAACACACTCACACACTACAGTGAGCTAACACACAACACACTCACACACACTACAGTGAGCTTAAACACACACACACTCACACACTACAGTGAGCTAACACACAACACACACTCGCACACTACAGTGAGCTAACACACAACCGCACACACACACACACTACAGTGAGCTAACACACAACCACACACACTCACACACTACAGTGAGCTAACACACAACACACACTCGCACACTACAGTGAGCTAACACACAACCGCACACACTCACACACTACAGTGAGCTAACACACAACACACACTCACACACTACAGTGAGTTAACACACAACACACACTCACACACTACAGTGAGCTAACACACACACACTCACACACTACAGTGAGCTAACACACAACACACTCACACTACAGTGAGCTAACACACAACACACACTCACACACTACAGTGAGCTTACACACAACACACACTCACACACTACAGTGAGCTAACACACAACACACTCACACTACAGTGAGCTAACACACAACACACACTCACACACACTACAGTGAGCTAACACACAACACACACTCACACACTACAGTGAGCTAACACACAACACACTCACACACACTACAGTGAGCTAACACACAACACACACTCACACACTACAGTGAGCTAACACACAACACACTCACACACTACAGTGAGCTTAGACACAACACACACACACACACTACAGTGAGTGAACACACAACACTCACACACTCCAGTGAGCTAACACACAACACACACCCACACACTACAGTGAGCTAACACACAACAAACACTCGCACACTACAGTGAGCTAACACACAACACACACTCACACACTACAGTGAGCTAACACACACACACTCCACACACACTACAGTGAGCTAACACACAACACACACCCACACACTACAGTGAGCTTACACACAACACACACACACACACTACAGTGAGTTAACACACAACACACTCACACACTACAGTGAGCTAACACACACACACACTCACACACTACAGTGAGCTAACACACAACACACACTCTCAGACTACAGTGAGCTAACACACAACACACACTCACACACTACAGTGAGCCAACACACACACACACACTCACACACTACAGTGAGCTAACACACAACACACACTCACACACTACAGTGAGCTAACACACAACACACACTCACACACTACAGTGAGCTAACACACAACACACACTCACACACTACAGTGAGCTAACACACAACACACACACACACACTACAGTGAGCTAACACACAACACACACTCTCAGACTACAGTGAGCTAACACACACACACACTCACACACTACAGTGAGCTAACACACAACACACACTCACACACTACAGTGAGCTAACACACAACACACACTCACACACTACAGTGAGCTAACACACACACACACACACACACTACAGTGAGCTAACACACAACACACACTCACACACTACAGTGAGCTAACACACAACACACACACACTCACACACTACATAACACACAACACACACACACACACACTACAGTGAGCTAACACACAACACACACTCACACACTACAGTGAGCTAACACACAACACACTCACACACACTACAGTGAGCTAACACACAACACACACTCACACACTACAGTGAGCTAACACACAACACACACACACACACACACACTACAGTGAGTTAACACACAACACACTCACACACTACAGTGAGCTAACACACACACACACTCACACACTACAGTGAGCTAACACACAACACACACTCACACACTACAGTGAGCTAACACACAACACACACTCTCACACTACAGTGAGCTAACACACAACACACACACACACTACAGTGAGCTAACACACAACACACACTCACACACTACAGTGAGCTAACACACAACACACACACACTCGCACACTACAGTGAGCTAACACACAACACACACTCACACACTACAGTGAGCTAACACACAACACACACTCGCACATTACAGTGAGCTAACACACACACACTCACACACTACAGTGAGCTAACACACAACACACTCACACACACTACAGTGAGCTAACACACAACACACACTCGCACACTACAGTGAGCTAACACACAACACACACTCACACACTACGGTGAGCTAACACACTCACACACTACAGTGAGCTAACACACAACACACTCACACACACTACAGTGAGCTTACACACACACACACTCACACACTACAGTGAGCTAACACACAACACACACTCGCACACTACAGTGAGCTAACACACAACACACACACACTACAGTGAGCTAACACACAACTCACACACACTCACACACTACAGTGAGCTAACACACAACACACACTCACACACTACAGTGAGCTAACACACAACACACACACACTCACACACTACAGTGAGCTAACACACAACACACACACACACTACAGTGAGCTAACACACACACACACTCACACACACTACAGTGAGCTAACACACAACACACACTCACACACTACAGTGAGCTAACACACAACACACACTTACACACTACAGTGAGCTAACACACAACACACTCACACACTACAGTGAGCTAACACACACACACACCCACACACTACAGTGAGCTAACACACAACACACTCACACACTACAGTGAGCTAACACACAACACACACACTCGCACACTACAGTGAGCTAACACACACACACACTCACACACTACAGTGAGCTAACACACAACACACACACACACACTGAGCTAACACACACACACACTCACACACTACAGTGAGCTTACACACAACACACACTCACACACTACAGTGAGCTAACACACAACACACTCACACTACAGTGAGCTAACACACACACACACTCACACACACTACAGTGAGCTAACACACAACACACACTCACACACTACAGTGAGTTAACACACAACACACTCACACACTACAGTGAGCTAACACACACACACACTCACACACTACAGTGAGCTAACACACAACACACTCACACACTACAGTGAGCTAACACACAACACACACTCTCACACTACAGTGAGCTAACACAACACACACTACAGTGAGCTAACACACAACAAACACTCACACACTACAGTGAGCTAACACACAACACACACACACTCGCACACTACAGTGAGCTAACACACAACACACACTCACACACTACAGTGAGCTAACACACAACACACACTCGCACATTACAGTGAGCTAACACACACACTCACACACACTACAGTGAGCTAACACACAACACACTCACACACTACAGTGAGCTAACACACAACACACACTCGCACACTACAGTGAGCTAACACACACACACACACACACTACACACTCACACACTACAGTGAGCTAACACACAACACACTCACACACACTACAGTGAGCTAACACACAACACACTCACACACTACAGTGAGCTAACACACAACGCACACTCACACACTACAGTGAGCTAACACACAACCGCACACACTCACACACTACAGTGAGCTAACACACAACACACACTCACACACTACAGTGAGTTAACACACAACACACACTCACACACTACAGTGAGCTAACACACAACACACACTCACACACTACAGTGAGCTAACACACAACACACACTCACACACACTACAGTGAGCTAACACACAACACACTCACACACTACAGTGAGCTAACACACAACGCACACTCACACACTACAGTGAGCTAACACACTACACACTCACACACACTACAGTGAGCTAACACACAACACACACACACTCGCACACTACACTGAGCTAAGACACACACACTCACACACTACAGTGAGCTAACACACAACACACTCACACTACAGTGAGCTAACACACAACACACACTCACACACTACAGTGAGCTTACACACAACACACACTCACACACTACAGTGAGCTAACACACAACACACTCACACTACAGTGAGCTAACACACAACACACACTCACACACACTACAGTGAGCTAACACACAACACACACTCACACACTACAGTGAGCTAACACACAACACACTCACACACACTACAGTGAGCTAACACACAACACACACTCACACACTACAGTGAGCTAACACACAACACACTCACACACTACAGTGAGCTAACACACAACACACACACACACACTACAGTGAGCTAACACACAACACTCACACACTACAGTGAGCTAACACACAACACACACTCACACACTACAGTGAGCTAACACACAACACACACTCGCACACTACAGTGAGCTAACACACAACACACACTCACACACTACAGTGAGCTAACACACACTCACACACTACAGTGAGCTAACACACAAAACACACTCACACACTACAGTGAGCTAACACACAACACACACTCTCACACTACAGTGAGCTAACACACACACACACTCACACACTACAGTGAGCTAACACACAACACACACTCTCAGACTACAGTGAGCTAACACACACACACACTCACACACTACAGTGAGCTAACACACAACACACACTCTCACACACTACAGTGAGCTAACACACAACACACACTCACACACTACAGTGAGCTAACACACAACACACACACACACACTACAGTGAGCTAACACACAACACACACTCACACACTACAGTGAGCTAACACACAACACACTCACACACACTACAGTGAGCTAACACACAACACACACTCACACACTACAGTGAGCTAGCACACAACACACACACACACTACAGTGAGTTAACACACACACACACTCACACACTACAGTGAGCTAACACACAACACACTCACACACTACAGTGAGCTAACACACAACACACACTCTCACACTACAGTGAGCTAACACACAACACACACACACACTACAGTGAGCTAACACACAACACACACTCACACACTACAGTGAGCTAACACACAACACACACACTCGCACTACAGTGAGCTAACACACAACACACACTCACACACTACAGTGAGCTAACACACAACACACACACACTACAGTGAGCTAACACACACACACACACTCACACACTACAGTGAGCTAACACACACACTCACACACACTACAGTGAGCTAACACACAACACACACTCACACACTACAGTGAGCTAACACACACACACACTCACACACACACTACAGTGAGCTAACACACTCACACACTACAGTGAGCTAACACACAACACACTCACACACACTACAGTGAGCTACACACACACACACTCACACACTACAGTGAGCTAACACACAACACACACTCACACACTACAGTGAGCTAACACACAACCACACACACACACACTACAGTGAGCTAACACACAACACACACACACTCACACACTACAGTGAGCTAACACACAACACACACCACTACAGTGAGCTAACACACAACACACACTCACACACACTACAGTGAGCTAACACACAACACACACTCACACACTACAGTGAGCTAACACACAACACACCCTCTCACACACTACACTGTGCTAACACACTACACTCTCACACACTACAGTGAGCTAACACACAACACACACTCACACACACTACAGTGAGCTAACACACAACACACTCACACACTACAGTGAGCTAACACACAACACACACTCACACACTACAGTGAGCTAACACACAACCGCACACTCACACACACTACAGTGAGCTTAAACACACACACACTCACACACTACAGTGAGCTAACACACAACACACACTCGCACACTACAGTGAGCTAACACACAACCGCACACACACACACACTACAGTGAGCTAACACACAACCACACACACTCACACACTACAGTGAGCTAACACACAACACACACTCGCACACTACAGTGAGCTAACACACAACCGCACACACTCACACACTACAGTGAGCTAACACACAACACACACTCACACACTACAGTGAGTTAACACACAACACACACTCACACACTACAGTGAGCTAACACACAACACACACTCACACACTACAGTGAGCTAACACACAACACACACTCACACACACTACAGTGAGCTAACACACAACACACTCACACACTACAGTGAGCTAACACACAACACACACTCACACACTACAGTGAGCTAACACAAAACACACTCACACACTACAGTGAGCTAACACACACACACACACTCACACACTACAGTGAGCTAACACACAACCGCACACACACACACACACTACAGTGAGCTAACACACAACACACACTCGCACACTACCATGAGCTAACACACAACGCACACTCACACACTACAGTGAGCTAACACACAACACACACTCACACACTACAGTGAGCTAACACACAACACACTCACACACTACAGTGAGCTAACACACAACCGCACACACACACACTACAGTGAGCTAACACACACACACACACTCACACACTACAGTGAGCTAACACACACACTCACACACACTACAGTGAGTTAACACACAACACACTCACACACTACTGTGAGCTAACACACAACACACTCACACACTACTGTGAGCTAACACACAACACACTCACACACTACAGTGAGCTAACACACAACACACACACACACACCACAATGAGCTAACACACAACACACACACACACACTACAGTGAGCTAACACAAAACACACTCACACACTACAGTGAGCTAACACACACACATACTCACACACTACAGTGAGCTAACACACAACACACACACACACACTACAGTGAGCTAACACACAACGCACACTCACACACTACAGTGAGCTAACACACAACACACACTTGCACACTACAGTGAGCTAACACACAACACACACACACACACTACAGTGAGATAACACAACACACACTCACACACTACAGTGAGCTAACACACAACACACACACACACACTACAGTGAGATAACACAACACACACTCACACACTACAGTGAGCTAACACACAACACACACACTACAGTGAGCTAACACACAACACACTCACACACTACAGTGAGCTAACACACAACACACACTCACACACTACAGTGAGCTAACACACAACACACTCACACACTACAGTGAGCTAACACACACACTATCACACACTACGGTGAGCTAACACACAACACACACTCACACTACAGTGAGCTAACACACAACACACACTCACACTACAGTGAGCTAACACACAACACACACTTGCACACTACAGTGAGCTAACACACACACACACTCACACACTACAGTTAGCTAACACAAAACAACACACACTCACACACTACAGTGAGCTAACACACAACACACACTCACGCACTACAGTGAGCTAACACACAACACACACTCACACACTACAGTGAGCTAACACACAACACACTCACACACTACAGTGAGCTAACACACTCACACACTACAGTGGGCGACCGACACCACACATAATAAATAACCACAATGGACAACACACAATATAGACACTTACACAGCCAATACACAACACAACAATATACACAACACACGACAGTGAAAGCATGACAAAGCAGCATGCACGTAAACATACATTATACACAACAACACAGTAAACACATTAAACAATTCATACTGTATTCCAACACAACTAACACAAGTCACAACTAACACAACAATAAACAGTATACACAACAACACACTAAAGTGAGTGCATGATTATGCAATGTACACAACATGCAACAACACACACACACACACAACACAAGACAATACACAATATAAACATATGCATAACTAATTCAGTAACACAACATGGTACAACAACACACTAAAGTCAGTGCACAACAACATACAACAACACACAGATACACACTTACACAGTGTGTGTTACGTCTACACTCTCTCTGTTTCTCTCTGTCTCCCTCAGATGTGGACGGGAAGGTGATCCACCTGGTGGAGCGAGCCCCCCCTCAGGGCCCCATGACAGGGTCAGGGGGTGGGGGGGTTTTCTCAGGGGGGGAAGAGGGCGGAGCCAGCGGCGGCGGCGGCCATGCCTCAACGTCCTCCCAGCATGCACCGCACGACCGCAACGGCAACAGCTACGTGATGTTGGGAACGTTTAACCTGCCCGTCAACATGGTTGACCCTCAGCAGATACAGGTGGGTGAAGGTCATGGTGAAGGTCATGGTGAAGGTCACGGTGAAGGTCACGGTGAAGGTCATGGTGAAGGTCACAGTGTCAAGGTCACTGCGCTCCACATTCGTTTACATTTGATGTTTTTATGCTGCAAAAACAAGTTTCCTCCAGTTGACTCGTATTAAAAAACTGCGTTTCGCTCCTTTTGCCCCTAAAGCCCACCCGTGGATCGTTATGTCAGCCTCCACAGAGGGGAGACCCACGGTACATAGATATAAAAGCTTTTTTCTAACTTGATAAAAAACAAAAGGAAAGCTTTATGAGGATGATTGTACTCCTATTTTACCAGACTTTCCATAAAAATAGAAACATTATTTCCTGTATTCACCATTTCTGTTTGGTGAAATGCTGCTAACTTCTACACTATACACCTTTTAAGCTTTTTGTTCCATTTTACTCCCAAGGCAGCGAGGATCCTATGAGCAATGACTGTTTTTTCTTTTTGAATTGTTACTGTTCCCTAAAACCGTTGCATTTCTACTGTAAATGTGCTGAATCCTTCGCCATATTTATTGTCCTGATTTGCTATTTGTTGCCTTAAACTTTTATCATGAATTTGTATTTATTATGACGTGTGCTGCTGACCTCTTGGCCAGGCCACCCTGTAAATTAGATCCTGATCTCAATGGGTTTATCAGTTATGTAAAAATAAATAAAATAAATCTACACAGCTCGTGACCATAGGTGAGGGTGTGAATGGCAGAGCAGTAAAAGCCTCTTCACCATGACGATCTGTGCAGAGTCTGCATCACTGCTGACGCCGCACCATCCGCCCCCCCCCCCCCTTATGAACAAGACACTTAGGTACCTGAACTCCACGTGGAGAGGACACTCCACCCTTTTCTGAACAAAGGCCCATGGACTCGTTTGCCAATCCTTCATATTGATAAACTTTATTGTTTATGTCAGAGGTGAAGTGGAACCCCACAACAGCTCTGCTCACCTCTGTTATGCCTAAGTCACACATTCCCGTTTCTCGTGGCGATTGTGCACGACTGTCTCACCCCTGGACACACCTCGTTAATACACCGGCAGCGCTTCTACAGCGCTTCAGGGGTGTTCGTCCTGCTCCAGCTCAGTTAATACAGCGATAGGATTCCTTGAATTTTCATCCCGTTGACACGCCGTCAGCCCCGCTCGAGCTCAGTTCACGTCATGTAAGCCCCGACTGAGCCCTGTCGCTTGCGCCGTCTTGAACGGGACACAGTCGGGGCACAAACGGATACACCCTTGTCAGTCGTCCTCATAAAGCTTTCAGGATTGAGCCACAATCAGTCTGACTGAGCTCCGCACATGCCACTCTAATACCGTTCACTTTAGGACTGCATTAAGCTTCCACCCCGCTGTACTGAAAGCGGCGATTCTCCACGACAGTTTTGAGCAGTTCAAAACAGTCGGGACCCTTCCACGCTCCCCGCCGCTTCATCCACGACTATACAAGGCTGATCCAGACCAAGTAGCGATGCACCACACCACCAAAGCACGTTTTATCAGGATTATGACAGTCGTGCACAATCGCCATGAGAAACGGGAATGTGTGACTGGGGCTTTACTGACTAACAAGTCTTCCCCCATAAGGAGCATTTCTCCTAACCTGACACGTCAGACGGGCAGCTCCACATATCCACTGAGGAAATATCTCACTAATCCATCTGAGAAAGAGCTGTTCAAAAATGTTTTCAGGGGCAGAACCTTCAAAAACAACAGCAGCTGGTGATTGGACGATTGTTGGTTTGTTTGTTTGGCGCTGCTATGTATGATGTTACTCGTGCTGTTGTTAGCCGTTAGCTTAAACTACCTTAGACTATCGTCTCACATTAGATTGTACCACACAGATGTATTATTTAACTCTGATATGTGACATGAACCTCGTCAAAGACAATCCCTACCAAGTTTTCCCTGTAAACTTCTGAGGAGGGCTGATTTCACATTAACCATGGTGACCACAGGCTAACAGTCATGTCCGTGGAGGATTTCCTCGTTCTCTCCCAGCTTCCCAGCAGTGATCCCGGCAGGAGAAGAGCAGAAACAGGATTTATCTTTAGACAAGCTTCAACTGACGCTCTTTGCTCATCTTTTAAAGATAAATTGAGTCTATTTCCGATAAAAAACGCAGATGTTGAGACGTTTCAGAAGCTGCCATTTTTTTCAAACAAGCAGTCACTTCCTGTTATCGTCTGCAGCTCTGCTTCTCTTCTCTGATTGGGCCGTTAAGTATTTAGCCGAGTGAAGTTGTTGGACAATGGAGGTTGGAAAGACGGACATGCAGGATTTCAGACAATGAATCAGGTCCGTTTGCTCTGCAAAGTTTCTTTGTCTTTTCTTGACACTTTTGTTTTTCTGTGTTGTCAGGGTAACGGCTCAGTGGATGTGCAGATTAACGTGGACTCGACGGTGCAGAGTGAGTCCAGGATGAGGCTGCAGCTCGCTGAGAACCTGCTGAGAGACGCCTGCGCCCTGATTCACAGACTGGAGGTACACAGCTTATTGCCACATCATAGGACTGGGAAAGTAACCCAAAAATAATCCAAACTGACATTTAGACCCTCTAATTGCCCTTTTCTACTAGCACGCCTTAGCCCTACTCTACTTGGTCAGACAATGTCGTCATCGATGAGTCATATACGCGACAACCTAGCATGCTAGCGGTAGCTATCATTAGCTTACCCTCATACGTCTTTTCTTTGCAGCTCGATTGCTCTCGTCCTCGGCTTCATTCTGTTGTATAGCTTCCAAAACTCTCCTGTGCTTCTCAAGGAGTATTTCTTCTTACCACCTGCAGCCTTCTTCTGCTTTCCCTTTTTTAACCGGTTTGTGACAAAAAGACACAGATTGATGTGTCGCACTCAAAAGGATGTCATCATAGTGCTGCTCACCCCATTGGGCAGGCGACTGGGGCTAATGGAAAAGCAGCTAAAGGCCAGTAAAGTAGAGCCGGGTAGAGTCGAGTCGAGTAGAGTAGGGCTAATCAAAAAGGGCCATAAGTGAAGTAGTTTGGTCATGGCGATTATTTTGATTAATGTCCCTGTTGAAGTCACATGACCGCGCCCCCTCCATTCAGTCTGCATTCGCTTTCACCAAAAGGGAAGGAGGAATTACCAACATGGAGGAGATGAGCACCAATGTTTCAGACGACCTTGTAGTGGCACATTTGAATTCTGTGCAGAGGACATCAAGCAGAAAGAAGTAAAGTGTAGATACTGCGACTGTTGGTGACACCACCAATGTGTTCCATCATAGCATAAAATAATTGTTCATTAATCGAGGTAAGAACTTCAATTAATCATGATACTGAGATCAGGCTATGTCGCCCAGCCCTACCATATTATAATATGAGTCTTAAAAACATCATAGCTGAAGGTGCCACAGTCGATGGGATGCCTGAAAGTGTTCAAATGTCATTTGCAGAGTTGGAGATTTAGATTTTGGCTGAGCCTCTGATAAAGACATGGATATTAGATCGACTGCCCTGCCCAAGGTTTAGATATTACCTTCATAGAATCCACCATTTTACACCCCTGTGACTTTGTTGGGATGTCACACCGAGTTTCCGCTTAAAGAAGAATGGCAGTTTAATACCAGAGATAATTTTGAGAACATGAAGGATGAATTAAGAATTTGAACAGTGAAATACGTGTTGGTTTCTCTACTGATAACATTTTGTGAAAATGTTTTTTGAAAATAGAATTAAAACACTGACTCACCAACCCACTGACAAGAAATTAGAACTTCTTTTTTTGCTGAAAGTCAGCAAGATGATTCTGAAATGCCAAAATATTGGCAGGAATGACAGTTTCTGGGGGTGGGAAAATGTGGTTACTGTAAGAGCTGTATAATTCTGTCCTTCGAACCAAACAGCCACATTTTGACCAAGATACTTTTACCTAATTCTCCTTTTAATTTAAATGTAGGAAAAAACGTAACCAAGGAAGTCATTAAATCAACATTTATATTTTAAGTAAACACATCAGAAATACTCATATATTTTTAGATTAACAGGATTAAATGAAAAGTTTTTGAATGCAAATTACAGAGCATTGAGTAGTGAGCAATTCCACTTAACTCTATTTTCTTATTTGCACTAGTGCCTTAGTAATGCATTAAAGGAAGTTTAATAGAAATAATTACAGGTGGTTATGGCTGTTTTCTCTGTTATATTAAGGATTAATATAATTAAGGCAGTTTTCCTCTTTCTTTACAGTGCAACTACATTATTTTGTATTTTGAAGTAACTGGTGCTGTATGGAGCAAATCTCTGCTGACTTCTGTGCCAAAATGATCATATGGTGCATCTCAATGTTCGCACTGGGAAAACTGATGAGGAGCATTATAAGGACTTATGATCACTGTTATAAAGCATTTATAATGTTATATAATCTCAGTATAATGAGTTGTTGGATAATTACTTGTGAGAAACAGGATGGGGTGTCAACATCTACACATGTAAATGGATACACGGATAACAAATCATGCCCATTAAGAAAAATCAATAACCGTGCACATGTAATTTTTTCCTCCTCCTCCTCGTTCATTTCTCTCTGATATATACAGTATTTTTACTGGTGATAATGTTGCCTGAAAGCTTTAGGTAATAATATTAACCAATTATACACCTAAATGTTCCCACTAGTGCCGTTATCCACAAATATAATAGATAAATGTTACATTAATATAAAAGATATGCAGCCACAGCCAGTGTCGCGTTACTTCAGGTTGTCTGGTAGACGCGATGGCAGTTAACATCAAGCAGAGCGCAAACAAACTACCAGTGTAAATCCTGTTTAGTTTCAGCTATGTCAGGCTAAACTGGCTTATAACAACAGCACAGGATGCATGAGAAACCACCTGAAACACCTGAACAAGTCTTAGGGAGAGAAGCTGCTGCTGTTGTGTTTGAGCTCAGCGCTCATAATCTTCTCCATAAACAAATGTCTGCTGCTGAAGACAAAAACTGTTCATGACTTGTTATTTTTGCCTGTATTAATGCGTGTTGTCGGACATTATATTGTTCGTTGATGCTCTGTCGGCTTTTCTCGACCTGATCACAAATCCTCACGTCCAAAGAGGAGGAAGAAAACACATTTTTTCAGACAGTTTAGTGAATAATTCTGAGAGTCCCCCTCTACTTTTTTAACTTTGTGCATATAAAGGTGAAGGTTTTTCCTCTCACAGCTTACTTTGGCTTCTTTTTGGGTTTCTTTCTCCTCTCCAGTTCCAGATTACTTTTACTATAAGACATTTTAAATTCAGACGTGGCTCCAGTTGTGACAGAGGGATGCAGTTTGTACTTTAAGTTTTAAAAATATTGTACAATAGTGAGCAAAAGTTAAAACAATGAATTAAAAAGAAGTTCAAACCTTTTTCAGCTTTCACTTGTACATTTTCTTGTCTGTCATAGTTATAAATTATTTTATTTTCAGCTTTTTTTACTTTCTGTCATAAGTAGGCCTAAGCCTTAAAATGGTGAGATGGATTGCCTACTTATTAAGTTCCGTTGCTGAATAAAGGTTTTTATCTGATAACTACAGTAATGTCTATGATTTAATGGAATAAGGAGGTATTCTAAAGGAGACAGAACCCTCGAGTGGTTATATAGCCCAACTGTGTTAGAAACAGATCATTAATCTCTGATGTGTAACCGTGTACACGTTGGTTGTAGTCTCGTGAACATGTGTAGAAAAAATTGTAAATATTGACATCCCTAATAGAGAGTGTCTCTGAAAACTCTAATTCATTTTTCTTTGCTGTAGGGGGTCTCCAGTGACTCACATCCAGAGGTCACTGCATCCTCTTCTTCTCCTCCTCCCTCCTCCTCCTCTGACGGAGCTCCCTCCACCTCCACCTCCTCCTCCACACAGACAGAGGGAGCTGCAGCCAGCAGCAGGGGTCAAAGGTCAGTGTCATGGGAGGATGTTCTCATGAAGCTGCTTCTCCCTCTGAAGCCTGAGGGCCTGATCTCTGTGTTCTGTGCTCATGTGTGTGTGTGTTTCCTCAGCCACCCGAGTCCTGCAGAGTTTGTGGAGGTGCTGTCAGAGGTGAGGAGGGTGGAGGAGAGGCTCCGCCCATTCATCGAGAGAACGCACTCCATCCTGGGAGCAGCGACATCTGCAGACTACAACAACAACGTAAACACACACAAAAAGCAGACTACAACAACAATTTAAACACACACAACCAACAGACCACAACAACAATGTAAACACACACAACAAACCGACTACAACAACAACGTAAACACACACAACAAACAGACCACAACAACAACGTAAACACACACAACTAACAGACCACAACAACAATGTAAACACACACAACAAACAGACCACAACAACAACGTAAACACACACAACAAGCAGACTACAACAACAACGTAAACACACACAACCAACAGACCACAACAACAATGTAAACACACACAACAAACCAACTACAACAACAACGTAAACACACACAACAAACAAACCACAACAACAACGTAAACACACACAACTAACAGACCACAACAACAATGTAAACACACACAACAAACAGACCACAACAACAACAATGTAAACACACACAACAAACAGACCACAACAACAACGTAAACACACACAACAAGCAGACTACAACAACAATGTAAACACACACAACCAACAGATCAAAACAACAATGTTAACACACACAACAAGCAGACTACAACAACAATGTAAACACACACAACCAACAGACCACAACAACAATGTAAACACACACAACAAACAGACCACAACAACAACGTAAACACACACAACACACAGACCACAACAACAACGTAAACACACAACAAGCAGACCTCAACAACAACGTAAACACACACAACAAGCAGACTACAACAACAATGTAAACACACACAACCAACAGATCAAAACAACAATGTAAACACACACAACAAACAGACAACAACAATGTAAACACACACAACAAACAGACCATAACAACAAAGTAAACACACACAACAAACAGACTACAACAACAATGTAAACACACACAACAAACAGACCACAACAACAACGTAAACACACACAACAAGCAGACTACAACAACAATGTAAACACACACAACCAACAGATCAAAACAACAACGTAAACACACACAACAAACAGACCACAACAACAATGTAAACACACACAACAAACAGACCATAACAACAAAGTAAACACACACAACAAACAGAGTACAACAACAATGTAAACACACACAACAAACAGACCACAACAACAACGTAAACACACACAACAAACAGACCACAACAACAATGTAAACACACACAACCAACAGACTACAACAACAATGTTGTTGCTGGGAATTCCAGGTTGAAGTAGTTCAGAAATGGCTTCCAAACATCATAAAACCTCTGGGTTGATCCCTCTATTGAGTGTTTTGACTTTTAAGTTTTAAATGAGCCATTGCATCTCAACCCAGCACCTGTGCGTGGGAGGCCTAACTGCTTCCCAGGTACACCGGATAAGACGCCTGGCTAGTCAGGATGAAAAAGTAATGTATTCAACTGTGCCTCAGATACTGCCACCGCAGCAGGGACCAATGGGATTGTTAGTAAGGCTCTGAAGGAGCGGCCCCATCACTGAGTGCAGATAGAGCGCACACACACACACTATATTCAACACACACATATACACACCGCTAGATGGTACATGCCACACACTCCACGCCAAACTTCCCTTTGCCCCATTCTGCTCCACTGGTCCTGTAGTTCGCAGGAGGGTGCACACTCACCGTTCTACACACATGTTCATACATCACATAAACACTCACCACAGATGCCACGTCGTCTTCCCCGCTGCCCGCCAAACAGGGGCGCATCCACTTCCGGGTTTTTAAAGGGAACTTATTGGGAAAATGGTTCCTCATTTATTTCCCCGAATTGGGGTTTTTTCTTTAGTAAGGTAGACTAAAGAAAAACATATGAATTAGGAAAAGTGTGATTGAAATATTTTTCAATTTATTCATGGATTTTAATGCATTTTTTGGTTGTGTATCTGGGAAGGAAATGCTGATATTCTGCCTAAATATTCTTTTCATGACATGCCCACTTGGGAGGGGCTTATTGTTTAGGAGGCAGCCATTTGGTCCTGTCTGGTGGGAGAGTTGAACATACATGACAGGAATTTGGAGAAGCAGGAGAATCTTTGATTGTGGGTGTTTTTTTTTTTTTTTTTTACTGGAGTTTGGGGTTGCTGAAGATCAACCTTTGCAAATTTTTGTACATAGTTTTTGTAAAAAAAAATTTTTGTTTTGTCACTTTTGTATACTTTTTTCCACTGTTGGGAGGTTGATGAGTTAAAACCCCTGAAAACATACCTTCCTGACTACGCCAGCGACAAAGGCGCTGTTCACTGAGTGGTGTGGCGCACATACTAGAGAAGATAAGGACACAGGATGGGTGGAATTTTGTCCATTTCGACCCAATCGAGTGCAGGTAATAAGGTGCAGGTAATAGTTTGTAAATATTAACCACCCAATAATATTGTAGGGAATTTGGTAGTGCTAAGCCTCCAGCCTCTTTCTGTTTCTTAAGATGTGCCTTTCTCATCCATGGGATGGCCTCATTCCACATACAGATGATATGGAGATAACTTTTTAAAAAATGACTTTGGGATAAAAACAGGCACTGTTTGGCATGGGTAACTTTCACATCTGTGAGGGCACCATTAATAAAGTAAAGTAAATGGTAAATGGACTTAAACTTATAGAGCGCTTTTCTAGTCTTTGACTACTCAAAGCTGCTTTTACACCACAGGTCACACTTACCCATTCACAACCATTCACTCTCACATTCACTCACTGATGGTTCAGAGTTTCTATGTTAGTTATCCATCAGTATCTCTAACACATTCGTGCACTTTCATGCCCATTTACACACCACTGACGCAGCAGCTGTAGCTGGGCTTTAACCTGCAACCTCCCGATCACAGGTTCAAACAGATTTTGGAGCCACATGCTGCCATTTAAGGGTCGTCTTTTTTAGGGATATAATCTGAAAATAAAACCTAAAATGTTGCTTCATGAAGAGACAGGAACACAATTTTGCCAACATGTTTTTATGTATTTCTTAGTGTGTGTGTCAAAGTGTTCATGATCGGCCTGTAAACATGATTAGTAATCCTCATTTCTTATTGGCGTAGGCGCATGTGAAGCTTGTTTTCAGTAAACTGACAACCCAAAATCTCATGGTAGTCATTCCTGTCATCCATCAGGCTATGAATCAAGGTTGTGAGTTTTCCTTCAGGCTGCTTTTATCTGTTATTTTGAGATTTCCTTCTTAATGATGATTAAGCATCGTCTAAATGACATCACTAACATAAATGAACAGCTGAGTCTTAAGTTATTCCTCCTGTGAGCAGCAGATAGGTTTATATTGTTATTTTTATTATCTGTTCAAACCTCATCACTTTATCAAGTTATGATATTATGAAGACTTTGGTCAATTCAGCTTCAACTTTATTGTAACTCTGTGGGAAAGTAGCTGAGCAGCAGGCGTCAGCACATGAGTAAATGATAAAACATAAAACAATCAGGCATGAGGGAAATCCTGAGCACAAAGCAGAGACACTGAAACCCAGAGGGGCCCTAGGCTGAAGGATCTCAGCTCCAACAGATAACCGATGAATAATCCAGGTAGCACAGATAAAATAGAATAAATAAATGAGGGTTAAAATTAGGGCTGGGTTAAAAAAGTCGATTTACTCGATTCAAATCGATTTTCCTTTAACTGGTTCATAATCGATTCATAAAATCTAAAAGATCGATCTTTTAACTTGGGTAGTTTTTTCTTCTTTGGACGTGCAGAGAAGCAGCCTGTGGTATCAACCCTGCTAGTCTGGTGTGATCAGCGTTTAGCGTTGCTTTCTACTGAACAAGATCTCATGAGATGTTACTGCAAACAAACATGGTGGAAGCACTATATGGGCACCACTGGAGAGTTTAAAGGCTGATGTTTGGATGTACAGTATTTTAGATTTAACAAGTACAAAGGAAAATACGAGTTGGACAAAAAACAAGTAATATGCAGAATATGCATTAATGCATATCATTTAAATACGATTTATGTTACTGCTTTGGGTTTAGTTCTTCATGTTAAAACAATTTTTAATGATGTACCAGGTCAAAAGGTCACTTTTTAAATTTACAGCACTATTTTATCTAAGATATCCCCGACTGAATAAATATCGAATTGAATCGTGAATCGAATCGATTTGAGACCTTGTAATATCGAATCGAATTGATCCAGAAAATCTGAATTAATACCCAGCCCTAGTTAAAATTAAAAAATCAGTCTGTTCCACTATGTAAATTAAATTCACCCAGAAGAAGGCCAGGCTGATGAATCAGGGCTTCAAAGAAGGGAGGAGATGGGACTCAGAGGCAGATCAGAGTTTGATTTGATACTTTTTAAGACTTCTGATTTATCAAATCACCGGCCCCTGAATCTGGAGGGCTGCTGTTGGACTTTTGGTACACTCGTCCTCTTCATGTCTTCCTGCTCAGACTGAGGAGAGGGAGGAGGATCAGCGGATCCTCAACCTGGTTGGTGATGCTCTTCGTCTCCTCGGGAACACCTTGGTTGTCCTCGGTGACCTGCGCTGTAACCTGGCGGCCCCTCCCCCTCGTCACCTGTACGTGATCCGACCTATCACGCACTACCCCGCCCAGGTGCTGATCCAGCCCGGTCTACCTCATGTCCCCCTCCCGGTGAGCCCGCAGCTGGACTTTAAGCAGATGTTTAATCTTTCATGTTTTATTGAAGCCTGAATGCCTGACATTAACGACATGACCTTCTGACTCTGTGCAGATTAATTTGGGTACTGCCGTCACCATGACGTCCAACGGGAGACAGGCGGCAGAGGGACCCTCCTCTCAGGCTGCCACCCAATCAGATCAGCAGGCTGTAGGCCAGGCTCCACCCCCTCCGCCCAATGGATCCAGTGCTCAACCAGGAGGACCAAGAGTGATCCGGATCACCCATCAGACCATGGAGCCTGTGGTGATGATGCAGATGAACATCGACGGTAAGTCAAGACAATAATTCAGTGACGACCTTCCCTCAGCGCCCTCTTTCGGTAGGTAGAGTCAGTGTGGACAAACCAGCGCACAAGCTTAAACAACAAAGATGGCAACTACACTAAATTAGTCCACAAGGGGGCGTGTAATAGTTTTGAAACCCTTAAGAGCAGGTATGGTTTAGAACAAAGTGATTTTTACAGACACCTACAAGTCAGGCATTATTGTCACAAAGCTTGACGGCATCCTTCAGTAAAGAGGAGACAGAAGTTATAAAGGATATTTTATCAGCCACCAAATCTGAGTCATGTTGTGAAGTCATTTCAAGACTTTATAATGGCATACACCAGTCCAACTCCGAAAATACATGGTACATCAAGGAGAAATGGGAAAAGAAGGGAACTTTAATATTACTGAGGACAGCTGGACAAGAATATATTTGACACAGTGGAAGTCAACATGCTCACCAGGATGGCAGCAATTATGTTGGAGGAATGTTGTGAGGTTTTTTATTACACCACTACAAAAAAAAGACATCAGGGGATTGGTTGCTGTTGTTGGAGACTTTGTGGGAAATGAAGCTAATCATTACCATATTTTCTGGAATATGCCTGGTTATAGTTCTGTTTTGGCAGGAAATTCACAGGCACATCAAAAATATCTTTGGAAATAACATCCCTTTCAACTGCATTACAGTCTATATGGGTGACTTTTTCTTTGATGGATGGAATATAAATGATAATAAATTAGCACAAATTCTTTTGGCAGCAAGTAAAAAAGTTGTTACGAGGAAGTGGTTGAAACCAGATCCCCTACTATTGATGATTGGATTGACATAATATACCAAATTACTATTCTGGAAAGAATTTCATTCTCCCTCAAGGTTCAAAAAGAAACATTTTACAGAATCTGCTCCAAATGGACAGGATGGGCTTTAATTTCGTAGACCAGGTGCAGGCGCGGCGCACCTGCCCTGCGCTGCACCGACAGGGTGTGTCCAGCGCACTTTCCATGTTTCTTGAAGTGCACAGAGAGGCGCACCCACGCCTCCGTCCCTGCCCCTCCGCGCAAGTGCCAGAGAGGGAGGAGAAAAGGCGTGAGTGGGTTTAACACAGCCGAGTGCTGTCTTCACCAATCAAATAAAAGCCTCTTCTTGCCTTTAAATGTGCTGTGGGCAAGGCGCAGAGACTGATTGGTCTGAATGTTCCCCGCCACCGCAAAGTGTGCCGGAAAGACTCGGTAGAGGAGACGGTCAGAGCAGCTGTCACGGTTGCAGCAACTTGGAGAGTGGAGGGGCCATTGGGGCGCACAGGGAGACCAAGACACGGGTCACCATGTGGGCCAGCTCCCGGGACAGATGTAATCTGTTCCTTTGTCATTAATAGGAGTAAAAAATTAAGTGACAGACATTCAAACTCAGCAGCAGACTAATCCATTCATGCTTGTGATCCACCTGCACTCCTGGTCTATCATCGCCAAATAGCAGAGCCTTTGGTGATATACTGTATACTCTCCCGGTGTCTCCGCTTCATCCTCCTTGCAATAATGTACTCCATCTTTTTTGATCACGTTAAGAATAAAGACTAAAACAGACAAAAATGGGCAATCACAGGTAAATCCTCAAGACACCGAGTGACATATATTTATTTTTTTTATTTTTTTTCTCCCTCTTTTCTTTAAATTTCATGAAATGAGAGAAGCCAAATATATACTCCATATCGGATGATGAGGCTGATAAGGCAAACTTCCAGCTGCCATCAGGTTAGGTTTCCATTATGACAAACGGCTTTAATCCGACATCAGATGTGACGGGACAATTAAGGTAGATACAAATGTATATGCTGTTTCAGACGATTACATTAAATAGTGATTGCTGTGATTGTTTATTGCATTAAAATGTGCCTGACACTCTGGAAACCTGCCTCTGAGGGTTTGTTGACGTGTGTGCACATGTGCGCCTGTCACCAAATTACAGCTGCGGAGGGTGCACTTTGCCTGCACCGAGAATAGACCGGGTTGGAGCTGGTGAGCTTTCAGTGCACCTTCCACACATTTTTTTGGCACAAAATTGTCCCTGCTGCGAAATTAGGGTCCAAAATGTTAAACCTATAAGGCAGGATTTCATTTGTTTGCAGTGAAGGTGTGGCTCATTTCTATTTTGTTTTTTGCTTGCTCTCGATCTGATTTTTGCAATCTCCTCCATCTATACCCTTGGATTCTTCCCATGTTTTGTTGTATGTTTCAAGTTGCTTAAAAAAAACATTGAGGAGCTAACTGGCTTAAGAATTACAAAGTCTGTGGAAGACATGCTGACTGTAAAATGTTTGCTCTTCCTAAATAAAGAAAGAATTGTTTGAAAAAAAGACCGAAGACGGGCCCTGGTACAGCCTAGAGATAAAACCAAGGGTCAAGGTGGGGTCAGTCACAGCATCAGGTCCACCTGTGAGGTCCTCTGTCTCCCTGTGAGGGCTGTTGACACACCTGAAGTCTCCCAGGAGTTCAGGCTGCCGTCACTAAAGGCCCAAACAGACTCGGGTGGACAATGAGTGGAGTGGAGGCCACGGCAATGTCTGCTTTCATAATCGAGTACAGGCCGCGTAGCAGTTTCTTGTAAATTTACCATGAAAACTTACATTTACCACAATTTTTGAGCATTGTTTTACTTTTTTCTGTCATGAAGTCAAGAGATAAGGGAGAGCAGCTGCTCTGCCTGCTTCACATGGGCGATGAAAACCATTTGCAGCACCTCTGAATGTACAGGGAAACTTCAGTGATCGTTTAGGTCTTCCGTCTACACTGAGGGAGTCTCCACTCATCCGTCAACGCTGACAGGAGACGGCTCGTTTAATGCGCGTCGATGTGAAAACACGCCCAGCAGTGTTTAGTGTGACACCAGTTTGCAGAGCGGAGTCCACGCAGTCGTAAAATTTGAGCCTCCTGTCCGCCCGGGTCTGTTTGGGCCTTAACTCTCCTGACTTTACAGAGAGTGTCTTTCAGAGGAGAGGGCCTCAGACGGGCCTCACAGGGACAAATCCGACTGTCAGAGCCTCTGCTGAGCTGTGAAGTGAGTCTGTAAATAAAGTGTGTGCTCATGTGTGTGTTCATGTGTGACAGGGGAGTCGGCCATGTCCTCTCAGGCTGCAGGACAGACTCATGCTGCAGGGAGTACGCAGACAGGTGAGTCCATCTGTAGACCAGGTGAGTCCTTCTGAAAACAGGGGGCCTATAGCATGAAGCAGGATTAATGTCTTAGTGAGGTAACTTCAGGGTTAACCCTGGTTTATCGATAGCACGAAGCTGGTTCATTCCTTATCAGAGTAGATCACCATGGTGACTTACTCTGAACGGCTAACCTGCTCTGGAGCAGGATAAGTTAGGGGTTGAGTAGACAGAGTCTCACAACTCTTGAGACCAGCATGATGATGAGACAGGCTGTCCCGATTTCAATTTGATCCACGTGATCAACCTGACGACGCGCTATGAGAGGTACCTGTTCTCGAGGCCTCGAATCATCTACCAGGGTGATATTTTGGAGCCGTGCGACCCGCAGGAGCGGTGAACTGACTGTCTCACAGTCAATGTGCATCTCCCTGCTATATAAACTTCCCTTCTATAGCCCCTTTCATACATTCAAATGCACCATAAAGTGCCTGACAAATAAAAGGGATGTAATTCTTTTGTGAAACAGCACATTATTCCATCATGTCCATCATGTCGTTCTTCTCTTTATTCATGTGTTTGAGGGATTTTTTTCTTGCTGATTTTTAAATTGTAATTTGGGTCAGACATCAGCTCGGTATGTTATCATGATTTCATTGTAGTGACGACTTAAATATTAAATGTAACATATGACATGAAACAGACCAACCTCCCAGACGAGGTTATTCTTTTCTATTTATTTTTTATCTGCTCCCACGACCTCCTCACTACAGAGGGATTACATCTGAGGGGTGATAATTGTCAGACATGCAACACATTTTCACAGTGTATTGCTTCATGAGATTCACGATGAGAGTGATCAGTGTCAGATTTAGCCAATAATAAGTACTTCGCGCATTTTCACAGTCCACCACGCACTTTGTCTATGATTGACAGCCGCTACGTTGTTTCCTTTCTTCATTATACTGGCTTTTTCATCCTCACATTTTAACTTTATCAGACACTGCTCTTCACAAGTGAAATATGGAGCCCTGTCAGAGTTTCCCTGCACTTCTCAACATGTTTTTCCACTCATGATTGCCCTTATATGAGTACGTTCACTGCTTTTGATGAGACAAACCTGGGTTGAGTTACCCTGTTGATAATCCGCATCGTGCTATTGATTATTCTGATTACCATTGTTGGGGTTACTCGACCCTGGACAGGTGTGCGTTACCCAGGGGAAGGTGACTGTGCTTCATGCTATAGGCTCCAGGCGAGTCCTCGGGGCCTGTTTACAGGACAGCGTTGTAAAAAGGTTTTTCCTTTGCATTTTCAGAGTGTTCACATGGAGACGATATTAAAATGTGCTCACTCAGCTGTAGTGTGCCTGACAGGACAGCAGTTTGTGATGTAGGTTTGTCGTGAAAAAGCCGTGTTACAGCACCCGAGTGGTTTCTGGTGAAGTCAAACTTTTCACCCACAGCCATGGTGAGAGGTCACACAAACACAGGATTTTTTTGTCTGGATAACAAACAGTGTGCAGTGAGCATCACACAAGCTGCTCGGTAGTTTGTTGTGGTTTTTCATGGTGCTTGTGAACGAGTTGTGCTCATGCATCTCTGTTTTCCTGACTGATTCCTGTTGGCACAGAGATGAAAACGCTGAAAACTTTTCACTCTGGATAGACCTGCTCCACATCAGGGGGCAGTAGCCCCCCCCCGTTTATTGGACACTTTAAAACAGGTAAAATGGAGGTGACGTGTGGGAGGGGGAGGAGGAGGGCAGGCAGTCACTGTAGACGTGTTGTTGATACAAAGATCGGCGTTAGCAGTGATGGGAGTAATGCTTTACAACAGTAATGTGATTACTAAAACACATTCCTTTTTACTGTAACACAGTAATGTAAGACATTACAAAAAATACAATAATATTTTACTCTGTACAAATGTCAGTAATGCAAGTTACAATGCATTTTTTTTTTTTTAAATGTATTTTTTTGGTCATTTTGTGCCTTTATTGAAAGGAGAGAGACAGTGGATAGGTGTGTGAAAGGGGGTGAGAGAGTGGGGAAAGACACTCTGCAAACTGGTCACAGGCGGGACTCGAACCTGGACCGGCAGAAGCAAGTACATGGGGCGCCCGGCCGCCAACCACCCCGCCAAACCAGCACCCCGTTACAATGCATTTTTAATTTAACCTGAAATGAAGAGTTTTTTTGTTTGTTTAAACACAAATTCTCCAAATACTCTGTGAGATCACCAGAGGAGAAAAGTCCTCCTCTAGGCCTAAAGTTACAGTATCTCTCACACAATTTACCAGAATTTGACCTTCTGTCTGTTTTTGCTCTGATGGTTTCTTGTATTGTGCCATGAGCATCAATGTGTCTATTATAATCTCCCCTGTTTTTAGCCTTAAGCTGAACTCAGTCAGATAGTCACCACATCAACTTCACTGGATGTGTAATGAGCCTTTTGAGCGTAATAAGCTACATTTAGAATGACAAATCCATATTTCTGTTATTTTGACCAGAGGAACTTAAAGTAATGTGATAATAATGTAACATTTCAAATACAGTAATATTATAATGTAACTAATTACTTTGAAATGACAGTAATAAGTAATAAATAATGCATTACATTACAGACAGTGCAAATCTAACCCCCCCCCCTCCAGGTCTCCCCCCAGAGTTCATGCAGGCCATCGTCCATCAGATTTCCCAGCAGGCCGCTGTGATGGCAGCTGCAGCCTCGAGTGGGGCCCCCCCACAGGTCGTACCTGGGACAGCACCGGGTGCTGAGGGGACTGCCCCCCTACAGCCCACCCATCCTCCACAGGCGAGGGTGGTCATCACCAGACCCTCCTACTCCACCCGTGTCCCCCCGCAGGCAGGGACCAGAGGGACCACCATCAACCTGAGGGCCACAGTGCCCCCTACTGGACAGGTAACTCACTGTTTTCTTATCAAGCTCCTCCTCTTCCTCCGCCCTCGTCTGCAGAATAAATAAATGAACACAGATCAATCAAAGTGTTGTTAGCTGGTCACTTAAGCCTCAAAGTACCTGATTTTAGTTACTCCAACAGAAGTGTAAGAAAACATGAAGTATTCATGTAGAAATATAGTCATGTAGCACAGCAAATCAAACGGGAGAATTTCAGCTACACAACCACATAAGCCATTTTTACACACACCAAACACAACGTCAACACCAAGCAAATGAATTTTCAAATAGCCAAATCTTTTTCATTTTGATTCAAACTTGGGTTGATTTGTATGGATTTCTTTGAATGGGAAAATGTAGAGTTCTGCTTGATTTTTTTACAAAAAGAAACAAAATATTTATCTGTTTATTTGTTTATTTTTACTTTTTTTTAAACAGTCAAAAACTGCCATGGATTAGCAGAAGAAGATATTAACTGTTGTAATTGGGTGTAATGAACACCAAAAGTGACATAAAAGTGAAATCTGAAGTTTGGTATATCAGAAATGTCAAATGGGACTAATGGAGCCAAACTGTGCCAAGATTGGGCCTGACCACTCTGTAGTAAAACCTCTCTAACTTTGCTCTGCATCACTTTATCAGACTCAAACTTGGCAGAAGTAATGTTCACATATTTTCACATTCATTCATAGAGTTCTAAAGCTGCAGCTGCATCATTCCAAAGAGATATTCACAATAAAAACTTGTTTTTTTAGGCAAGGATGAAATGTTCAAATTATTCTTCTGACTTCTATCTTCATTTACTCTGTCCCAGTAACACATATACTGATAATTACACATCTGGAAAAATCTCTCAAGTGTTTCTTTTATTATGACACCAAAATAATTCAAATAGACCTTGTGGTTGCAGAGATTCACTCTTTTCTTTATGAGGACGTCATTTTAGAGCAGAAGGCTTAAAGGGATAGTTAAGTTTTTTTGGAAGTGGGGTTGTATGAGCTCCATATGGTCACTAAGGACATAAGATACAGTAGAAAGTTCTCTCCTCTCCCTCAGTAAGACACAGTCTGTAACCGTCGGAGACGAAAAAATAGGCGCTAACAGGAAAGTACCGTACCAAATTCAAAGGCTATTTTCTCCGCCTACAAGAACTCAAATAAAAAAATAATAGCACAGTTTAAGTGTTCACTACATATGACTATTTTTAAGTGCATAAACATTTCAGAAATATAAAGTTTATCTGGACCTAAACCAACTCACGTCGTATGTCCTCCGCTAAATCACTCCACCATAGTTAGCTAGTGGCCTCATAGACTGTTGTAGACTAATTGAAAGCACATTATATGACAAATATTTCTGAGATGGGTTTTTGTGATGCTTCCCTTGATGCAGAAACAGAAGTGCATCATCGAAAACTCAGCTTTCACCGTATTCCTCTGCGTAATACGGGCATGCGGTTACATCGTATAGTGGATGAATCTCTTGTTACCTGTTACCTGACAGGTTGTGTGTACAGATTTATACACCTGTGTGTATATTAGAGGCTAATACAGACAGAGAGAGACACAGACACAAGTAGTCTGCACTGTTTTGATAAACAGCCTCCTCTACTCTGCTTATTTGTCTCTGACAGATCATTATTACTTACTCCGAGGAGAAACTGTCATTAGGTCCTTCAGGTTTGGGACGTTTTTACAGTTTATCTTCGGGAAATTGAAGAATAGCTGCAAAACTCCAGGATTCAGAAGAGCAGGAAAGTATATTTGACGAGTAATACCGCCATCCGTATCACCTATTTCCTCTGGGTACTCGCAGGTCAAACATTTACATCACTCTATTTCTGACTCTTTCTTGGCTCCAAAGTGAATGGGACTTCATCGGCGCTGTCATAATCATCCTTTTTTTAATTTCCTGTCTCTTCCTCACGCCTCTAACAGTCAAAACAAAAGAGTTACGATACTTGATAAAAGTTACACAAAGCTACAAAGCTACAACGGCTAGATTGACTGTTTAGATCAGCTGAGAGAACTTTCTACTGCATCTAATGTACTTAGTGACCATATGGAGCTCATACAACCACACTTAAAAAATACTGAACTGTCCCTTAAAAAATGGGGCTGAACATGTTAAAGTAGCAGTTGTGTTTTTTACAGTGACACTGGTTGAGGCCAAAGACCTACACTGTCCAACTCCGCCCCTGAGGAGTGATGGACAGGTACACTGCAAAAACAGCCCCACTAAAAATAGGCAAAATATCCTTAAATTTGTTACAATTTTCCTGTTTTGAGAAAAAAAATCTGCCAATGGGGTAAGTAAATTTTGCTTGGCTAGAATTCTTAAAACTAGCTTATCAATCTAGATGGAATCTGTCTTGAAACTAGATAAAATTGCCCTGAATTTGAGAAAAGTTTGCTTATTACAAGCATAGAAAAGTTATTTTTTAAGAAAAGTTTACTTAAATTTTGTGTTCTGCTTTTTGTTTTAGCTTATTTCAAGAATGTTTTTACTTAATTTAAGAATTAAAATGTTTTTCATTTAGTAAAAAAGTCTTGGAATATGATAGATTTTCTTAAAACAAGACAATGTATTTCTGATTTAGCTGGTTTAAAGAAATTATCCTCCAACTCCAAGAAAAACAATAAGCCAAGTAAACTTAGAATAAGACATAATTTCTTAAAAATAAAACACAAATGTAAGTGTTTTTATCTAAAATCAAGGCACCAGAACAATCCTGTTTGCTTGCAATTTATTAAAATAGTCAAATCAGCTGACAAACAGTTCTGAAAGCATAATTCTCAACAACTCAGCCATCATCCTCAGAAAATACAGTTTTTTGTGCTTTTTTAAAGGAATATTCCAACATTTCCGTTGTTTCAGTGTCTTACCTCAGTCCCCAGTCCATAACAAGCAGGTAGAGACCATTCTCTTGGCTGTACGTCCAGTACCAATTATTTTGAGAGACTTCCAACCAAAGCTGCTAGCTTTTAGCTGGAGTGTACAGGTACACTCCAGGTAAAAGCTCCAGCCGGCTTCTGGGTACAGGCATATCAGGTAACTCTACGGTCAGATGGATTCAACTTATATTTGTGTGATTTCTTAAATCAAGAAATTGTGTAACTGATCTTAATCTTAAAATTAGTAAAATAATCTTGTTCTTCTGTTGGGACTTCATTCAAACCACTGTTGTGGCTTGTTACTAGCATTGCTTGCTTAATTTTAGCTGTACATTCTTATTAAGATTTTGTTAGACATATTCTCTTGACATAAGATTTTTTTTCTAACACACATCGTGCTTGTCAAGATAATTTTCTTTTTAGGTAAAATATAAGAATAAATTTCTAGAAACAAGCTTTTTTTTTCTTTCTTAGAAATCCTTTTTTGCAGTGTACAGACACTAGCTGATGCATGTCAGTACATGGTGTCACTGAGAGCCTCATAATGATCCCATTTCAGGGTAAAAAAGCACAAAAACTATGGCTCGACGCTACAGTATGATTCTTTACACTTTTCCTCCTCAAAGCCGCTGAGTTTGAATCTACTTTTTACTGCAGCATGTATACCACTTAAGCACCTGTCCCTCAAACATGTGGACTCTCCGCCCTCAGGCTCCTCCTCTTCCTCCGGCGTCTCTCTCTCAGATGATCAGTGGTTTGGTGGGACAGCTGCTGACTCCCGGGCACACAGGTGAGCCGCCTGGTTACCTTCAGATTATGACAAAAACAATGTTTTATCCCTCTGTGTGATAACGTCCCGTCCCATCTCCTTCAGGTGACCACGTCTCTTCCTCCTCCTCCTCCTCAGACTCCTCCTCCACATCTCCTCCCCCCTCCAGCTCCTCCCCAGGGCAGCCAGCAGAGGGCGCTGCAGAGGGTAACCTGGCCCAGCTCCTGGGCTCCCTGCTGGGGGGCTCAGGAGGAGGGCCCCCAGCATCAGGACCAGCCCCCTCCATTACCGTGACTCTGCCTGGGGGCCCGGGCTTCTTCCAGACCCTAACGGACTACAGCCAGGTGAGTCCAGAGAGAAGGGGGCGGGGCCAGGGAGGTGCTCTACCTGAGAGATGCTGAAATGTGTTTTAACCAGTAAAAAACGTTATCACAGATTTTATAGGTTTCTTTTATTTACTGGGTTTAAAACAAACTCAAACCAGATTTCTGTTCCTGTTGAAATTCAGTTTAAAGAGAAGAAAACCTGTCTGAAAGTTTTTTAAGGGTTCAACGTTAGATGCTTTTCTGATCAGGAGTTAAAGCGATAGTCCAACATTTTTTTGTTTTCATGTCTTTCATCCAAGTCCACGACTAGCAGGTAGACACCATTCTCAAGACTCTGCGTGCAGTAACAAGGAAGAGATGGACAACAGTAACCCACCACCAACTAGCTTAGCACAATGACTGTAAGTCAATGGGAAGACTTAGCCAACCTCAGTCATCAGTCATGAGATAAAGTCTTCAGGTACTCTAAACGGCCTTGCTGTTGTTGAGACTTGTTTTAACCCTGTTACATTACATTATCCTCATCTATCACTGGGTTATGTTGTTCTACTCCTAAACAGAGGCTTTGTTTTTTTGACCTACTCTCACTGAGCTTTGGGGAGATTTCACAAATGAGTCGAGTCTTTTGAGCGGCTCTTTTAGGTGAACATTGAAAACCCATTCGCAGTTGTGAGGGAGCCATTTGATTGTGCAAAAAGGCTCGCAAATGGACAGCTCACTCTGAACTATGAATAGGTTTTCATTTATCATTTAGAAGAGCTGTTCAAAAGACTTGATTCGTTTGTAAACGTCACATTGCTAGCTAAAACCAGTGTGGAAGGAGTTCAAAAAACAAAGCCTCTGTTTAGGAGTAGAATAAGATAATCGATCATAGTAGTAGATAACATAAAAAGGACTATTTAGAGGTGCTGAAGAGTTTATCGGATGAATGTAGGCAGAGGCAGGCTAACACTACCCACTGACTCCATGAGCTTTGTTATATCTTGTTAAAATATTGGTAGTGGTTAATACTGTGTATATAGTTGACTGATATAGTATATATCAGTCAGTCTTGTCTCCACCTAATTTTTACTTCTTTTCCTTCATATGGAAGTTGAATATTGATGAAAGGTTCATGCTCTCTTAATTTATCGTCACTTTGTTGTATTTAAGCTATTTTTCTATTTTATTCTAATTACTTATCGTTTCATTTGTAAATCTTTTTCTGAGATTTCTCTTGTATCCTGCTGCTGCTGTAAAAATGGAATTTCCCCCTTTGGAACTAATAAAGGTTTATCTTATCTTATCTTTCCCCATCTCATTCTTATTTCTGCGCAGTCTTAAGAATGGTGCCTGTCTGCTTCTTGTGGACTTGGGAGTAAGGAAAGACACGAAAACAAAAAAAATTGTTTGCCTATTACGTTTTCAGTTCCTCTCCTCTGATTGGTTTTTACCTCGTGTCCAGCCTCCTGTTAATGCTCCTGGAGCCCCGCCCCCTCAGCCTATAGGCCCCGCCCCTCCTCAGCCTGCCAGCGACGGAGAGTCTCTGACCCCGGAGCTGTTCACGGGCATCGTTCAGGGCGTCCTGTCCACCATGATGAGCTCTCTGGGTGCCCAGCAGGGGGGCGGAGAGAGCATCGCCCAGTTCATCCAGAGACTGTCCCAGACCAGCAATCTGTTCAGCCCAGGCTCCGGGGATGCTGTAGGTGAGTCGCTCAGATTACCTGTGAAGCAGCCACAGTCTCAGTCAGAGGGGCTGGAGACTGAAGTCATAAATACCTGCTGTTCTTTCCAGATACATGACGGCCACAGCGAGGCCCCTGCTTTGGTTCAGGCCGGAGATTTTGTCTGAAATGATGTCAGCTGTGATCGACACATCACTGCTGGGATCAGAGTAGAGGCCAGTGTAGTCGAGTCACCATAGCTAAAGTCCGAGTCGAGTCCTCACCTGTGTCGAGTCCTCTCACCTGAGTCCTCAGTATTATAGTCCAGGTACTAGAAAAGTTCCCTGAGTCTTAAGGTGCGTTCACACCGGACGCTACCTGTACTACCTCGGCGATCACTCTCCATGCAAAGTCCAGAGCAGCACTTCTGAATCTTTGTACGTATACAGCCCCTCTTTATTTTGGGGGCTTATTCGAGGGTCCTTGTTTGGGCCTTTGAGTCACTCCAGAGGTTCTCACAGATATCTTCATAGGGTGTTAGCATGACACGTGTGGGCCAGTCTTTGGACCTCAGCGTCCTCAGTGATGTTTGTCTGTGTGTGCTCGTTATCCAGGGTTCTTCGGTGATCTGCTGTCTCTGGTGTGTCAGAGGTTCTCCATGGTGGACATGGTTCTTCTGCTGCATGGGAACGCTCAGCCTCTGAGCCGTATCCAACCAGAGCTCAGAGAGTTCTTTAACCAGCACTACCTGCAGGGACGAGAGCCCACGGAGAGCAACATCAACGTAAGCACACACCTACATGCTGCTGAGACTGCTTTTCAAACATCAGCTCGAGGGTCTCATTTTCCCAGTAAATACTGAATGAGCTGGCTCACAGAAATGGTAAACTGAGATAAAAAACAGATCTAAAAACTCTCTGTCTTCAAAGAAGCACAAACGCCAGCAAAATGCACTTTCAAGACACTTGTTATACAGTCACAAGGTGAACAATAACAAACAGGAGATGCTTTGTGCCAAGACACACCAAAACAACTGAAGCTTGAGTTATCTCTATTCAACATTCACTTTCTTTAATTCCTCCTATAGGCCTTTATGCAACCCCACGGAGTCCAGAACATATTTATCTTTTGCTATAAAACATAATCAGACATATTCCCTTCTTAATTCTATGCTTTACTCAAAATGGCTGAATTTAATCTAAGATGGCTTCTCACTTAGCTCCAAATATGGTCGTGTTTTCCTGTCCTCCTCTGGGTACAGAGTGATCTGTACTCTGTGGGGCTGTCCAGAACATTATGTTCTTTCTTGGAAAACTTTCTTTTAGTTTAATATTCGCAACTTTGAACCAATTTTTCATTATGTTGGTGAGATCCTTATATTTACTCACATTTATAAAAAATTACCTTTATTACTAGGCATACTGTTTCGTATGATACTTAGAACTACATTGTTAGATTATGATATATTATTAAAACAATCTTAAAACATACATTCTGTGGTCATTTCTAACTACTGTAAGACCCTGAATAGTCAATAAATTCTGTATCCATTTCTACATTCAATAAGGACCTCTCAATGTGACAAAGTATCCAAGAAAATATATAAACATTATACAATGTATATGATCTAAGAATATTATTATGGATGGTGCAAACATAAGTGTAAAAGACTTAGGTGTAGTAAAGGCCCAGTATATAAGGTAAACTGTCCTTGACTAATACAAAACCAAACATAAAGCAAAATATGGGATTAATATCAACAATGTTGCATATATGGTATTTGTCTGATACTGCAAAGCTAATGCTAAAAAAGAAATATATTTGAGTTATTAAAATGAACAACATTCAAAATTCCACCAAAGAAAGATAACAAAATTAAAAATATGAGTAAAGTAAAGCCTGTTGATTAATAGTGATGCCAACAAGACATTGTGCGACAATTTTCCACCACACCACCTATCCCGTTATCCCTGGAGAAGCCTTTGGTTTTCTCATGATGAATCACCATCTACAGAAAATGGCTAGAATTTAAGTATAGGAGCGGGGCTGTTCCAAATGTTGAACTGTTCTTCAGCTTAAGCAGGGCACACACAACCCAACAATCAGGCTGACTATCAGGTCCAACGCCTGCTCCTCATCAATGGCTCAATGATCTGGAGATCCTCAAGCTGATCCTACCCGAATATCTGGAGGAGATTATCCGTCCTTAGATGGTCTTCAGAAGGTTTTCAAAAGTACCTCAAAAGTCTTTATATTCTCTGTTTTTGTGTTCAGGCAGCAGCTGAGGAGCTCATCAATGGACTAGAGGAATACATCACTGACAGCTTTGTAAGGACAAACAAATACAACAACTTAGCATCACATACAGAGATGTGTGCATGATGACATCTGTTTTTATACAACAGTCCTTTAAATGTGTCCATCACAAAACCTTTTTCAATGAAAGGAAACCAGCTGTAATGATAAGTAAAAAATGTTTTATTAAAGCTAAGAAATAACTGAAGATAGAAAATGTTAAGGTATATTTTTAAAATCAGATCCTGTAAAATTGTAAATGAATGTGTGTCTGTGGTTTTGGGTTCAGGATCCTCTGGTTCTCCTCAGGTCCCCTCTCTGATTTATTTGTCCTGAATCACAGTTCTGCATGTGTCCCAGGAAAAATGGGACTTCCTGAGTGTCTGTGGTATCTGCAGACTCTGGGTGTGTTCGTTATAAGGGACAGTGTTTCTCTGTAAGCCTAATGTTTGGGACAGGATGTAAGAAGCTCTGTCTCTACCTGCTGATCAGAATCTGGACCTCATCAGGGCGTTTCTCAGTGAAAGATCTTTTACAGAACTCAGGTAATATACCCGACTGGTTTGGGTGGTTGCTGTGGTCCTGAGTCTGGTTTGGTTGTTTTGGGTGGTTGCTGTGGTCATGAGTCTGGTTTGGTTGTTTTGGGTGGTTGCTGTGGTCATGAGTCTGGTTTGTTTTTTGGGTGGTTGCTGTGGTCATGAGTCTGGTTTGTTTTTTGGGTGGTTGCTGTGGTCATGAGTCTGGTTTGGTTGTTTTGGCTGGTTCCTTAGCGCCCGAGTCTAGTTTCTGTGGTTATGAGTCTGGTTTAGTTGTTTTGGGTGGTTGAGTCTGGTTTTGGTAGTTGCTGTGGTCTTGACTCTGGTTTGGTTGTTTTGGGTGGTTTCTGCGGTCATGAGTCTGGTTTGATTGTTTTGGGTGGCTGCTGTGGTCATGAGTCTGGTTTTGGTGGTTGCAGTGGTCTTGAGTCTGGTTTGGTTGTTTTGGGTGGTTGCTGTGGTCTTGAGTCTGGTTGGTTGGTTTGGGTGGTTGCTGTGGTCCTGAGTCTGGTTTGTTTTTTTTGTATGGTTGCTGTGGCCCCGACTGGTTTGGTTGTTTTTGGTGGTTGCTGTGGTCATGAGTCTGGTTTGATTGTTTTGGGTGACTACTGTGGTCATGAGTCTGGTTTTGGTGGTTGCAGAGGTCTTGAGTCTGGTTTGGTTGTTTTGGGTGGTTGCTGTGGTCTTGAGTCTGGTTTGGTTGGTTTGGGTCGTTGCTGTGGTCCTGAGTCTGGTTTGTTTTTTATGTGTGGTTGCTATGGTCCTGAGTCTAGTTTGGTTGTTTTGGGTGGTTGCTGTGGTATTGAGTCTGGTTTGGTTGGTTTGGGTCGTTGCTGTGGTCCTGAGTCTGGTTTGTTTTTTTTTGGGTGGTTGCTGTGGTCCTGAGTCTGGTTTGGTTGTTTTGGGTGGTTTCTGCAGTCATGAGTCTGGTTTGGTTGTTTTGGATGGTTGCTGTGGTCCTGAGTCTGGTTTGGTTGTTTTGGGTGGTTGCTGCGGTCATGAGTCTGGTTTGGTTGTTTTGGGTGGTTGCTGTGGTCCTGAGTCTGGTTTGGTTGTTTTGCGTGGTTGCTGTGGTCCTGAGTCTGGTTTGGTTGTTTTGCGTGGTTGCTGTGGTATTGAGTCTGGTTTGGTTGTTTTGGGTGGTTGCTGCGGTCATGAGTCTGGTTTGGTTGTTTTGGGTGGTTGCTGCAGTCATGAGTCTGGTTTGGTTGTTTTGGGTGGTTGCTGTGGTCCTGAGTCTGGTTTGGTTGTTTTGGGTGGTTGCTGCGGTCATGAGTCTGGTTTGGTTGTTTTGGGTGGTTGCTGTGGTCCTGGTCTGGTTTGGTTGTTTTGCGTGGTTGCTGTGGTCATGAGTCTGGTGTGTTTGTTTTCAGTGGTTGCTGTGGTCATGAGTCTGTTTTGTTTTTTGGGTGGTTGCTGTGGTCATGAGTCTGGTTTGGTTGTTTTTTGGTGGTTCCTTAGCTCCCGAGTCTGGTTTGAGTGGTTTCTGTGGTTATGAGTCTGGTTTGTTTTTTTTGGGTGGTTGTTGTGGTCCTGAGTCTGGTTTGGTTGTTTTGGGTAGTTGCTGTGGTTATGGGTCTGGTTTGGCTGGTTGCTGTGGTCATTAATCTGGTTTGGTTGTTTTGGGTAGTTGCTGTTACACTTAAGGATCTGCAGTTTTTAGGCACCATGGCCTCCTTTATCAGCTCCGGCGCCAGTGCCTGGTTGCCTGTCAGGCGCAGACACACCTGGACATCCCAGCTATGACTGAGCCGATATATCAAACCAAGTTGAGGTTTCCTGCAGTGACGAGCTGCTCTGTGTTCAGTCCTCAGTCACAGTCAGAGACGGCGTGGACATCGTTCAGACCAACCTGACCTTCCTCAGACTGAAGTTCTCTCAGATGGCCGCTCACATCCTCACCTGCACAGGTAAGAACACACACACGTAACTCTGGTCTAATGTCCATGATGGTGGAGCTTAAAAATGTAACTGGTTATTTATTATTTCACGTCTTAGGACTGTCATGTGAGTTGGTTAAATAACTCTGCCTCCGATCAGCCTGTTTTATACTCGTCAAAGGTGTTTTTACCTGGGAGACAAATATATGTACAGTTGCATGAAAAAGTATGTGAACCCTTTGGGATTACTTGGATTTCAGCTTAAATTGGTCATAAAATATGTTCTGATCTTCATCAAAGTCACATCACCAGACAAACAGTCTGCTTAAACTAATACCACACAAAAAATTGTAAGTTTTCATGTTTTATTCAACACAATATGTCAACAGTCACAGTGCAGGGTGGAAAAAGTATGTGAACCCCAAGGCTAATTACCTCTCCAAGAGCTAATTGGAGCCAGGAGTCAGCCAACCTGGAGTCCAATCAATGTGATTTGATAGGATGTGTTGGTTAAAGCTTCCCTGCCCCATAAAAAACACACACCAGTTGTGAGTTTGCTGTTCTCAAGAGGCATTGCCTGATGTGAACCATGCCTCGCACAGAAGAGCTCTCAGAAGATCTACCGTCAAGAATTGTTGACTTGCATGAAGCTGGAAAGGGTTACAAAAGTATCTCTGAAAGCCCTGATGTCCATGTGTCCACAGTAAGACAGACGGTCTACAAATGAAGAAAGTTCAGCACTGTTGCTGCTCTGCCAAGGTCTGGTGGTCCTGTAAAGATGACTGTGAGAGCACAGCGCAGAATGCTCAATGAGGTGAAGAAGAATCCTAGAGTGTCAGCTGAAGACTTGCTGAAATCCCTGGCACATGTCAACATTATTGTTGACAAATCTACAATACGTAAAACATTACACAAGGATGGATTTCATTGGAGGACACCACCAAGGAAGCCGTTGCTGTCCAAAAAAAAATATTGCTGCGCGTTTGAAATTTGCAAAAGAGCACCTGGATGTTCCACAGCACTACTGTCAAAATATTCTGTGGACAGATTAAACCAAACTTGAGTTGTTTGGAAGGAACACACAACGCTATGTGTGGAGAAAAAAAGGCACAGCACACCAACATCAAAACCTCATCCTAACTGTGAAGTATGGTGGAGGGAGCATTATGGTTTGGGGCTGCTTTGCTGCCTCAGGGTCTGGACAGATTGCTGTCATCGACAGAAAAATGAATTCCCAAGTTTATGAAGACATTTTGCAGGAAAACTTAAGACCATCTGTCCGCCAACTGAAGCTCAACAGAGGATGGGTGATGCAACAGGACAACGACCCAAAGCATAGAAGTAAATCAACAATGGAATGGCTTCAGCAGAAGAAAATACGGCTTCTGAAGTGGCCCAGTCAGAGTCCTGACCTTCCGATTTAGATGCTGTGGCATGAGCTCAAAAGAGCGATGCACACCAGACATCCCAGGAATATTGCTGAACTGAAACAGTTTTGTACAGGAGAATGGTCCAAGATTCCTCCTGACCGTTGTGCAGGTCTGATCTATAACTACAGGAAACATCTGGTTGAGGTTATTGCTGCCAAAGGAGGGTCAACCAGTTATTAAATCCAAAGGTTCACATCCTTTTTCTTTTTCTTTCAGCTCTTTTATTAATATATTATTAATCAATATTAATGTGTTGATGTTTTATATTTTTGACACAGATAACTCGTTTGGTCCTCGCCTCCTGCTGCTGTGCACTCAGGGTCTGTTTGAGTGTTTGGCTCTGAATCTGTTTTGTCTGAGGGGAGAACAGAGAGCACTGACGACCGTCATCAACCATAGAATCGTATGTTTTCTACTTTTATACACTTACAGACACAGTTACATTTTTTTTATTTATACCAATCCTTATCACTATTTCACTTTCGTGTATGACTAGACTGGTGACATGTAGAGAAGGAAGAAAGTAAAGGAGCTCAGCAGCTCCACTGTCTTCTGTCTTTACTGATGCGTTTCGGCAGAGTAGAGTCTAAATAAAACAGTGCTCCTTTCATATATTTGAAATTATACACACATCTATCTATCTATCTATCTATCTATCTATCTATCTATCTATCTATATATCTATATATATATATATATATGTGTGTGTGTGTGTGTGTGTGTATATATATATATATATACACACACACACATATATATATATATATATATATATAGATATAGATATATAGATATATACATGTATTTCATTTGATGTTTTTATTTATCAAGTTTGTTTTAATAACATGTTATATGTTATCAGATATGTATTTCTTTATTGAACGTACATGTTTCTGTTTAATATGCATCTCTTTTTGAAATATATATTTCTTTTCCATTTGTGTGCAGAGGAGGATGTCGGCGGAGGTCAACCCCAGTCTGGTGAACTGGCTCACCAGCATGATGTCCATGAGGCTCCACGTGATTCTGGATCACAACCCGGTCACTGAGGATCACATCCAACAATACGTGGTCTACAGTCAGGTCAGTGTCAGCCTGAAGATCACGTTTCTGTGTGATTGGGACTGTAATCTGATTTATTAGAGCTCATTATCAGACTAATGCAGCACATTTTTAATAAGAGCCCATGAAGAGCTGCAGAGCGAGTCTTCGTGCCCCACAGAGATTTCATGTCTTCAAACCAGCTCTACCTCATGGTGTGGTCCACATCAGCAGAGAGGCAAAGTACAGCGGTGAATCACTGACGTCTGACCTCCCAAATTTTAATCAGTTCATCAGTGAGCCAGAGAGGACATCTGATCAAAGTTTGACAGAAATCCCTCAAAGAGTTCTTCACACTTGAAGGTCAAAAGTCAGACAGAGTCATGGGGAAAAAGGACATTCATACCAGTTTGACCTTGACTTTAAGAGGACAAAGAGGACGTTTGACCTTCAAAACCTGATCATGTCAACCTTAAGTGTAAAGATGTGACCAACATCTGACGAGTCAGTGTGGACATTTTACCTTAAACTGGGGATGTAACAATAGGAAAATTTCATATCACGGTTATCATTATTATCCTGTTATTGTTGCAGTGTGCTCAAAATGTTCAGTAAGTACTTTGACACAGTCTTGAAATCATTTAATCCCTTTAATATTATAATTTTAACCCTTTTTTGTCAAAACTTTGTCAGGAAATGTCCCATAAGTAAAATTGTTTAATTTTTAATGAGAAATAAAAGTTCGAGTCTGGCAAGTATTTGTCATTATTATGTTATAAATGCTTTAAACAGTGTAAAATTACAATAAAAGCAAATCTGATTAAACAGTATTCTCTTTATAAACAATTGTCAATAAACATGTTCAAAGTTTTGAGATGACCAGAAATAAATGTAACCTATTGAACAAACACTCATACATTTTAGTTTGCCTGCAGCATTAGTGTCCATGTTACAGCTTTTTTTAATTTAATTTTTGTTTTACTAACGATAGTCCCTGAAGCAGTTAGCCCCCTTCATGACTCTTTTTGCTCTCCCCTTTCCATGGCAGATCTCCTCAACATCTCCGTTAATATTTCCAAATTACGATTGATGAAATCCATAAAACACGGACCATGACAGAAAAAGATGATCTATTTTGACGAAATATGGCAAAACACGAAAAAAAAACAGTGAATAAATGGCAACAAAGCGGCACAAACACACTCCAGATTGATACTGTTATTTACATCCTTTATACATCATTTACACAGAAAATCCTGATAAACTGCCAATAATTCACTCAGGTTTGGCTCTCTGAATCCTCTCTCTCTCTCTCTCTTTGCTCGTTTACTCGAGGAGTTACAGCAGTTTTAATCACACACATTTTTGTCTTTCACCACAGCTTGGTGTTTTAGACATGGTGGCTGTAGCCAGTCAGTTTCCCCTCGACTTTCTTGTAAAATCCAAACTTCGACCAGACTTTAGACTTCAGCCCTTTCGAGTGGGAAAACCTGTAAGAGTCTGAGCGAGGCTCTAACTGCTGTACAGGCCAAACATTGCAAACTGCACATGCACGCCTCTGTTCGCGTGAGAGGATTGCTTCATCGAGGAGCAGTTTGGGCTTTTCCAGTCAAAGAGCAGCATCACCCTGAGTTACTGACACAGTGTGGTGATCAAACATGGTATAACGGTAATTTTAATCGGACACAGTAATGGTTACCGTGGGAAATTTTACTGTGGTTTACCATTTTACTGGTAACAGTTACATCCCTACCTTAAACATTTGACCAGTTTGATCTTGAATGAAAGAGGACATTTGACATTCAAACTCTGACCAGTGTGACTTTTAGTGAGTGTGGACATTTAAACGTAAAAATCGGACTAGTTTGATGTTCAGTTAAAGAACATTTAACCTTCAAATTGATCAGTTCAACTTTAAGTAAGCGTGGACATTTTACCTTCATAATCCGACCTATTTGACCTTAACCTGTTCAGCCCCAAAGTACCCGATTTCAGGTACTCCAGCAAACACAAGAAAAAGTGAACTATTCATGTAGAAATATAGTCATGCTGCAAATCAGGAAATTTTCAGCTACACAACCATATAAGACATTTTTACACCAAACACCAAACAACGTCAACACCAAGCAAATAGATTATCAAATATCCAAATCTTTTTCACTTTGATTCAGACTTAGGTGGATTTGTATGGATTTCTTTGGCAGGGAAAATGTAGAGAGTTCTGCTTGATTTTTTCATAAAAGAAACAAAAAAAAATATTTTATTTATTTATTTATTTTAACATATTCTTTTTAAATTCAAGAACAGTCAAAAACTGCCATGGATTAGCAGAAGAAGATAAAAACTGTTGAAATTTGGGTGTAATGAACACCAAAGTGACATAAAAGTGAAATCTAAAGTTTGGTATATCAGAAATGTCAAATTGGAACCAAACTGTGCCAAGATTGGGCCTGACCACTCTGTAGTAAAACCTCTCTAACTTTGCTCTGCATCACTTTATCAGACTCAAACTTGGCAGAAGTAATGTTCACATATTTTCACATTCATTCATAGAGTTTTAAAGCTGCAGCTGCATCATTTACTCTGTCCCAGTAACACATATACTGATAATTACACATCTGGAAAAATCTCTCAAGTGTTTCTTTTATTATGACACCAAAATTATTCAAACAGACCTTGTGGCTGCAGAGATTCACTCTTTTCTTTATGAGGAGGTCATTTTAGAGCAGAAGGCTTAAAAAAAGAGCTGAACAGGTTAGATCAAAAGAGGACATTTGACCTTAAAAATTTGACCAATGTGAGCTTAAGTGTAGACATCTAACATTCGAAATCTGACAGGTGAACAGTGCGCAAAGAGAAACCACCTTATGATCCTGATGTTCTTATACAGGGATTGGAGATGTTACTTGGGATTACAGGGACTGTCCTAAATTGGTTTAAGTCCTGCATATCTGACAGATATCAGTTTGTACTCATAAACAACAAGTCCTCTGTGTACACTAAAGTAAGTTATGGAGTTCCTCAAGGCACTGTGCTAGGTCCAATTCTCTTCTCCATATATATGCTTCTCCTTGGTGATATCATGAGAAAATACTCTGTTAATTTTCACTGTTAAGCTTATGGTGCTCAGCTTTATGTATCACTGAAGTCAGGTGAGACAAACCATTATCTAAAGTAGATGCATGTTTAAAGGATATCAGAACCTGTTAATTGAACAACTTTACCGGTCTCAGAATTTGATGATTTTTTTCCCACTTTGAGAATATATATGTGGCCAAATAATTTGTAAGTATTTTAGTTGTACAGCAACTGTAAGTTGGTCAGACACATCTCTAAAGAATTGAATTTGTTCAAAAAATCATAAAAAAAACGAAGGTTACGTATGTAACCACGGTTCTATGAATCCTGGATGACCGCCAGAGGCGGTGCTTTCAGCACTGGATGACACATCCGCGCATGCGCAGGTCGAGTAGTTATACCAACAAAGTCACGTGTGACCCCTGATGACCCCACCGGGTCTATATCTTCCGGTGTCATCAGAGGATCTGTTCCTGCAGAATCTTCTCGCGAGCTCACGTGATTCTGAGTGACAGAACGCTCTGGCGGTCATCCAGGATTCATAGAACCGTGGTTACATACGTAACCTTCGTTCTATTTCATCCTTCCTGACCGCCAGAGGCGGTGCTTTCAGCACTGGATGACTTATACCAACATGGTCACGAGGAATCACCTTACCCAATGCCATGCAGTGAGGCTGAAGGAGGCATCAAGACAATCCCTGCCAGTGGAGGGAGGGAGGAATGTTTAACTTTGTGGAACTTGAGAAGGTGCTCGGCGATACCCAAAAAGCCGCAGCACAGACTGCCTCCAGGGGGACACCCATGGCCCATCTTAGACACTCAGGAGCTTTAAACAAAACCCTGAGGTCCCCAACAGGCTTTGCTGTGGTGATGGCTAGGAGGAAGGAAGCCTTTGCCCCTAACCACTTTGGCACTCCAGTTGATAAGGGATCAAATGGAGGCAAACAGAGATGAACCAGTACAAGGGGCAGGGCCCAAGCCAGTACCCTTGAGACTCAGACAGGACAAGGTCTTATAGTCCCTTTGACGGAAAAGGGGGGCGCCAAGCTATGGCAACCAACTGCGTTATTGTCAATTAAACTGTGTCCAGAGGAAACAGCGGCAACATACATCTGCGGAGTAAAGGGGAAGTGACCAGGACCTAAGATTGCAGAATGAGTGGCACAGGACAGCACTTGGCATTCTCATTCCTGTCTGGACACCAAGATGAGAATAGCTTCCATCTATTGTCATAATGAATGCAGGTAGAAGAAGCCCCAGTATGGAGGACTGTTGTGCAGACAGATGAAGGGCACTCAACCAGTAACGGGTTGAGCCCTGCAGTAGGTAGACTCTGCGTTGAAGACATCGAGGGTTGGGGTGCCCAATCTGATCCCTCATTTGGGATCAAATCTTGCATGAAAGAGGAACCTTGGCCAGATGTGACCAAGGCGTCCTGCCCCAGGGGACTGTTTTTGTTTTCCTTAAAGAAAAAAACCTGAGTGGGCAATGTGTTGTTACTCTCTAGGCAAACAGGTCTACCTGTGCCCTGTCAAAGAGCCACCAGATGTTTTGTACCACGTCGGGGTGAAGATTCTCCTGACGGGAGCTTGCCCTGAGACCTCATTGTTCTCCCCGGTTAGATTCATTGCCCCCAGGCTGGCAAGGCGGGGGGCAGTCCAAAGTAGGAGTTTCTGGGCTACCCAAAGCAGACTAATAGACCTAGTGCCCCATGATGATTAATCTGGGAGACAGCAGTAATAGTGGCCAGGCGTACAAGGACGTGTTTCCATCTGAGATATGGCCTGAGATGCTTTGGGATCAAGTGCACTTCCTTAATCTCTAGTGTGTTGACATGGTCCAAGTTGATCCAATGGACCACTGCCCTTGAACTGCTCTCTTTTGCTGGACCATGCCCTCATCTGAGGGGAAGTTATGCAATATGGCAGTCTTGCGGCAAGCTAGAACTGAACCAATAGCCGTGCCCCTCTGCAAAAAACCTTTGCCTCCATGGGGCAAGTGCAAGGAGGTGCTGATAGCACACCACAAGTTTCCCTTGTCTGTGCCGTCTGGGACAGATCAAGATGTTCCGCCACCTTTGGAGGGGGTGTAGTGACAGCAGTCCCAGCGGTATGACCATCGCTGCTGCTGCCAATTTTCAAGCCTGAGGAATTTGACATAAAGCAGTTTCCTCCCCCTGTGGACAAACGCAAGGATGTTTATGATGTCGCCCACTTGTCCGCTGGACGGACACACTTTCATCAAACAGTATCCAGATCCATACCTAGGCGGATAACGGTCTGGGTGGGATTAAGGCTTTTTTTTTTTTTGTTTGCAAACCTGAGGCCCAAGTGATCAACATGAGACAGAAGATTTGTTGCATCTTTGATTACCTGAGACTGGGCCAACACACACACCAACCAGTCGTCTGAACAGGGCAAGGCCTTCATGCTACTGGATTGCAGGGGAGATAATGCCACTACCACACCCTGGTTAACACTCACGTGGACCAATAGAGACCAAAAGGTAGAACCCAGAACTGAAAAAAACAAGATGGTTCCAAAAGGTAAACCGAGGAAGCCATCCATGGGAGGAAAACATCGGTACGTAAAGCACGCGCTTTACAAGTCGGCAAATGTGAACCATTCCCCCCTTTTTCTTTTATTTATATCACAAACAGCACCTCTGCTGCGCTTAGCATGTGGAAGGGCATGACCTTCAAGAACTTGAGGCCCCGAAGATCGGGGACAGGGTGTAAGCTGAAGTCCTTTTCTCTTTTTTTGCAACAAATCATGTTGAGTAGTACCCCCAAGGCGTCTACAGACTCAATGGCAACCTTGACCAGAAGTTCCCCGCCCAGAGTGGGTCAGTTATGATGGTTATTTTGGCCCAACAGGAGACTGCAGGCCAGTGTCGAAACTGTAGTCAGTAAGCTTGGGTTAAGGTGGAAGTCACCCAAGGGTCTGGTGTTGAAGCAGTCCAGAGACTGAGCTGCTGGGAGGGGGACAAACAGTCCATGATCAGCCCCAAGGCCTCAATCCTAGCCCCCTGACTCGTAGGAGGTCAGTAGGGGCAATGGTGCATGCAAGGGGCCCGAGTGTGCTTAAGTGGCAAGCGATCAGGTCCTCGTAAGGTTTGAGCAGACGGACGACTGGGGCGCTGCGCTTAGCGCTGAAGCCCTTGAGGACCACTGTTGTTAGTTCAGGACTGAGAACAGCACTCGGGGGGGGGGCTAGGGCACTCCTAAGCCTGTGCTGATGAGGCATGCTCCTAATCAGCCCAGAAGGCTGTTGCCTGGTCTGTCCAGCTTGGATGGTCCACCCTAGAGCCTCTAGAGCAGCCAATCCGAACATTTCACCAGCGTCCACAGGAACACTAGTAGCATCTTTCTACTTGTCTCTGTGAGTGGAGGCTGGGCCAACAATGGCGGCAAGCCTGGATGATTGAGGACATCACTCATCCTAACTCTCTTATCAGAGCAAAGATGCATCACTGAGACTAAGCAGTGATTCGTCAAGTGATGCATCATGTAGGGAGGTTGAAAGGGCAAACATCAGGTGAGACATGGAGTCCCCTGTACGCACCATGCAAGCAGCATCATAACCGTGGACAGAAGATCATCTGTCACTGTCTGAGGACAGAGACACCTTGTATCCTGCCTCAGGGTTTCATCAGGCGGCCAGAAGGGCCACAATGTCTGGCTCAATCGCTGGCATGTGCCCAACCAATACTTACCGTATCCTGTATTGCTGCAAGGGCTGGGCACCCAGATGGTAGACCCCTGAAGAAAGGTGTGTTGCTGCAGGTCCTGTGAGGATCTTCAGACAGAGCTTCCCTCAATGCTCGAGGCCCAAGCAGGAGGGACAGAGGTCATGGCCATCTTCAGGCTGCATAGAGCCATACAGGACTCATGGTGACTCACAGTCACTATGAGTCACCAAAGATCTAGTAACTGTTTTTAGCACCAACAACATGGGAGCTGGGGGAGGGAAGAGTGAACACCATCTTCACCAGCAAGTTATTAAGTAAAAACACAGCTAGCAGGAGAGCAGTAGTTGACTTCAGTTGGGGAGCGGGGAACACAGACGCTGCCCTCACCAGTACAAGGTATATTATAACTCAGTCACTGATTACGTACATAATCGTGTTTAGCTTAAATAAAACACTCTTACAACACATCAATTGATGTGGAGGTGCACTCCTATGCTACAGAGGGAGTGAACACACTGCCGAGTAGCCGGTTGATAATAGAGCTTTGCCCCTCCGAGCTACAGAGGGAGCGAACGCACTGCCAAGTAGCCGGTTGGTTATGGAGCTTACACACCTGTGCTACCGAGGAAGCGAAAACACTATCGTGTAGCCGGTTGGTTATGGAGCTTACACACCTGTGCTACCGAGGAAGCGAAAACACCGTCGCGTAGCCGGTTGGTTATGGAGCTTACACACCTGTGCTACAGAGGAAGCGAAAACACTGTCGTGTAGCCGGTTGATTATAGAGCTTACACACCTGTGCTACAGAGGAAGCGAAAACACTGTCGTGTAGCCGGTTGATTATGGAGCCTACACACCTGTGCTACAGAGGAAGCAAAAACACTGTCGTGTAGCCGGTTGGTTATGGAGCTTACACACCTGTGCTACAGAGGAAGCGAAAACACTGTCGTGTAGCCGGTTGGTTATGGAGCTTACACACCTGTGCTACAGAGGAAGCGAAAACACTGTCGTGTAGCCAGTTGATTATGAAGCTGTTAACATCCGAGCTACAGGGGGAGCGAACACACTGCCATGTAGCTGGTCGATCATAGAGCCGTACACATCAGAGCTACTGAGGGAGCGAACACACTGCCATGTAGCTGGTCGATCATGGAGCCGTACACATCCGAGCTACTGAGGGAGCGAACACACTGCCATGTAGCTGGTCGATCATGGAGCCGTACACATCCGAGCTACTGAGGGAGCGAACACACTGCCATGTAGCTGGTCGATCATAGAGCCGTACACATCAGAGCTACTGAGGGAGCGAACACACTGCCATGTAGCTGGTCGATCATAGAGCCGTACACATCCGAGCTACTGAGGGAGCGAACACACTGCCATGTAGCTGGTCGATCATAGAGCCGTACACATCCGAGCTACTGAGGGAGCGAACACACTGCCATGTAGCTGGTCGATCATAGAGCCGTACACATCCGAGCTACTGAGGGAGCGAACACACTGCCATGTAGCTGGTCGATCATAGAGCCGTACACATCCGAGCTACTGAGGGAGCGAACACACTGCCATGTAGCTGGTCGATCATAGAGCCGTACACATCCGAGCTACAGCGGGAGCGAACACACTGCCATGTAGCTGGTCGATCATGGAGCCGTACACATCCGAGCTACTGAGGGAGCGAACACACTGCCATGTAGCTGGTCGATCATAGAGCCATACACATCCGAGCTACAGCGGGAGCGAACACACTGCCATGTAGCTGGTCGATCATGGAGCCGTACACATCCGAGCTACTGAGGGAGCGAGAACACTGACATGTAGCTGGTTCATTGTGGGGCTTACACATCCGTGCTACAGAGGGAGCGAACGCACTGCCATGTAGCCGGTTGATTATGAAGCTGGACACACCTGTGCTACAGAGGACACGAAAACACAGTCATGTAGCCAGTTCATCATTTAGCTTATACACCTGTGCTACAAAGGAAGCGAAAACACTGCCCTGTAGCCGGTTGATAATAAAGCCGTACTCACCCGCTACGGCTAGTGTCGCGCTGAACAACAACAGCCTGGCGACAACACTATATAAGAAAAAGTGTACTCACGGATCAGGAGCGACCATCCTCAGGGATGGTGATCCGAAGGGAAAAGCCGAAGAGGCTAAGCTCCCGCAGCCCTTGGAGGGTGACTGAATAGCCACAGCTCCGATCAATGATCACAGGGCTACTAGCGAGGAGCTTCAATGTAACTCGACTATCCAACACCTGCGAGCGAGAAATGTGAAAGGAACAGATCCTCTGATGACACCGGAAGATATAGACCCGGTGGGGTCATCAGGGGTCACACGTGACTTTGTTGGTATAACTACTCGACCTGCGCATGCGCGGATGTGTCATCCAGTGCTGAAAGCACCGCCTCTGGCGGTCAGGAAGGATGAAATAGAACTGTTTTTTTTCCAGTTAAAATTCAATAACTTCTTTCAATTGTAATACTTAGCTTTACATTTGATTTCAAAAGATGCACCAGACTTCAGTGAAGGTGATTTGACCCAATTTGATGATTTATTATTTGTGTTTGAGTAAGTTTTGGGGTAAAGTGTGCACCCTGGCTCACACCTATGGCAATGATCATAAAATAGGTCATAGTACAGGCCCTGGATGACTTTTGGATTTTCTAAAGGTATATTCTTGGGAGTCTCTGGGTGTACTACAAATACCACACAATAAACAAAAAATTGGGCTGTGGGCAAAATTACATGTATTGTGAAAGAGGTCCTTTCCATCTTTTTAACTCAGACAGGACAGAGATCATTGTGCTGGGCCCTCAACACCTTAGAGAATCCTTTTCTAGTGATTTAACTGCCATAGATGGCCTTAGCCTGGCACCAAGCACAACTGTTGCTTAACAGAAGGTTTTTTCTTGAGCCATGATGGAGGGATTCATGATTGGCTATATGGGTTCCTGTTGGGTGTTGGGTGTATATATTTGTATATTTATATGTATATGTGTATTTTTATATGTATATATGTATCTATGCATATGTATCCATAAAATGAAGAGCTTTATGCTCTATGGTAAAATGCCTTGAGATTAGGGCTGTAATCAACCAAAGAAATTGTTGGTCGACTAAAACACAGTAATTGTCGACCAAAAATCGACCAATCGACCCCCCCCCGTGTGTGCCTCTACTTCTTTCTTTCTCTCAACACAAGACTCTCTGCTTTCCAGTCTTCATCAATGAAATGGACAGTCACTGTCATATAGGACTCCATTCGAAGAGACGTACACATCTGTTATCTTTATCTATTAACTCAGAAACGTTCTCTTTTTTCCTCCCTCGTATTTTGCCGTTAGTGCATGCGTAATTGTGTGGCGCGCTGGCACTGAATATTCAGAAAAACATTGGAACCTGGATATTCATGGGACTCTTTTAGTGTTCCCACACAGAGTTTCATATTAACCCCGTTGTTCACTACAACAGACACTTTTTTTCTTCTTGAACTTTGAAAACATTGGCAAATCCATATAGTCGCGCATCGATGTTTGCGCCTGTCCTTTTTTTTTCTCTCAACACAAGACTCTCTGCTTTCCAGTCTTCATCAATGAAATGGGCAGTCACTGTCATATAGGGGTCCATTCGAAGAGACGTACACATCTGTTATCTTTATCTATTAACTCGGAAACTTTCTCTTTTCCCTCCCTCGTATTTTGCCGTGAGCGCATGCGTAATTATCTGGCACGCCGGCACTGAATATCCAGGTTTCAATGTTTTTCTTGGCCTTCCACGACACCAATGGGCCTCATACCCTCAGAAATAAAATAGTCAATTCCTTCTGTGATGTAGTTTTTGCATTTGGGTGTTTATATGAGGCATAAAATCCAGCGCGGACTGGGTGAGGGATGCAGCCGCTGCAGCGCGGGCAGAGCGCATGCAGCTATAAAACGAATACGCGGTTGTTAGACTAGAATATTGAAATGTTCTTGAATAAAAATATTGAAATGAACGATAAATACATTAAAATGGTGTTCTGAGACATGATGGGGGTGCTCAGAAAATACCCCCATTTCACTTGATACGTTTCTCCTGATCAAATGAACTGCAGGGGAAAAAAAAAAATTACACATTTGGTCGACCAATCAGAATTTTGATCGACTGAGCACGCATCGACCAATTAGTCGACCAGTCGACTTGGACTTTACAGCCCTACTTGAGATAACACTTGTTATGAACTGGCACAGCTCAAATTAAGACTGAGATTTGACCTTCAATATCTGAAGCAAATTAAATAAAAAATCACTGAACCAGTTTTTGGGAAATTGCATTTGCACACTAAATAGAACAACCAATGAATTTGTAAATGATTATGCACGTGAACAAATAATAAGTTTAAACTCGTGATGAAGCGCCGCTGCACTTGGCTGTATATTGGATGAAAAGCCGACGGCTGAGCCCGTAAATACATGGAGGACGAGTGACTAAACTGCATTTCATAGAACACACAGCCTGGTTTTGATTTTTAAGTTTGCCATCAACATTGTAGAACCAAAACTACTCCAACAGAGCTCTCCTCAGAACATTCAGAGCTGTTAATGTCCGCTCTGAGTGGAAACTTTGTTTACTGAGGTCAAGAGGGCAGCGGATGTGACTGAGGGTCAAGCTGTGCTCACAGCGCCCTCTGTTGGACTGAACAGTCCACTGCTCCAGGCCTGATGTGCCGCTACACTTAATATTTTGCATTAGAATATTTTTTTACTATTCGGTTACAGATATTTAACCCCATATTCTATCGGTTATTCAAATATCGAACATAAAGTGACAGCCCTAATGCTTACCTGTGTGTGTGTTTCAGGTGAACCACAGGACGAGGGCGGAGTCAGACCCCCCTGCACACGCTCTGAATGTGGAGGTGAGTGTGACGAGAGCTGAGGTGAGGGTCAAGGGTCAGTGTGAACCAGGGGTGGACCCACTGAGTCCAGGTGATTATCAGGCCCACTCACCTGGACTTTGTTCAGACTGATGGCTCCAGGTAGATGATTCAGGGTACCAATGCTGCTATACCTCCTGCATTAGTCAGGAGTTTAGTGTGTAATAAATGATTGTTCATTGTGTAATAATAAAACTGTAATCTATGGTCGTCCACTCTGTCACCCTTCAGATGGAGGAGAGCGAGCCTGTGGCCCCCACGGAGGAGGGAGGAGCTGCTGAACCAGACCATCCTCCAGGAGACCCCCCCACTGAGGGTGGGGAGACATGGGCTGCTGCCGTCCCCCCTGTGAGACAGATTTTTATACATAAATACATATGCTCACATTGATCTGTCTTTATTGATTCATTCAAAATAAGAGTGTAATGATGGTGTTATTTCTCCTCTATTAGTCAGGATTTAATGACAGTGTTAAATGTTCTGTATTAGCTAGAAGTTTAGCATGTTGCAACAGTGTAATGATGGTGTTGTATCTCCTGTGTTAGTCAGGAGTTTAGACTGTAATACTGGCGTAATGATGATGTTATATCTCCTATATTAGTCCGGAACAGCGTGTTTAATAACAGTGTAATGATTGTGTTATATCTCCTATATATATGTCAGGAGTTTAGTGTGTAATAAGGGCGTAATATATATATATGTTTTAATTCTGTAATAAGTATGTATATCTGTATTTGTCAGGAGTGGGTCCCCATCATTAGACATGACATGCTGTCTCAGAGGAAAATCAAAGCTCAGCCTCCGCTCTCTGACGCCTACCTGCACGGCATGCCAGCTAAGAGGAGGAAGGTGAGAGTCAGTCAGCCTTTTCAACGAAGGCCTTTTTTGACGTTTTCAGGTTGGCTGGATTTTTATTGTCATGTATGTGGCCGTCTTTCTGGTAGCATCAAGTTAAAAACTTCATTTTTCAGGATGACCCAGCTGTCAGATTATTTATGCTGAAATGATGTCAGACTAAAGAAGTAAAAGATTAATTGAAATAAGTATGACCACAGAGACAAAACTCAAAATTAGGCCTGTCACGATAATCAATAAATCAATTAACTGAACGATAAATAAAAACGTCCTTGGTAAGTCTGCCGGCCTCGATAAACTGACACATGCATGCGTGTTTGTTTTCCTCCTCTTTCTACCAAAAAGGCTGAATGAGAAGATGGCTCACTCTGTCCATCTTTCTTAACACCGGGGTACATCGGTTCAATAGCGGATTTAGCGGATTTATAGCGGAGTGAGCATCTGTCAGACATGAAATCTTTAGGGGGGAGGCGGGGCCGCTCGCGCGTACACACAGAGTGAGCTGAGCGTCATGAGGAGTAACAAGGAAACAAATGCTAAAATGAATGATGGCACATAAGATACAGTTCTTAAGCCGGCTGCCACAGCCCAAGTGTGGGAATATTTTGGTTTTAAACACATAAACAAGGTGTGAGCGCATGAACACCGACAAGCAGATTTGTCGCATTTGTTTAAAAGCAGTGGCGACGAAGAAGGGGAGATGCAGCAGAGCCTCTGTCCTTGACAGTCAGCGCTTACTTAATATTGACATTTATATCGTTTATTGTCAATTTTCTGGACAGTTATCATCCAGCAAAATTTGTTATCATGACAGGCCTACTCAAAATTAAGTTCCTATCTCACAGGTCTTTTCACAGATCTCTGATGAAGCAGCTCTTAGACATTCTCACTTGTTGATTCTTGGGTCTTGAAAGAACAAAATTAAAGTCAACAGAAAAACATCCAAATGGAAGTTTTGACGTATCTACAAATGAAGAGTTCTTTTCCAAAATGCTATAAAAGTCAAAATTAAAAAAAATAAAAATAAAAAAAAAATACTCAGTACTATTCTTTTGGATACTGATTGTACTACCTGCCCTATCAGTTTTTAATGCCAGAAAGCTATATATCCCTGTTTAAACTGTATTTCAATGTTCAGTTTCCCAGCCAACCCAATGGTTGGTCTGATTAAATAATGCCATTTTTCTAAATGAAAATGGATTTGTAGCGTTTTGGAAAAGAGCTCTTTAAAGAGACTGTGAGGAGTTTTTAAGTAATTACAAAAAAGTCTCCCTTTTAGATATATGCCTGATGGAAATACAAACTTTAAGATGAGTTTTATAGCATCTAAATAGGTTATCTATAAATGCTATTCTTTAGCTTTGTGGTCGGGTCGGACAGAGCTGGACTGGCCTGGATACTCAACTTCAGGAACAAGACAATTAAAACTAGAGCAAATTTATATTATTTTATTATTTATATTACACGTCTTAGAGCACCGGGCTGTAAGTAGTGATATATAGCCGGCTACAACTACAATAATAAGTTTTCCAAAAATTGCTTGTTGTCACACATCAAAAACTACCGCTACGTAACTAGAAAGAGATACATTACCTCGTGGCTTTGCATCCTGTAAGTTGTTGAAAAAAGAAGTTGTAAAGCAATGCAGAGTTCTGAGGAAGGTCCGAGCTGCATTCATTAGCATCACAACAAACACACGCTTTGGCTTCAGTCACATCTTTGGTGACTGGTAAATGGACTTGAGCTCATACAGCGCTTTTCTAGTCTTGGACTACTCAAAGCTGCTTTACACCGCAGGTCACACCTACCCATTCACACCCATTCGCTCTCACATTCACTCAATGATGGTTCAGAGTTTCTGTGTTAGTTATCCATCAGTATCTCTAACACATTCACGCCCTTTCATTCCCATTTACACACCACTGATGCAGCAGTGGGAGCAACTTGGGGTTAAGTGTCTTGCCCAAGGACACATCGCCATATGTCACCCGGAGCTGGGCTTGAACCTGCAACCTCCGGATTACTGACCAGGCGCACTGTCCAACTGCGCCACTGATGCGTTCCAGTTGTAGTCAGAGGTAGGAATTTCCGAGTTCCGAGTAGGAAACTGCAAATGGAAACGTCTCCCGAAGTCTGAATTTCCTTCTGGGAACTTGGTGAAACCTCGTCATCGAAGATGGATGCCCCTAGTGGTGTGAACAGTTATTTAGCTCCTGTAATAATCCATTTATTTGCACTTCTGACTGGGGTGTGTCGCTCTAGATCAGCTGTATACATAGTATTGTTAGACTTATATTTACAATAATGCTGCCATAGTGATAATCACATTCTTCATGTGATATTTGTGAACAACAACGCAGGGCGTGCAACAACAGCTAACAATAGCCTGGTAGATCAGCATGTTTTTTTCAGACTTCAACTGGAACGCTGATAAGTTGGAGATGATGTCACTCCCAGTTCCGAGGTTACTGGAACGCAGCATTACAACAGTCGCCACGCGTGCTCATGGGTAGCAGAGTCTTTATGTCGCCGGTAATAGATTCTCCTCATAGCACCTTTAAATATTACTTTAGATGTTTTTAGCTCTGTTTAGTCATTTTACTGCTTTTGGAAGCACTTTTTTCTCAGATGTTCCAAAGGGCCACTGAACATCACTCGCTCTTCATTCTTTTGGGAACTGACGGGAACTGCCTCGTCTTTCGTTGACCTTTGGCTGCTCTGATTGGATGCTACTGTCATGTTGACAGTAGAAGAAGACAGGAAGTTGTCACTATCACCCAGAGCCAAAATGGAGGCCTATCACTTGTATAACATGGCTAAAAGAAAACTATTAAAGATTTATCCCTTGACCTAAAATTTCAGCATTTCTGACAACAGCGCTGCCTGAGACCTAAAGAAAATAAGGCTAAGTAAACTTTGTGTGGGCGATGGCAATACCATGGAGTTGAGGGACTGACATGTGGAGTATAAGACATTTGCTTAGATGATACAGAGTTCATGTCCATCTTACCAAGCTCCAATGACTTCAGTTGGCCAAAAGCTGATCAGCCCCATCTTTTATGCAGAAGGACAGGATTCAAGCAGCTGAGACAGATCAGGTTTTTACAAGTCAAGTCTTTAATCCAGAAACAGGTTTGAGTACACTGTAAGGCGAACAATCAGGCAGAAGAAATCAGTCCGTTAGGCTAAATCCACTCGAGATAAGGCAGGATCAAACACAAAGAGTAATCTAGAGGTTAGCTAAGGGCTGGAGAATTGACTAGGGTGTAGTGATAGTCTGGCAGGAAGTGAGGGAACACAAGTTTAAGAAGAACGGGGAGTGAGTTTAACGGGACACAGCTGCAACACATTAGGGAGGAACCCAGTGATCACTGGTGAGGGAAACAGCACGACCAGAGAGAGAGACCAGAGGCAAGGGTTAGCAAAGTAGAGCAAATAAATTAATTAGACAGATGCTGATACCATCAGGGGAAAGAGGCAGAAACTGAAGATGTGAAGACAGCAGGAAGTGACTGCCTGTTTGAAACAATGGCGGCTTCTGAAACAGTCTTTGTGAAGACGTCAATATCTGCAGCTTTATCTGAAATGAACTCAAAGAATGTCACTTAGAGCTTTTGTAATGGGAAACAATATTTATACTCTTCCCCTTACTGGTTTCGGTAAGTGTTTGATTTACAGGTTGGCCCCTTTGGTCAAGAAAAAAATGGAAGAACTCTAAAGCCTACTGTGATAACTGTGTCTCAGCTGGTTGCTCTCATGGACGATCAAGTCCTAAAAGCTGGGAAGCTGTGAGAGAAAGTGGAAATTCTCTGTGGATGAGGCCCATTAGTCTGTAGTAGCCTGGAGTCATGGCTACTCAGCGATACCTGGAGAAATCTGCTCTCCTCAGAAGTTTATCAGGAGAACTTGGTGGGAATTGTTGTTGACGAGGTTCATGTCTCATGTAAGTGTTAAATCATACATCTGTGTGGTGTAATTTAATGTTATACATTAGTCTAAGGACTGAGACATAGTTTAAGCTAATGGCTAACAACAGGGTCGAGGTGCTTCGTCACACTGTGGCTTGATATGATTGGTCTGTGATGACTGTGACTGGTAGACTGATTGTCCAATCACCAGCTGCAGTTGTTTTGGAAGGTATGCCAGTTGCATCCAGTGTGAACGCACATTTATTGTGACAGCCAGTGGTTCTAAGGAGATGTTCAGGCCAGGTAATATTCTGCTGGGAACCCATCAAACCCAGGAGGTTTTTGGTCAAAATTTGACCCAAAGGATCATAAAGTTTGTTCTTTTCATCCCACAGATCATTAATATGCGCTATTAAAGAGGAGAGAACATGCTGTGAAGTGTTGACGATGGTTTGGTACAGTTTGTGCTGTCACAGTTTAGATCATTAAACACTGAATTAACTTTGCACGGTGCTGCATTGCTCGGTAAACAATGTGTTTCTGTCCTCAGACCAGTCAGAGCGATGGTCCTCAGCTCTCTCTTGCTGACGCTGTGAGTCGAGCCGCTCGAGCTGCCGGAGTCCTTCCTGTCACAGCCCCTCACTGCCTGCAGGGGGAGCTGGAGACACCCGAGCTGCAGGACGAATACACCAGACAGGTGAGTTCATTCTATACTGTCAAAAACATCGGTGGACATAGTACCATTAAGCATTAAATGAAAAGGCCTTGCATTTCAGAGAAATCCAGAAAATTATCATCAAAATAATAATGACAAAACTGTCATCATTCAAGAAATTTTTAAATCCAAAGGTCATACAGCCAGTGTAATTGGCATGTATGTAAACAAGATGAAAACAGTAGTTTTAATCAGGAACCTGTTTTACTTTGCAGGTCAAGAGTGATATCAGCGAGCGAGTCAGAGACGATCCAGACTACAACTCCCAGAGGTTTCCAAACACACACAAAGTCTTTGCTTTTGAAGACTCATAGTGCAAGCTTCAAACTGGAGACAGCATCCCAAAATAATCCTGTCAGACCTGCAGTGTGGACCTCAACATCCCATAATAATCCAGTCTGAACTGCAGTGTGGACCTCAACATCTCATAATAATCCAGTCAGACCTGCAGTGTGGACACCAACATCCCATAATAATCCAGTCAGACCTGCAGTGTGGATTCCAACATCCCATAATAATCCAGTCAGACCTGCAGTGTGGACTCCAACATCCCATAATAATCCAGTCAGACCTGCAGTGTGGACTCCAACATCCCATCATAATCCAATTTGACCTGCAGTGTGGACACCAACATCCCATAATAATCCAGTCAGACCTGCAGTGTGGACACCAACATCCCATAATAATCCAGTTAGACCTGCAGTGTGGACACCAACATCCCATAATAATCCAGTCAGACCTGCAGTGTGGACCCCAACATCCCATAATAATCCAATTTGACCTGCAGTGTGGACCTTTTACATCCCATAATAATCCAATTTGACCTGCAGTGTGGACACCAACATCCCATAATAATCCAGTTAGACCTGCAGTGTGGACACCAACATCCCATAATAATCCAGTCAGACCTGCAGTGTGGACCCCAACATCCCATAATAATCCAATTTGACCTGCAGTGTGGACCTTTTACATCCCATAATAATCCAATTTGACCTGCAGTGTGGACACCAACATCCCATAATAATCCAGTCAGACCTGCAATGTGGACCTTTAACATCCCATAACAATCCAGTCTAACCTGCAGTGTGGACACCAACATCCCATAATAATCCAGTTAGACCTGCAGTGTGGACACCAACATCCCATAATAATCCAGTCAGACCTGCAGTGTGGACCCCAACATCCCATAATAATCCAATTTGACCTGCAGTGTGGACCTTTTACATCCCATAATAATCCAATTTGACCTGCAGTGTGGACCTTTTACATCCCATAATAATCCAGTCAGACCTGCAATGTGGACCTCAACATCCCATAATAATCCAGTCAGACCTGTAGTATGGACCCCAACATCCCATAATAATCCAGTCAAACCTGCAGTGTGGACTCCAACATCCCATAATAATCCAGTCAAACCTGCAGTGTGGACACCAACGACCCATAGTAATCCACTCTGACCTGAGAGTGGACACCAACATCCCATAATAATCCAGTCTGAACTGCAGTGTGGACCTCAACATCCCATAATAATCCAGTCAGACCTGTAGTATGGACCCCAACATCCCATAATAATCCAGTCAGACCTGCAGTGTGGACTCCAACATCCCATAATAATCCAGTCAAACCTGCAGTGTGGACTCCAACAGCCCATAATAATCCAATTTGAACTGCAGTGTGGACCTTTTACATCCCATAATAATCCAGTCAGACCTGCAGTGTGGACACCAACATCCCATAATAATCCAGTCAGACCTGTAGTATGGACTCCAACATCCCATAATAATCCAGTCAGACCTGCAGTGTGGACTCCAACATCCCATAATAATCCAGTCAAACCTGCAGTGTGGACACCAACGACCCATAGTAATCCACTCTGACCTGAGAGTGGACACCAACATCCCATAATAATCCAGTCTGAACTGCAGTGTGGACCTCAACATCCCATAATAATCCAGTTAGACCTGCAGTGTGGACCTCAACATCCCATAATAATCCAGTCAGACCTGCAGTGTGGACCTCAACATCCCATAATAATCCAGTCAGACCTGCAGTGTGGACCTCAACATCCCATAATAATCCAGTCAGACCTGCAGTGTGGACCTCAACATCCCATAATAATCCAGTCAGACCTGCAGTGTGGACCTTTAACATCCCATAATAATCCAGTCAGACCTGCAGTGTGGACCTCAACATCCCATAATAATCCAGTCAGACCTGCAGTGTGGACCTCAACATCCCATAATAATCCAGTTTATCTGAAGCTACGCCCCTCTTCTCCATCTCTGTTTCCTTCTTTAACCAGAGCAGATGAGTTGTGAATAATTTAAGTGAGGTTATGAAGATTTGAACTGTTCAGACCAAACTGGAGGACCAGATTGTAAATGTGTTTATCTATACTGCTATCATGTTTGTTTTTTGTCTAGTCATGTTTATCTTTACTGTTAACATGTTTATTTTTGGTCTGATAATGTTTATCTTTGCTGTTAACATGTTTATTTTTGGTCTGATAATGTTTATCTTTACTGTTAACATGTTTATTTGATCCAAACATGCTTATCTAAACTGTTCTCTTGTTTATTGTGTAAACATCTTTATCCGGCCTGGAGACAGGTTTATTGGAGCTGCAGTGCAAAAACATTTGTCTTTTCTGTAAAATTTATTTATCTCTCTTTTAATCATATTTATTTGATCAGTAAACATTTTTATTTATGACATGTTTATCTCTTCTGCAAACTTAATTATCTCTCCTGAAAACAGGGTATTTTGAGCTATAAACTAGTTTATTGCTTTTGTAAACATGTTTATTTATGCTGTCAACATGTTTATCTTTGATATTTACATGTTTACCCTGGTCTTAACATGTTTATCTCTGGTTTAAATATGTTTTTTTATGTTGCACAAATGTTTTTCTCTTCTGTAAACATCTTTATTTGAGCTGTAAACAGACATTTGCACATGGACAGTCAGTGGGACTGCTGCTTTTTCAACCTCAGCCTCTAGTGGCCATGTGTGGAACTGCAGCACTGTGGCATTAGTTTAATTATTGTGGGCACAGAAAATGGAGAGCAAACTAATGTTTAAAAAACACTTAAAATCCTGATAAAATTATAAGACCTCGTGTTTGTAGGTTAAAAACATCCTGAGAATAACGTGAGCAGTTTTTGTTTTACTTTGACATATTTCCCATCTCTTTTAAAATGTTTTGTTGTAAACTTATTCATATTTAATGTTTTACTGTTTTTTGACTGAGGATTTATTTCTGTTGTACATCAGGGTAATAAACACATTTAAAAATGCTGTAATATGAACATAAACTGTTACCTGATGGAGTACTGTAATGTAGACTAACAGTTCATGTATTGTTCTGTCATTAAAAACATATTTATTCTGAGAGGAATGTTCCTTAAAGGGTCAGAAACATGAACGTTTCAAATGTTTGGAAATGATTAAATTAATGTAAGAAATGAAAGATTAGTGATCATCAGACTCGTGTTTTTATTTGTTCTAAACAAAAATGAATAGTTTTTAGCTCTTGATGTAACTTCATTCTCATGTGGGCTTGTCTGCAGATCAGAGAACAGAAAAAGCTGCATGTGTCAGGTGGAATGTACTGGACCAGAGTTGCTGATGCATCATTTGAGTTTATATTTGTTTACTGTTGTGGACAGTTAGTGATGAGGTCTTCAGTGGCGTTTATTATGAGTGTGTCCTGGATGGAATGTTCTGGATTACAGTTGATGAGGTCAGCATAGGTGTGATGGACTAACTCATCCATATACCATCTGTTTGACTCACTCAGTTTCCAAAACATGCACCACCGGCTTTGTATATTCTGGTTCAGATAGGTTATGTTGTGGATCTTCATCGGTCCGGAAGAAACATCCTGGTCCTGTCAAAGTTGGCCATAATCCCTCGTACAAGTCTTCTTCTACTTCTGAACAGAGACTCTGCCCGACAGTTAAGTTATATGTATTTATTTCAAAAATCACACTCAGTGCAAATCTCAGTCTAAAAACAATGTATTATAACATGATAAAAAAAAACAGGTCACAACAAGCACAGGACTGTTCAGAGCTTCTGAGGAGTTTATCTGATGACTGTAGGCAGAGGCAGGCTAAAGATACCCATTACCTCCCAGTGTTTGAGCTAAGCTAATTAGCAGCAGGCGAGCTCTGCCCGTCTCTTCCTTGTTACTGCACACAGTCTAAAGTATGGAGTCTATCTGCTTGTCCTGGACTTAGGAGTGAGACAAGACATGAGAACATGGAGGTGCTGGTTTGGCGGAGTGGTTAGCAACCAGGCACATCCCACATGCAGTACATGCTTCTGCCGGCGCGGGTTTGAATCCAGCCTGTGACCAGTTTGCAGAGTGTCTTCCCTTACTCTCTCACCCCTTTCACAATCCTATCCACTCTCATTTTCTCCTATCAAAGGCACAAAATGCCCAAAAAATACGTCCAAATGCAGCAAGATGACTCCTCAAAAATCCTCAAGGACAAGGATGTCTTAATTCCTTCCTCCCTCTCTCTGGAGGACCCTGATTGTAACTCACTGGAGACATGTGGAGCCAAAAAAGTCTGTCTTTGTTTCCTGCCAACTACAACGAGCAGACATCTGTGTGGATGCTTGAGATGGATTTATTACTCTGGACTTGCTTCCTAAACAGTGACTGGCTGAGACCCAATAAGACATTCGAACAGACTATGTTCCCAGAGTCTTAAATAGTTCTGTTCTACCCCCAGAAGATTCTTAGGTGCCATCTAAGTTGACTTTTGACCTCCCTGGTCATTCGGACCCCTCATCTGCTCTTCCTTGTCTCTGTCAAGATGTTTTCAGCCAACAGAAAACTACAAGCCTTAAAAACTCTTCAAATGAGACAATGGACACATCTAACAATGTGATATTTCATCCAGTCAAGTGACTTACGTGTTTTTAGCTCTAAAATTGCCAAAGTTATGAATAAGTTGAATAGTTTTTTAAAGCCTTCTGATAAACCAACCGTGCCTTTCAACTGAGGAGAGATCTTCCCTCCAAATTCACCTGTACTCTGTATTATTTAAATTCACTCTGTTTTATTGAAAAATGCTTATAAAAGGATTTCTACACCTTAAAGCTAGGGTTGGTAATTTTGGAAAACTAGCATGAATTTGAATCTAGCCCTTCCCACCCCTCCAAAATGATGCTCCCGGTCACATGAGTGCTGCTGATTCACAACCAGAAGACTGATTCAACTCCAAACCGGCCCCCAGCATGTTTATGTTTTACTCTACACCAAGTCATGTCTCAGTCAGCAGTAAGAAAACACCAAAACATTATCATAGTAAAGTTAAAAAAAACAACATGTAAAGTTAGTTAGTGCTCACAGCCCGATGTTGATCGGGGTATAGGTAGTTCCTCTGCCATTCTCCACGTAGCTGTCAAATCTCCTGTCTCGGCCGTGAAACTACCATATTTTACGTATTTTATCCTCTTTCCCTCCTGTGTTAGTATTCTCCTGTAAATCTCCCGTGTGACGATATAATAATAAAAACATTTCTCTGCCTCTCCAAACTGAACTCTGTCTCTAGCCTGAATGGGGCGGTAATGCTCCAAAATGATGGATGCCAACCGCTGTAAAACCAAAGAAGAAAAAGCCTGGTGAGAACGTCCACCTGCAGTAGCCTGGGTGGCAGCTGTCGTGAGATTAGAGCAGCAGAACAAACTTAAAAAAACAAAGAGTTTATTTTAGATTTCTTATATACCTGTCTTAAAATGTGAGGGATACTGGAGCTTGGTTGGGGTTGTGGGACGGCTCGTAGTGGGTGTCCCTTATTTTGACAGGTACACATTCTCCCGCGGACTCTGATCCCTCTCAGCTCGGCTACACTGAATCAGAGTCTGTGCACGCCGGCAAAATGTACGGGCAGGAGGCGGGCAGAACAGCAACGGGATGTGAAAAATGTGGGCTACAAAGATGTGATTGGTTGGTGTTCACCCAGGTTTATTCCTGCCGTAGATAGCAGATATTTTTCGCTCTATTTTAATAACCCATTATGAGTTGATTGCCATCTGGTCATAAAGATGATTTTAACCAGTATTACAAAAAGTGTATCTAAATCAGATTACCAACAACTTATATGTCTAAGCGCTTTATCTTGTTTTAATTGCAAAATAAGTTTGAAACTATTTTATTTTTTCTTATTTAGATGCATATTGTTTGGCACCAAAATTCTTATCACAAGATTTTCTCCTCAGTTGGATTGCTTATATTGGATCTGTCATCAAAATACAACTTAATATTATGGCCAATTAAAAGTTGACAAAGTCTTTGTTCCACATAAGGCCCTCCTCCTGTGACACCCTCCTGAGGAGACAAAATTGGAGGGATACATTACTCTCTCTTGATCTTGTTCTTGACTTTCACCCATACACTTTGTCTTGTAAGCCAATAAGCTATAAGACTCCAGAGATTTGCTTCATAGTAAATGGACTTTTGTTATTAATTTCAGGATAGTATTCGACCAGCCAACAAATCTTTAATTTTTGGAATTAGTTACAAATCATTTTTTTATATAATCGAGACCTCATCGCTCCAAGCTCCAGCTTCACCTTTAAACGAACCTGCTAGTCCAATCTAAGATAGCATCTCTCTACCATGAAACCCGGGACCAGCTCACATCTGAACCTCATCCCTGGATCCATCATGCTGGACAGAATGTGGACTTTAGCCTCCCTTTGGGACAACTCCAAACCAGAACAGTCCTTCAGGCTCTCCAGTAGCTCAGGACCAGTTTGACATCCAATCAAAAACGTCATATGGTAAGACTGCAGTTCTGAACACCTTCAGACGGCATGAGTGTGGCTTGGTTTAATTCTCCAACAATTTGACCCTGTTTTTTACCTTTCTCAGGTAGGTTAATTCATTAAATTAATCCTCTATAACCACTCCATATACTTCAATGTTCCTTGAGTTCATGACTTCTTCCCTCATTCACACATCATTGATCAGTATGACTCTGACACTTATTCCTTCTTAAGTGTTTTATTTTATTTTGTCTTATATATAATCATCATATACTTTCAATTAATTAGTCTTATAATTAAAGTTCTGTCTGTTGGTATTCCATTTGGAAGATTGACATCACGGCATGAGAGTTCCATCTTTAGACTAGAGATTGATGAAATTGATATAGTTTGATTTAATTGATTTACTGGATTAAAATGAAATAATTAATAAATCAACGAATTAAATTTTTGCCTTTTTGTATAAAAAGGATGGTGCCCCTTTAATTTTACGAGAGCAGAACTGGTTATTACATGAATATTAATTTCTTTAATCATTATCCATGAATATCCAGAAAATAATTGCTACAAAAAAAAAAAAAGACAAAAGTCGTACACATCTGGCTCAGGACTAACATGGTGGTCTGCTGTCAGGTCTGGGATGATGGTCCGCCATGTGTGCAAGTTCTTTTATTGTTAGTCATGACATTGGTGATGGACAAAGCCCATGAAGCTTCTCCTTCATTAAAGACTCAAGACGCAGATTTTTGTTAATTATAGTTAATTTATTCACACGGACTTCAGCAGCGCTACACGTGGAGATGAAGACACAGACTTCTACAGCACACACTCACTCTGCATGCTTATTGCTGTCTGGAAGAGATCTACAGGTGAAGCCTCAGAATGAGGAGGATCATCAGGAGGACTTCAGGTAAGACGAGGGGGTGAGCTAGGAGCGTTGGTGAGTAAACTTCAGTCTGCTGATGATCTATGGAGCCATGAGTGTTTTCAGCCAATCAAGACCTGCTGTCCATCAGCCAACATCTGATGGTCGCCTCCTCCTCGTGAGTTTGTTCTTGACAGTTTGTGACTTCACTGCTGCATTCACCTTCTCTCAGTGCTGACCTCTGACCCCACTGTCATCCCCCGGAGAGCATGACTGCTGATGGTTCACTGCAGATCAGGAGAACAAACCCTGGTCCTCATTTCTGGGTTTAACCTTATTTACCGAGTGTAAAACACAACTGATGAACTAACATCTGGATTCTCCTTGTGCATGTGTGGGTTTTCCACAGGTCTTCTGGTTTCCTCTCGCTGACCAAAGACATGCTTGTTCGGCTGAGGCAGGGAGCCTGGGATGATTAACTTTGAACTTTAGTATTTAGGTTTTATTTAACTTAAATTAAGTCCCGCCCCCTCTTGTTCATTGGTCAATGAGAGAGAGGTGAAACTGAGGTGTGCAGCGCAGTTACAAAAGTTGAACCTTTTTCAGTCAAGGATGTCAAAGCACTGAGACCAAGAACAGGAGACACTGAGGATGCTAAGAACTCTGGACTGGCTGTGAATAAAAACCAGCTACACCCTCCCTACAACGCCGAGGAGACGGACGCCATGATGAGGCAAAGTCTGCACTGACGGACAGACAGACAGGCCATAAAGGATGAGACGGCTCCATAAATAAACACAACCTGTCCCCTTTGTGATGACAAAAGATTTTCATAAAGGAACATCTTCATCAGTTTTGAGGGGGCGGGGCAAGGGTTTGATTGATGGGTACCATGACGACAGGTTAGCGTGTTCCAGTGCGATGACGTGGATCAGTCTCTGTGCCTGAGCGCAGAGAGCAGGGGAGGCAGCAGGTTCAGGGCAGGACGGTGCTCCTGAACACCCAGAGCCACCAGGGCCCCTGCAAGCAGGGAGCGGACCCGGGGCAGGACAGGGGGCCGAGCTGGCATCACCTGGCGGGACAGAGAGGGAGATAGACATGTTCACATGGGACCTTTACCTGTGACCTCCTAAATCAAGTCAGTTCATCCTAGAGTCTGATGTGGTTTCAATTGTTAGAGACTGAACTCAAAGGGTCAAAAGTCCAGATCAGTGTCTTCAATCATCCATTGAGAGCTTCTGTCAGCCTCACAGGTGATGTCAGCAAGTATCAAGGTAATGTGTCAGCAGGGATCAAGGTAATGTGTCAGCAGGTATCAAGGTAACGTGTCAGCAAGGATCAAGGTAACATGTCAGCAGGTATCAAGGTAACAAGTCAGCAGGGATCAAGGTAATGAATCAGCAGGCATCAAAGTAACGAGTCAGCAGGTATCAAGGTAATAAGTCAGAAAGGATCAAGGTAAGGTGTCAGCAGGTATCAAGGTAACAAGTCAGCAGGTATCAAGGTAATTTGTCAGCAGGGATCAAGGTAACCAGTCAGCAGGGGTCAAGGTAATAAGTCAGCAGGTATCAAGGTAATGAGACAGTAGGTATCAAGGTAACGTGTCGGCAGGCATCAAGGTAACAAGTAAGCAGGTATCAAGGTAACGAGTCAGCAAGGATCAAGGTAACGTGTCAGCAGGTATTAAGGTAACGTGTCAACAAGGATCAAAGTAACGTGTCAGCAGGGATCAAGGTAACGTGTCAGCAGGTATCAAGGTAACGTGTAAGCAGGGATCAAGGTAACAAGTCAGCGAGGATCAAGGTAACGTGTGAGCAAGGATCAAGGTAACGTGTCAGCAAGGATCAAGGTAACGTGTCAGCAGGTATCAAGGTAACAAGTCAGCAGGTATCAAGGTAATGTGTCAGCAGGCATCAAAGTAACGAGTCAGCAGGGATCAAGGTAATAAGTCAGAAAGGATCAAGGTAAGGTGTCAGCAGGTATCAAGGTAACAAGTCAGCAGGTATCAAGGTAATTTGTCAGCAGGCATCAAAGTAACGAGTCAGCAGGGATCAAGGTAACGTGTCAGAAAGGATCAAAGTAACTTGTCAGCAGGGCTCAGGGTAATGTCTGCTCACCTTCTCCACCTTGTGACAGTGGATCAGTCCGTCCTGTCCCACATAGAACGTGGAGAACGCATCATACGACCTGCAACACAAAACACAGGGCTTAGACCAAACAGTCACAGTTTAATATCTGTCCAGGTGAGTCTTTACCTGTCCAGGTCAGTCTTAACCCTGTCCAGGTTAGTCTGTAATGCTATACATGTCCAGGTGAGACTGTAATCTAATACCTGTCCAGGTGGGCCTCATTTTTCAAGGTGACATGTTACCTGTACAGGCGAGTCTTGTCTCTGCGGTAGAAGCGTAGGAGCAAGGTGTGAAGAGGGAGGCCTCTGACCCTCCAGCGGGCCTTGATTGTCCCATCTTCCAGGTGTTTGGTAAGCTTCAGCACCTCCAGCCGAGCGTCCGAGTAGTAGCACAGACACAGTAAACGCCACAGGGTCAAGGTCAGCTGGTACATGGTCCGCCCCCTAGGGAACACAGGGAGAGCTTAGACCTGACCTTCTGAGGGGGAGGAGCACAGAACTGACCTTCTCTTCTACAAACTATCCTGACACCACACCTGATTTGATTCAGTACTTTTCAAATACTGACTGACTGAGAGAAGGTGGGAAAATTTAGGAAATGATAAAGGGCTCAAGAGTTAAGAGTCTGAATGTTCTGCTGACAGCAGGGCTTACCTGTTGACAGCAGGGCTCACCTGGTCTTGGTGCTGAGCAGGCCATTGATGAACTCCAGGTCTTGGGAGTACATGCTGAAGTCATGGTTCTTCCTGAAGAAACTGGGCAGCTGAAACACAGACACAGAGACTCCTGAGATCATCTGGCCATGTGGCACCAAAGCTGGACCTTCATTCAAGCTTAAGGAGATCAGAAGTTTCACTTTGTAAATTGAACATCTGATCTCCAGCCACCACCACCTCATGGTGCTATGGGTTTGAGTCCCTGTGAGCAAGGGAAGAGAGTTTGTGCCATCAACCCCTGGTCATAAAAAACCTGATCCCTGGAGTAGGGTTTGGACCAGGGTTTTACAATATTGTTTATTACTTTTTGTCTTACTTGAAGTATTACTTTCCTTTCTTGTTTTAATTTTATCTATCCATTATCCTCCACTTATCTGTGGCTGGGTCGCGGGGTCAGCAGCCTGAGCAGAGAAGCCCAGACTTTCCTCTCCCCAGCTACTTTGGCCAGCCTTTCTGGGGAATTCCGAGGTGTTCCCTGGCCAGTTGAGAGAGACAGTCCTCTGGCGTGTCCTGGGTCTTCCCCGGGTCTGCCTGCCGGTGGGACAAGCTCGGAACACCTCACAAGGGAGGCGTCCAGGTGGCATCCTGACCAGATGCCTGAGCCCCCTCATCTGGCTCCCCTCAATGCAGAGGAGCAGCGGCTCTGCTCTGAGCCCCTCCCGAATAACCGAGCATTTGGCCCTATCTCTAAGGAAGAGCCCGGACACCCTCAAGGAAACTCAATTTCGGTCGCTTGGACTCTTGATCGAGTATTTTCGGTTGAGACATACAGCTTGTGACCATATGTGAGGATGGAAAGAAGATTGACTGGTAAATCGACAGCTTTGCCTTGCAGCTCAGCTCCATTTTTACCATAACCGGCTGGTGCAGAGTCCACATCACTGTCAACGCTGCACCGATCTGCCTTTCAATCTCCCGGTCCATCCTTCCTCTGATCATGAACAAGACCTTGAGGTACTTGAACTCCTCTACTTGGGGTGGAATCTCGTCCCTGACCTAGAGAGGGCAAGGACCACGGACTCAGATTTGGAGGTGCTGATTCTCATCCCAGCCGCTTCATACTCTGTTGCGAACAGATCCAGTGGAAGCTGCAGGTCATGGTCTGATGAAACCAACAGAACCACATCATCTGCAAAAAGCAGTGACCCAATCCTGAGGTCACCAAACCAGTACACCTCAACGGCCTGGCTGCAGCTAGAAATTCTGTCCATAAAAGTAATGAACAGAACGGGTGACAAGGGGAAGCCCTGGTGAGTCCAACCCTCACTGGAAACGGCTCTAATGTACTGCCTGGAAATGTGGACCAGGCTCTGGCACCCAATACTCCCAGGGCTACCTACACAGGACTCCACGAGGGACACTGTCGAATGCCTTCTCCAGGTCCACAAAACACATGTAGACTGACTGGTTGGGCAAACTCCCATGCACCCTCAGGGATCCTGCGGAGGGTATAAAGCTGGTCCACAGTTCCACGACCAGGATGAACATTGCTCTCGTGAATCCGAGGTTCGACTATCTGGGAGACCCTTCTCTCCAGTACCCCTGATAAGACCTTACCAGGAGGCTGAGAAGTGTGATCCCCCTATAGTTGGAGCACAACCTCCGGTCTCACTTCCAGAAAAAGGGAGACCCCCCATCCCAGTCTGCCAATCCAGTGGTACTGTTCCTGATGTCCACGCAATGTTGTAGAGTCATGTCAGCCATGACAGCCCCACAACATCCAGGGCCTTGAGGAACTCCGGGCAGATCTCATCCACCCCTGGAGCACTGCCACCAAGAGTTTTTTGTCCACCTTGGCGACCTCAGCTCCAGAGAAAGAAGAGTCCACCGCAGAGTCCCCCAGGTCTGCTTCTGCGCTGGAAGATGCGCTTGTGGGATTGAGGAGGTCTTTAAAGTATACTTCCCATCGACCCAGGATGTCCTGAATTGAGGTCAGCAGCACACCATCCCCACCATAGACGGTGTTGACAGCACACTGCTTCCCCAACTGACACGTCCAATGGTGGTCCAGAACCAACGGAAGTCATTCTTCATGGCCTCACCGAATTCCTCCCATGCCTGAGTTTCTGCCTTGGCAACCACCGAAGCTACATTCTGCTTAGCCTGCTGGTACCTGTCAGCTGGCTCCAGAATCCCACTGGCCAAAAAGGCCAGAAGGGACTCCTCCTTCAGCTTGACGGCATCCCTCACCTCTGGTTTCCACCAGCGGGTGGCACCGATTACCTTATGGCCACAGCTCCGATCAGCCGCCTCAAAAATAGAGGCTCAGAAAAAGGCCCACTCAGACTCAATGTCCTCTGCCTCCTCTGCCACATGGTCGAACTTCACCCGGAGATGGGAGTTGACACTTTTTCTGATGGGAGACTCTGCCAGACGTTCCAGGCAGACCCGCCCTTGTCTTTACCCGAGCGTCAAAGACATGCTGCCGCAAGACCGATGATACGACTACAAAGTTGATCATCGAACTGCGACCTAGGGTGTCCTTAATCAATCAAACAATCTTTATTTGTATAGCACCAATTCATAACAAGTGTTATCTCAAGACATTTTACAATACAGCACAAAGCTCTTCATTTTATTGATACACATATGCATAGATACATACATATAAAAATGCACATATGCATATATACAGATGCATGAAGAAGAATGTGAACCCTTTAAAATTACTCGGATTTCTGCTTAAATTGGTCATAAAATATGTTCTGATCTTCATCTAAGTCACATCACTAGACAAACATAGTCTGCTTAAACTAATACCACACAAAAAATTACAAGTTTTCATGTTTTTATTTGACACAATATGTAAACAGTCACACTGCAGGGTGGAAAAAGTATGTGAACCCCAAGGCTAATTACTTCTCCAAGAGCTAATTGGAGCCAGGAGTCAGCCAACCTGGAGTCCAACCAATGTGATTTGATAGGATGTGTTGGTTAAAGCTGCCCTGCCCTATGAAAAACACACACCAGTTGTGAGTTTGCTGTTCTCAAGAGGCATTGCCTGATGTGAACCATGCCTCGCACAGAAGAGATCTCAGAAGATCTATGATCAAGAATTGTTGACTTGCATGAAGCTGGAAAGGGTTACAAAAGTATCTCTGAAAGCCCTGATGTCCATGTGTCCACAGTAAGACAGACTGTCCACAAAGTTCAGCACTGTTGCTACTCTGCCAAGGTGTGGTCGCCCTGTAAAGATGACTATGAGAGCACAGCGCAGAATGCTCAATGAGGTGAAGAAGAATCCTAGAGTGTAAGCTGAAGACTTACAGAAATCCCTGGCACATGTCAACATTATTGTTGGACAAATCTACAATACGTAAAACACGACACAAGAATGGAGTTCATTGGAGAACACCACCAAGGAAGCCATTGCTGTCCAAAAAACATTACTGCATGTTTGAAGTTTGCAAAAGGGCACCTGGATGTTTCTCAGCACTACTGGCAAAATATTCTGTGGACAGATGAACCAAAATTGATTTTTTTTGGAAGGAACACACAACGCTATGTGTGGGGAAAAAAAGACAGAGCACACCAACATCAAAACCTCATCCCAACTGTGAAATCTGGTGGAGGGAGCATAATGGTTTGGTGCTGCTTTGCTGCCTCAGGGTCTGGACAGATTGCTGTCATCGAAAAATAAATTTCCAAGTTTATCAAGACAACTTGCAGGAAAACTTAAGACCATCTGTCCGCCAACTGAAGCTCAACAGAGGATGGGTGATGCAACAGGACAACGACCCAAAGCATAGAAGTAAATCAACAATGGAATGACTTCAACAGAAGAAAATACGGCTTCTGGAGTGGCCCAGTCAGAGTCCTGACCTTAATCCGATTTAGATGCTGTGGCATGACCTCAAAAGAGCCATTCACACCAGACATCCCAGGAATATTGCTGAACTGAAACAGTTTTATACAGAAGAATGGTCCAAAATTCCTCCTGACCGTTGTGCAGTACTGATCTATAACTACAGGAAACATCTGGTTGAGGTTATTGCTGCCAAATGAGGGTCAACCAGTTATCAAATGCAAAGGTTCACATACTTTTTCCATCCTGCACTGTGACTGTTTACATATTGTGTCAAATAAAAACATGAAAACTTATAATTTTTTGTGTGGTATTAGTTTAAGCAGACTGTGTTTGTCTGGTGATGTGACTTTGATGAAATTCAGAACATATTTTACGACCAATTAATGTAGAAATCCAAAGAGTTCACATACTTTTTCTTGCAACTGTATATTTTTTCCTATATTAGTTTTTAAATTCACTTCACATTTGTTATATTGTTTTATAAATCACTTTATCATTTCATGTTATGTTTTAGGATACTATTTTATGCATACATTTTTTAAAGTTCTATTTTATTGATGTACAAATTGGTTGAACAGTAGCTCAGTCCCATAGGTCTTAGGTTAGGGATTGAAGGGTGGCAGGTTCAAGTCCCGACTGGATTATGTTTGGAAATTGGTTTGACACTGCAAAAGAGCCCCTGAGCAAGGCACTGAGCTTCTCCAGTGCAACATCTATGAAGCAGGTAGGCACATTTGATCTTACCTCTATCCTGAGGCGTTCATACATCAGGGCCAGCTTCTCCTCCCCTTCACTGTCTCCTGCTCCATGCACCTCCCCCTCCACTCCCTGCTCATAGCTGCACAGGGAGGTGGGGGGCAGCACAGGCAGCTGCACAGGCTTATATAGTCCAGTATCCAGTCCTGACTTCAGGCTACTGCCGGGTCCTGGCCCCGGCTCCATGCCCGACCCGGGCTCCGTGCCTGGGCAATGGAAACAGTAAAAGTGTGATCCATACATGAACGGAGCAGGACACCTCTCTGCTTCAAACAGGCTTCTGAAGCATCCATGCTCCCTCTTCAGAACATCGGTGCCGCTCCGCCTGACACTGTCCACGCTGATGTCGTCCTCACGGCACCCGTCCACCGTGGTCAGGGGGAAGCAGAACTCAGACATCCTGTGGTACAGGAGATCTCCAGGTGTCCTGTGAGCGGGCAGAGGGACCTCCAGCAGGGTGTGCACGCCGTCCACTTCGCCCTGTCCAACCAGCACGCACACGCTGAAAGGCTCCTCCCACCGCTCCTCCCAGTAACCCCCCCTCTGAGGCTGGCTGGCATGGTGGAAGGGGTGGGACAGCAGCGGCTGCTTATTGTGCTGGTACCTCAGGCTGTTTGGGGGGGACAGGGCCCATGATGCACCGCTCAGAGGGCGACTGTGATGGATCAGCTGTGGGACACCAGAAGACTCAGTTACATCATCATTCAAAGACTCGTCCTACAGGCACTGCTATCATCGTCCCTCAGGTAGAGGTCAGGGTTCAAATTGTTTTAACAAAGTAAAGCCCTGAGAACACAACCAAACTTCATATTTGTCATAAAACAGACGATCAAACATCCTGTAAGTCTGAGGTCTGAACTCTGCAGTTCAGTTTTTCAGGGGGGATGTGGAAGGGGCGGGCTTTAGTCAATCACTGATGATGTCATCAATAACAACCAATAAAAAATAAACACCAAATCCCACCCCTCATCAATTTACTGAGGTTTTTAGATGTGAAACACAATTTAAGACATTTTAAAGCTTATAATGTGAAACAAATAATTTGAGACATTTGAAAGCTTTGGACTTGAAAAATTATTCAAGATATTTAAAAGTTTTAGATTGGAAACAGAATTTTTGGAAATTTTAAAGCTTTAGATTTGAAATATGTAATTCAAGAATTTTCAAAGCTTTGGATTTGAAACATATAATTTGAGACTATTCAAAGCTTCAAATTTGAAATGCAGAATTTAAAAATTTCTAATGCTTTAGATTTATCCAGTATAACCAAAAACTTTTAAAAGCTTTAGATTTGACCTGATAATTTAAGACTTTTTAAAGCATTGGATTTAAAAAAAATAAAATTGAATATGACTTAAAGTCTGTTAGAATATTTAGATCTGAAACATTAAATTTGAGACATTTAAGACATTTTGAGACATTCGGATTTCAAAAGATTTTGTTTAAGACTTTAAAGTGCTTTAGCTTTGAAACAAAAATGTAAGACTTTTTACAGCTTTAGATTAGACAAATATAATTTAAGACTTTTTAAAGCTTTAACGTTACCACATTCAATTTATGACTTTAAAGCCTTGGATTTTAAAAATATAATTTAAGACTTTTTAAAGCTTTAACGTTACCACATTCAATTTATGACTTTAAAGCTTTGGATTTTAAAAATATAATTTGAGACTTTTTAAAGCTTTAGATTTTAAACACAAAATTAAGACTTTTTTAAACATTAGATTTGAAACATACAATTGAAACTTTTTAAAGTTTTAGATTTTAAACACAAAATTAAGACTTTTTTAAACATTAGATTTGAAACATACAATTGAAACTTTTTAAAGTTTTAGATTCGAAACATACAATTCAATTCTTTTTAAAACTTTAGATTTCAAACACAAACTAGATATTTTTAAAGCTTTAGATTTGACAAATATAATTTAAGACTTTTTAAAGCTTTGGATTTTAAAAATATAATTTGAGACTTTTTAAAGCTTCAGATTTTAAACACAAAATTTAGATTTTTTTAAAGCTTTAGATTTGAAACATACAATTTAAACTTTTAAAGCTTTAGATTTGAAACATACAATTCAATTCTTTTTAAAATTTCAGATTTCAAACACAAAATTTTGATTTTTTTAAAGCTTTAGATTTGAAACATCAAACTCAAGACTCTTTAAAGCTTTAGATTCAAAAAATCTAGTTTAAGGCTATTTAAAATTCTTCATGGCCTCGGAGTTTGTAGGCCTTAAGACACTTTAAGGATCGAGTCCACCGCCGAAGGGGGTGGATGGCATTAAACTGACTTTAAGGGAAAACACTTTGAAGGCTTTTAAGTAAACTGAACATACAAACAATAAGAGCAAATACATTACCTGGGTGAGACTCCAGCCTCCTCTGCTGATGGGACGCCTGCTGCCTTGGCTGCGGACACAACCCACCCAGAAGGCCACGCCCCCTCTGCTCACAGCCATTCACCAAAGGGGCGGAGCTAACCCCAGTCACCCGATGACCATCACCCACAGGGCACCGACAGGAAGACACACAGGAAGGCCACAGACCACTGGCTCTGGACTTTTACCCTGGATGATCTGAAACTACTGCAGGAAGATGCCGACACACCTGAAACAACAGAGAGAAGGGGGCGGGGCCTCAGTAAGACCAGAGGACAGCTGTGCAGGTGTGATGTATTCTAGTAGGCCAATACGACTGCAAGCCTCATTGGCCTTAAAAGGGATCATTTTAAATTATTAAATTTATTCTTCTGCTCTTTTTGATGATCTTAACAAATTAACTTACTTAACACCATGTTTCAACCTTAAACATGATCTCAGAGAGAAAAACTATCATTAGGCCATGAAACTATAATATGGCGGTTCAACTTAGAACCAGCTACAATACTTCTAACACATAGTGTCTTGTTTAAGAGTTTGCTCATAATCCAGTGACCTGATCAGGTTGGTCTTCACCCATGGTAGTGGATGAATTATTGATTATTAAAAAGTTGGCTGTCAGGTCCACAGCCATTTTTGGAGTCTATGTTGACAGTTAAGAATCGTTGATTAACACACAACTGTTAAAGATTCATAAACAGGAAACATTAGATCATTTTATTATTCTGAACTAAACAGCCCAAAGAAGAGACATTGGACCCCCTCAAATTGACCCACCAACTATAGGCCTTAGTGGTCGGGTGCATTGTGAGCTCGGTGGCAGCTGAAGGCGGGGACCTTGGCTGTCCGATCCCCTCTGCAACGTCTAGCTCTATGGACGTGGAACAACACCTCTATGGTGGGGAAGGAGCTGGAGCTGGTGTGCGAGGTTGAGCGATTCCGATATAGTCAGACTCCTGGAGCTGGAGTTGTCAATGGCAAAAGGCGTCAGGCTGGGGTAGCAGGACTTATTGCTCCTAGGCTCGAGGCCTGTACATTGGGGTTTACCCCAGTAGATGAGAGGGTAGTCTCCCTCCGCCTTCAGGTGGGGGGACGGAACCTGACTGCTGTTTGTTCTTAGGCACCAAACAATAGTTCAGAGTAGCCACCTTTTTAGACTCCCAAGAGGGGGTGCTGGAGAGCGCCCCTTCTGGGGACTCCCTCATTTTACTGGGGGACTTCAACGCTCACATCGGCAATGACAGTGAGACCTGGAGGGGTGTAATTGGGAGTACCCCCCAATCTGAACCTGGGCTGTGTTTTGTTACTGGACTTCTGTGCTCGTCACACATTGTCCATAACGAACAGCATGTTCAAACATAAGGGTGTCCATATGTGCACTTGGCACCAGGACACCCTAGGCTGCAGTTCAATGATGGACTTTGCGGTCGTATTATCAGACTTGCAGCCACATGTGTTGGACACTTGAGTGAAGAGAGGGACGGAGCTGGTTCTGATGGTGGGGGGGAATGCCCATCAAACCTGGCAGACCCAAGGGTGTTGTGAGGGTCTGCTGGGCACATCTGGCAGAGTCTTCCATCAGAAAGAGTCTCAACTCCGGTTGAAGTTCAACCATGTAGCGGGGGAGGCAGGGGACAGTGAGTCTGAGTGGACCTTGTTCCGGTTCTCTATTGTTGAGGTGGCTGATCAGAACTGTGGCCATAAGGTGGTTGGTGCCTGTCATGGCATTAACACCAGAACCCGCTGATGGACACCAGAGGTGAGGGATGCCATCAAGCTGAAGAAGGAGTCCTATCGGGCCTTTATGGCCAGTGGGACTCAGGAGGCAGCTGACTGGTACCAGCAGGCCAAGAGGAATGTAGCTTCTGTGGTTGCCAAGGCAAAAACCTGGGCATGGGAGGAGTTAGGTCAGGCCATGGAGAACGACTTACAGAAGGCTTCGAAGAGATTCTTGACCACCATCCGGCGTCTCAGGAGGGGGAAGCAGTGTGCTGCCAACATTGTCTATTGTAGTGATGGCGCACTGCTGACCTATACCTGGAACATCATGGATCAGTGGAAAGAATACTTTGAAGACCTTCTCAACCCCACCAGCATGTCTTCCAGCGCAGAAACAGACCTTCTATCTCTGGAGCTGAAGTTGCTGAGGTGGTCAAACAGCTCCTTGGTGGCAGGGCTGCAGGGGTGGATGAGATCTGCCTGGAGTTCCTCAAGGCCCTGGATGTTGTGGGGCTGTCATGGGGATGTATACCATGGAACGGTACTTTCATGTACCGGTCCCTAATTGGGTTGGTACCCGAATACCGTTAAGAATCTGGAAAAACTGTACTGTTATCGGTACTTGAACATCTCTTCAACTGTCACATAGTTATGACACTACCGCCTTCCAGCTCAAGCATGTCGGAGAGGGCTAAGTAGGGGTGTGGAAAAATATCGCTATCGCAATATATCGCGATATTTTGACTCCCAATATAATATTGATATTTCAAATCTTAGTATCGATATTTTTATAAAAATAAAAACTCATATTTTATCAGAGTTGGAAATAAAATACAACTTATAAAGATGTATGCACAGGTTTTTTTTTCATGCACTATTCAGTTCAGACAGTGACAAGAGAAATATGTGACTTTTTTTAACTTACTGTTGTGCTGTCAGTAACTCAAAGCACTTTGTTCCTTGTGTTTAATTACAGTTTGAGCTGCACTACAGGTTAGGATGATTTCAATACTTTGCTAAAGGGAAAACAAGAATAATTTCTTTGCAACATTAGTTTAATTGACTTGATGCACTCTGTGTTAAGTGTATGTATGTAGCGCTGCATTTGACATATTTCAATAATAAAATGGAAAAGTAACATATTCACTGTCTCTAGATTTTTCCTAGTTTACTGTAGAATATCGCAATATATCACAATATTGTGATATCGTGATATTATCATATCGTGACCAAAGTATCGTGATACGTATCGAATCGTGAGGCTCTTGCCAATACACACCCCTAGGGCTAAGCGCTCGAAGGTTTGGGCTCACTTTAGGACACTTTAAGTGAATGAAAACTCGGCCCGATGCAATCTTTGTCAGAGACAAGTTGCGTCCAAGGGGGGGAATTCTAGCAACATCAACACTTGGAGCGCGCGCATAGTATAAAGCTAAAGGAGAGCGGGCTGTTTGATTGTTATAGCAACACAAGTAGAGTTAGCAGCCCGGCTAACACTAAAAACTGCAGCACCGACAGAGACAGAGGACCTTTTTCAAACCGGCCCCTACACACTCCCCCTCTGTAATGGAGTGCACTCCGTCACGGAGTCATACTCACAGCTGAATGTAGTTCACTTCATCAAGGTGAAGGGCAGGACTACAGCAGTAAGCTTTGGGATCAACTTCTCTCCCTCAGGCGGAAACAGGAAGTGTATGTTGCCATGGTTTCGAAGCAGCATCTTGCATGAGCAGCAGTTTTTGCATTGATCCACCAGTGACTGAAACATGAGCAGATGAGATCCTCCAAAAGGCGCAGAGGTGTAAGGCGTCTTTTACGTTTGATTACGCAGTGAAGGTGAGCCTCTGTACTAGAGCTGCAACTATCGAGTATTTTTGGAATCGAGTACTCTGTTGATTATTTCTTCGAGTACTCGAGTACTCTAACAATACATACTTTTTTGTTTTTAAACAAATAAATCAACTGTATACAATGCAACATGTTAGGGCTTTCAAAATGAGCAACCAAATGCCATTTATTCCTCAGAAAAGGGTTTTAATTTTAACAACTTTCAAAGTTTAAACCAGTACTGGCTTAAAACAAAGCCAAGACAATACTGATTTACAAAGCAGTAATATAATTCTGCAATTATATTTGTGTGTTCAGGAGGGCATTGTGCAGTTTGGATTGAAATCCTTATCATGTTCTTAAATCCTGTGTCCTCCGCCATGGAAAGAGGACGCATGTCTGTAATGAGCATATTTAAAATGCTGTAATAGTAATAGTTGCAGCCCTAACAACGTGCTATCATGCTAAGCTATGTGCTAATCTCACTCAGTTTGACATCAGACACACTGCACTGTGTTTTCTTTTCGACCCTTCTTGTAGTGACCACACACTTTGGACACTCTCTGCCGTTTCTTCTGCGGACTCAAACCCCGTGCACTGTATAGTAGTCCAGATTTATATTTATATGTATAATTATATATTAAACGAGGCTTCGAGGCACAAAATTTAATTCGAGGATATTTTGTAATCGAGTATTCGCGAATATTCGAGGAATCGTTTCAGCTCTACTCTGTACTTATATTGCACGCATTCTGTAAAAAATCTCTCTGGATATTGATTTTATTCATCTTTATTAAATTATATGAGATCGAACAAAAAAATCGTCCTTTAATGCATAATTTAATGTAAGGTCAATTTATTTAAAGTTTCCCAACATATTTTAAACCCTGGCATAATATTTATTATTAATATTTTGAGACTGAACTTGAGCCCTGATGGTATGTTGTGTTTTAATTTTTAATATGTTTTAATGTCAGAGAATAAATAAGCACCTAGGCTATTTTTTCCTGTAATTTGAGATTATGACAAAAAAATCACAAGTAGATAATAAAAATAAGAAATGGCCTAAATATTAGCAGAGAACCTTACTGCAACATGATTTTGATCAGCCTACATGTATCTCAGTGCTGAAATTAGCCTAATTAACGTGTCTCAGGTAATTGAAAAACTTTTTTATCCTAGGACAAAACAAATTAGTTCACTTATTATTTTTCTTACTGAAGAGCTTCATTTTTCTCTCTCACTTTTATGAATTATTTGGTTGTCGTTACATTCCTTGTAAATATAAAACATTTAATCAAATAAACTGTTTTTTGGACTAATGCAGGGCAGGCCTTAACTTCATAATCAGTGGCATGTACAACTAAAGTTGTAAACATCTGGATGACAATCATGAAATAGTTGTCTTAGTTTAACAGAGTTTGTGCAGGCACTTGCGTGGAACTTACATTTGTATGTTGGTTTCTCCATGGCTGTCACCGGACACAATTTAGCGCTGCACGTGTTCAGCGAGTCGGCATCCGTACAGACTCGCTTGTGGAGGGTTTTACAGCCCACTACCCCTTCCCACGAATCAGTTTAGGATGGCCCTTAATATGGTGGACCCTCCGTGAGGACGCGCAAACGGAGGGGTAGTGGGTAGGGAGAGTGTGTATGGGGCGGTTTGAAAAAGGCCCAGAGACTCTATTATCAGCCCCTTCGGTAAAAACCCTGCCGAAAACAAAGCTCTCCTCAGATGATTTGGAGCTGTTACTGCTCGCTTGGAGCGGAAATTCTTTGTTTACTGAGGTCTAGAGAACACCGGATGAGACTGATGGTCAAGCTGCGCTAACAGCGCCCTCTGTTGGATGAAACAGTCCACTGCTCCAGGCACCCTGATGTGCTGCTACACTCAATTAACATTTGAATATTTATTTACCATTCGGTTACGGATATGTATCCCCATATTTGAACAGTTATTTGAATATCGAATATAAAATGAGAGCCCTAGTAGTCATCATTACAGCATCGATTTTAGCACCACAAGATATATGGGTCAGTCTGTATATGCAGTCTGTTGAGTGGCATGAAGGGGCTTTGCCATCTCCTTAGCTTTCTTTTTGCCTCTGAAAAGCATTTGTAATGCATTACTTCTATTCTGTTGAAGCTTTATTACTACCTTGTGGTAATAAAAAAAGCTTGAATCTTTTAATATCTTGCAAAGCCTTTATTTTTTACACAAAATTACGTGTTGTAGTATCAATAAGAGTATCAATAAGTATTGATACTGCTAAGGAGTAGCGGTATCTGTATCGGTATCGATAAAATCATAACGATAAATATCCCTAGTCATGGCTGGCACAACATCACATGGACATCGGGGATAGTATTATTGGATTGAAAAACTGGGGTGGTGGTCCCCCTTTTCAAGAAGTGGGAACAGAGGTGTGCTCCAACTACAGGGGTCTATTCAGGAGTACTGGAGAGAAGGGTCCACCGGATTGTCAAACCTCAGATTCAGGAGGAGCAATGTGGTTTTCACCCTGGTCGTGGAACTGTAGACCAGCTCTATACCCTCCATAGGGTGCTCCAGGGTGCATGGAAGTTTGCCCAACCAGTCTACATGTGTTTTGTGGATCTGGACAGGGCATTTGACTGTGTCCCTCGTGGGGCCCTGTGAGGGGTGCTTCGGGAGTATGGGGTAGTGGCCCCCTGATATGGGCCGTCTGTTACCTGTATGACCGGTGCCAGAGCCTGGTTCACATTGCAGGCAGTACATCAGAGTCATTTTCAGTGAGGCTTGGTCTCACCAGGGCTGCCCATTGTCACAGGTGCTGTTCACAACTTTTATGGACAGAATTTCTAGCGGCAGCCAGGGCTTTGAGGGGTACTGGTTTGGTGACCTCAGGATTGGGTCGCTACTTTTTGCAGATAATGTGGTTCTGTTGGCTCCATCGGACTGTGTCCTGACAGAGAAACTCCAACCATCAGTGAGTGAATGTGTAGATGTGACCTGCAGTGTTAGGCTGCCTTGAGCAGAAGAGATGAGAGACCTTTATAAGCTTAAGTCCAGTTTGTCCTGTTGAGCGTTGCAGGGATAATATATGTATTTCTGTAGTCCAACCCTGAAGTTCTCATCTCTCTGGAAAAAAGATTTTGTGGTTATGTGTTCTGATAATGTGATTAATGAAAGTTAAAAGCAAATGCTGGGCTTAATGATATGGCAGATGGACAGTTCCATATATCTGCAATGAAAATATTTCACTAGTCCATCTGGACAACAGCCCATAGAAAATATTTTCAGAGGCAGAACCTTCAAAAACAGCAGCTGGTTATTGGATGATTGTTCTGCCAGTCACACTCATCACAGACCAATGATATCAAGCCACAGCATGATGTCCCAGCTCATGCTGACAGTATCAACTAACACTTTAAAGCTGGTGTCTACGATTTGAAACCGCAGCCTGCCCCCCCTTCCCTCACCTCTCCCCTCCGTGTTCCAAGATCCCGCCCCCAGCTCGTGACGCCTCATAAAGCCCCCTCGGACTGAGCTACGAGCGACTAGCACAATATATCAGCAGCAAACTCAATCCAAAACAGCTCAGCTCAACTGAAAGTATCAAACACAACAGACATCTCCATTATAACACACAGCAGTAGCCATTTCAACTGGACCGGCAGCAATGCGGGTTTGGCGCCGCCAGAGCGGAGCCGAGTGTGGGGGAGGATTAATCTTTCTCAGCCTGTCCTCCCCAGCTCAGCTTACAGTGCTAACGATTAGCGGTTAACAGGCTAACCCGCTCCCCTACAAGTTATTAGCCCGTATAGGCACAAACTAACCAGAGTTATTCAGCAGACATCTCCCACTGTAGTAAACAAAGCCATTACCTGATCAACCAGGGGCGAAACGGCCGATGCTGAAGGTCTGACGGCCGGCTGAGGCTATTCGTTAGCCGTTAGCCCGCTAACAGGCCTCAACCTGGGCAGAGCTCCGCTGGGCTCAAGGAGAGGGAGGCGGATTCTCGGTTCGGGCGCTAGGCTTTTCCGGCTCCATGATAGTTCAGTAGCTAACGCTGCTAGCTGCTCACCGGAGGTAGAGGGGATAAGGCGGGACCATGGGCAAGACGCTGCGTACTGCGTAGTGAGGGAGACGAGGATTGGATGGACTCACGGACCAATTAATAGTTGCAGGTTCTTAGGCTTGATTGGTCAGCTAGTATGCAGCTTTTCAGCGGATATACTGAATGGATTTTTTTCGTTCTTTTTGGTCTTTATACTGTGTAGATAGGACCATAGGACCATAACAGCCTTATAAACGGTGTTATTAATATGTACAAAGCTTCCAAATCGTAGACCATAGCTTTAATGCCCTTTTATACATTTACATGCCACTGACGCCGCAGTGGGACCTTTTCGGGTGATGTGTCCTGCCCATAGACACAACGCCATGTGACAGCTGGAGCTGGGCTCAAACCTGCAACCTCTCGATTATCAGACTGTCACCAACCCCCTACAAGTATTAACACTGGTCCAGCTGCCATCGTAAACATGCCATGTTCCTTACAGGTCATGTCACAATTTTTTGCTGAACATGGAGAACGGGTGGTGATTCGAAAAAGACTTCAGGAGGCATGATGTGAACCAGAGAGACTCTGATCTGATATTGAGCACACCACACCTCTGACAATCAGACACAGACATCTATAACCGAATATCTTCAGTTGTTTGCACATTTAATCAAAAACTGTTCGAGTTTGATTTGGAGAAAAACTGACAGCCTTATTAGACACTAGGGATGTAACGGTATGAAAATTTCATATCGCAGTTATTGTGATCAAAATTATCACGGTTATCATTATTATCTTGGTATTGTTGCAGTGTGCTCAAAGTGTTCTAGAAGTACTTTAACACACTATTGCAATCATTTAACCCCTTTAATACTGTAATTCTAACAGATCTTTTTGTCTTTTTTGTCAAAAAATGCGTCAGGAAGTGTTTAGAAGTTAACTATTTTACCCTTTTTTCCATGAAAAATAAAAGTAAACAATTACGGACAGGAATTTTGTCATTATGTTATAAATGCTGAAACAGTGTGTAATTACAAGAAAATAAAAAGCATATTTGAACATTAAACAGGATTCTCTTCATAAATTATTGTAAATGAACATGTTCAAAGTTTTGCCAAAAATAATCTTAACCTATTGTACATAAACTTACATATTTTACTTTGCCTGCAGTATTACTGTCCATGTTACAGCTCGTAATATTAGACAACATATTAAAACACAAACTATGATGTAAAAAGACGATCTATTATGAAATACAGCAAATAAACGGCAAAAGAACAGCAAGAACACACTCCAGAATGATACCCATGCTGTTATTGACAACATTTAAACATTATTTATACAGAAAATACTGATAAACTGCCAGTAATTCACTCAGGTATGGTTCACTGAATCTTCTCTCTCTCTCTCTGGCTGTTAGCTCACTTACTTGAGGAGTTACAGCAGTTTCTTCACGCACGTCTTTTTATTGCACCACAGCTTCATGTTTCAGACAGGGTGACCGTCTTCAATCGGTTTCCCCACGACATCCCTGTAAGTCTAAACTTCGACCAGACTTCGGACTTTGTTTGTTTCGAGGGGGACACCTCAGCTATTGTGTCTGCATGAGCTCCAGCTGCTGAACACTGCGAACTGTTCATGCACCTCCGTCTGAGGGAATGCAGCTGCTTTACAGAGCAGCAGACACACGTAGTTCAGGCTTTTCCAGGCAATAAGCAGCATCACTGTGAGTTCACCATTTTACTGTTAACCGTTAGACACCCATCCAAATCATTAAACTGTTTTAATACAATGTTTCTAACAGGCTGCCCCGTCTTTTTTTGTCTTTTTTACTTTCAATAAATGTGTCTGGAATTGTCCAGTATGTAACTTTATATAACCCTTTTTATTAGAAATAAAGGTAAACAATGGCATGTATTTATCATTATGAAGCTATTTATGCTTAACAGTTTGTAATTACAAGAAAAGAAAAAAAAATTGAATTTTCAATGGGATTATCTTAAGAAACAATTGTTAAAGGTACAGTGTGTAGTTTTTAGCGACATCTAAAGGTGAGGTTTGAGACTGCAGCACTCCGGCGCTCCCCCCTCCCTGATGGAGAACCCCGCAGCTACGGTGGCCTTCCAAGGACAAAAAGTGTTTTTTCAACATGGCGTCGTCTACAAGTGATTCCAGCTACCAGGCTATCAAATATCTCTGTTGATTCACCACATTTGAAAGTTCAGAGAGCATTTTAGGCGAGAAAGTCACCACGTAGAATACCAAAATGTGGTCATTTGAGCCATAAAACGCACGGATACAAACTTAATTTCGGTATTTCGGACATTCTGTTATGCGCGCCATTATGCTATCGAAGAAACTTCCGGTCAGCTCTAAAACAAGAGCCTGATTTACAAAAGTGTTAAAGAACTAATAGGAGATAATGAAGAATGCTTTTATTTTGAAAATGGGAAGTTTGCTAGTTTCTGATTTTTAGCTGAATGCTGTCTCAAGATGACTTGACATTTGTATTACGATGATAATGATATTGTTACGACCTGACGCTGTTTTTTATTTGAGTCCGTTTTTCCAGTATTTTGTCTGATGACTTTCATTTTGAAACCTGAGGCCGTATTATCTGATGGAGGTTTTATTGAGGGGGGTTTTTCTGATGCAGTTTGGTCTGAGAAATGACACAGAGGTTTTCCTGAGACCGAGGATGTCCTAAAATATACACCTTACCAATGTGTACATGTGCTACTAAATAACAAATTAGGAGCAAACAATAAAATTAAGCAGTACAGTGAAAATCTTTATCTTTGTCTCATCAACAGCACTATATAGCTTACTTATCAGCCTATGTTTTCTGTCCTCAGAAAATTGCTTGTGGCCGTGAAATAAGCCTCTCATAGCAGATACATTCTCTGCGTCTTACTCCGACTTCTCCGAAAGTAAACAAATAAATTCGGCTCCATATAAGAGTACAATTTGACACTTAGTCTTACCTGTCCAGCAAAAAACAGACAACTTCGGCGTCTGTCTGCAAACTTATCCTTCAGGGACTTCCATCTGGGAAAGGCAGCATCAATGTTGACCCTGTTTTTGTTGTCGTAGCCTGTCCCGATTGCGTTCGGCTTCATCCCGCTTTCGTTTCTTTGACAAAGATTCACGCTCCACTGATGGCAAATTGTACGTGTGGTCCTCCATGTTTGTTTGTATCAGCACAGCTGCTTGGTAATCACTCTCTTCTTCTTTGTCTATTTCACAACTGTGCATTTCCGGTAAGCGTCAACAAAAAAACGCAAAAGCGTTTCGTTTGTCCGTTCTGGGTTACGGTAGAAAAGATGGCGACGCAAGATAGTAGCCCCCATAAAGAGAGGACCCACTCCTATGTAGATATAAATGACTTATTCTAAGGTAACGAAAACAAAACATTAATTATTTAAGGCTGATTAGAAACTAATTTAAATATAATTTTAAGTAATCTATTCCATTTTTACCAAGTCTGTTATTTTATTATTTTTTTATTCAGCATTTAATAATACACACTGTACCTTTAATGAAACTGTACAAAGTTTTTAAGGTGGCCAAATAAAAAGTAACCCATTTGACATAAATTAAAACATTTTTGATTGCCTACAACCTTTACTGTCCATGTTACAGCTCGTTATATTTGACAAGTCCATGCATTTTTATCACTGAACGTAGTCCTGAAGCAGTTTCTGTCAAGCTGAAGACAGACCTCAAACTTGCCGGTTAAGCTCACTTCCCACTCCTCCCCTTCAAGCAAAGTCTTCACTGTAATATACCACTAGAAAGCTTCTCGGCTTTTTTAGAATCTGTTAGAATTATTTTGATAGTGTGGGTACTCCAGGAGTTACAGTAGTTTCAAGAAAATCAAAGTCAAAGTCTTCTGTTGCTGGCGACAGCTTCATATTTTAGCTAAGTTTTATCTGGTTAAAAATTACGTGAATTTAAGAATGATCTGCAGTGGTTAGACCCTGACCCTCGTAGCTTCTCTGGTTCCAGGCCTCTCCCTCAGATGCTGTGGGGGTGGTTGTGGTGATACCATCTTTAATCAGTTTCCTTTCTGCATTTTTCTAAAATCCAAATTACAATTGTCTCTAAGACTTTGTGAGGAGGGGAAATCTCCAGTACAGTGTCCATGCAAGCACCAACCGCCATACTCTCACTTTCAGAGGCCAAACATTCCAAACTGCACACCTCCGTCTGAGGGACTGGCGATGCTTTTTCGAGGAGCAGACACATAGTCCTGGCTTTTCCAGGCAATGAGCATCATCACCATGACTTACAGACACAGTGTTGTACTCAAACAAGGTTTGAAGGTAATTAAAACTGGAAACAGTAATTCTATCTGTCAGAAATTTTACCGCAGTTCATCATGTTGCTGCAGAACATTACATCCCTACTTTAGAGTAACAAAACGAACATCACAGACTTCATACTGTCATGGTCTCTGCATCAGTCCGTCAAACTGCTGCTTTGCTGCTTTCATACAGAACAGTTAAGTCAGAGTTCAGCTGAAGGGATGATGTCTGTCTCTGAGGTTCTCCTCCAGCAGCACATGATCTGCAGCCGACCACACGTTAACAATCAGAGAGACAGCTGACCAAGAAAGAAGTCAGTAAGACCTCCGGACTGTTATACAACAGGGACTACCACACACTTTCCACAAACCTTCAGATGAGGACTAAAATAACTGATCTAACAGTCAAGGTCACATCAATCACCATGTTCTATCACATATGCATACCTGCAGAGAATCAAATAATCATCTCGGACTCTGTGATCATTTTGTTGAATTATTATTTCTGTCATACTTTTCATCAATAAACCTTTCTTCTACAAACAAAAACCGGATGGTAACTAAAACACAAAAATTTTTTCTTTGCGTATTCAAAGTCAATCCACGTTCAGAGCGAGACGCTGGAGATGAATGAAACCGATGTGGTGTGCATGCCAATCCAGTAGATGGCGATGTAGGTTTGCAGAGAAACAGCGCTGCTACAACACACGTACGAAGAACAAAAACTCTTCAAAAACAACAATGGCGAGTGGATGCACAAAGACGCAGGAGTTTCTTGTCTAGATAGTTTTGTCTGGATAACAAACCGAGCACGGTAAGCAGCTCACATGTTAATCTGTAGACGATGAAGCTGTTGATGTTCCTGGTATGTGTGCACAGCCTTCATGTGAAAGAGTACTGCACATGTGGTGATGTCTGTGTTTCACCCTGAAACGCTCTGACTCTGGTGCCGGAGCTGCATGGAGGAGCGTTTTGAAAACTCTTCAACCTGGACCCTGGTTTTAAAAAATTCTGGATTCGGGCACTTGGTATAGAGTTCCCATGTAAATGCAATGAAAACTTAAAGGATTTGACCGGTTGGGCCTCGTGTAATCAGCCCCCTAGTTGCTCAGATCTCGTCTGTCGCATCGCAGATGGGTTGGCACCATTGCAGCTGTAGGGTGCAATGGTGCAGAGGGTGCTGTATCCACCTGAGAACAGCAAAAAATCTGCGCTGACACAAAGACAACTATGGACAAATACGATGACGAGCAAGAACCTGTGTGCAGAACAAATAAAACCAAACAGGAAAGTTGCAGCTAATGCTGCGTTCCAGTAACCTCGGAACTGGGAACCAGGAGCTGGGAGTGACGCCATCTCCGACTTATCTGCGTTCCAGTTGAAGTTGGAAAAAAACATGCTGATCTACCTGGCTATTGTTAGCTGTTGTTAGCACGCCCTGCATTGTTGTTCACAAATATCACATGAAGAATGTGATTATCACTATGGCAGCATTTTTGTAAATATAAGTCTAACAATATGATGTATACAGCTGATCTAGAGCAACACACCCCAGTCAGAAGTGCAAATAAATTGATTATTACAGGAGCTAAATAACTGTTCACACTGGGGGCATCCATCTTCGATTGTCAACTCGGGGGTGGCGAGGTTTCACCAAGTTCCCAGTAGGAAATTCCGACTTCAGGGGGGCCTTCCAGTTGCAGTGTCCTACTCGGAACTCGAAAATTCCGACTTCCGACTACAACTGGAATGCACCATAAGATCCCAAAGGTCAAAGTTTACATATCATGTCATCCGAGGCTCTAAGCCAAGCAGTGGACTCCTCACAAACTCTGCAGGTCAACCAGAAAGATCAGACAGATCCAACAGATCCATAGATGGAGAACATCTAACGACATAGCTCTGTGTGAGCTTTAACACTCAGTAAAACAAAAGCTCTGATAAAACTTCACATCTAGATTTAGTTTATTTACTATGATCCAAGTGATGACTTCAGACTGGAGAAAAGATCATTTCCTCGCTATCATGTTTACGGAAAATAATCTGACTAGGCAAACAGTACTGACGAGGAATAAAGTCAGGAGATTAATGATCAAATATGGATTATCAAATTAAATCTGTGGGACAGTTGAAATGAATTGAATTGATTTATTTCGGTCATGTCAGCACACTTATACAACATCACACATTGTTAATAGATGATCACATTGTACATGTCCGAAAGGGAAGACGGGAGAAGCAATGCTTATCGAGTCCCGTCCCCATTTCCTCAATATTTAGTCTCCTCTTTGTCACATATCATCAGATTGTAAATTTGTATTCCATTTACAGAAATATGACATAATTCTTCAGTGTCTTTTAGTGTCCATTTAGTGTAAAAATAAAGAAGTTAAAATAATACCGAAGATACCTGACCACCAAGGTAGCTCCTTAACACTTAAGTTGGTTAGTTTAGTGTCAAATTAATAATGATAGAATTTGACCTGAATAATTTCTTACCCATTTTACATTTTAAATGTTTTATTTCCCCCGCCAAGGATGTTATGTTATTGCCAGCATTCGTTTGTTTGCTTGTTTCTCTGTAAGCAACATAAATCAAAAAGTTATGGATGGTTTTGGATGAAGTTTTCAGGAAATGTCCGGACTGGGATAAGGAACAAATGATTAGATTTTGGGAGTGATCAAGATTACCGTCCAGATCCGCCATGATGAAAAATGTGATTTTCATGAATAACTACTGAACTAAAATAGATATCATTATGAATCCAACTGCTAATGGTATGTTTTTACGGTCAAGGAATCTAAATATTTAGATGAAATAAAAGGTAGGACTAATATTCATGGTGAAAATCACAATATGGGTGAGGACACTGGGGGAGGTCTGCGCACTCCGAGTGCTTTTCTTGTTGAATCATATATTTGAGATTTGTTGTTTATCATTCTGAGCAAAGAATCTTTTATTACTTATCGTAATCTATTTTAGGGATGCATGAAACAGATTTCCACCGATATCAGATATGCCAATGTTTTTTAATTCATTATTGCCGATACAGATACCATTATTTCAGGTCAAGAGCACAAGCTCAGTACTTAACAAAAATTGACTCGGTTATTCCAGAGTTACAGTAAATTATTGAGAGGAACAGGTGTAAAACATGAAAAACAGCTTTTAACTCCTGCAAAAATGAAACCTTTGATTTTAAATGTACCCATGCAGTGATGAGAAGGTGCATCAATATTGAACATTTACTACAGTTATAAACATGACACATAGTTGGCCATTTTATTAGGAACACTCCATTCCCATTATCATTATAGCTGTTCATGTAGTTATTAGCATGATCTCCATATCCATGATCGTTACACCTACAGTATCTACTTTTTAATTACCACATAGTCATGAAGTCCCTCTTGAAAATGGGATGTCACATCTCAAGAGGCCTTCAACACATTTATATTTAATGGAGACAAATATGGTTGGGATGCACTTGTGGTCTGGGCTCACATGAGTTTGTCACTACCATAAATTCTTATTTTCAGTAAGAATATCTAAGATTATACTTCTAGAAAATGATCACCACAACCATTCAGACATGAGGACCCTCTTGAAAATGAGATGTAGCATCTCAAGAGGCTACCCTCGAATAAATCAGACGACAGGTCTATGGTACATGAACCTGTCCCTAACTTTAGTTATTATTCTAGTCCACTTGTCTCCTCTTACCTCCCTTCTTTTGCCCTCACACCTGTCACAGCATCGTGTGGATTTGCTGTTCATCATGAGACTGGGATCCACATTCAAGATTTCCTGCTGCTTAACAGAAGGTTTTTTTCTTGCCGCCATGATGGAGGGATCCATGATTGGCTATTTGGATTCATGTTGGGTGTTGGATGTATATATTTGTATATATATGTATATGTGTATTTTATATGTATATATATGTATCTATGCATATATGTGTATCCATAAAATGAAGAGCTTTATGCTCTATTGTAAAGTGTCTTGAGATAACACTTGTTATGAATTGGCGCTATACAAATAAAGATTGATTGATTGAACATTTGTGTAATGTGCTGATATTCCAGCCCATATTTATGGCCAATATATCAGCTGTAAACATCTGCAAAAATGTAAATATTGGCCAATACAATACTTTTTAGGCTGATATAGGAAGAATATACCGTGCAGCCCTAATCTATTTATTTAAATTCTATTATTACTTACATTCTTTTTTAATTTTACTGTTATCACGAGCATTTTCACATTTTCAGCTCACGATGGCGTTTCCACAGTTTCTCGCTCACACACAGAGTTCTGCTGAGTCAAGGTCATGGATTTTATTGTTTTTGTACATACATGCACAGACTTTCTCTATTCTCTGTTTATGTAGAGCACCCTGCTACATATGTTGTATGAAAAGTGCTATACAAATAAAGTTTGATTGATTTATTGAATTTAACATGATTATTTTACACTTCACTCTTTTGTTACTGTTATTTCTGTTGCAAAGTCTACAATATTAAATTAAATGATTTTAAAGGATGGTGCAGGGATTAAGTGAAATTTTAAATATCATTAGACTGTCATAGATCAGCTACATAAATATAACTGTATTTTATATGTCCATTAAACACAATATAAACACTGTAATGACAGGGACTCAAAAATAAAGCACAAAAAGAATTCATGGTCTTGCTTAAATATTTCAAAATAACTGAGTCAAGAACTAGTCATTAAACTGAGATTATTTCTTTGACTGTAGTCCCGCCTCTAGTTCACAGTGAGACATGGCTGTCGAGGAGCACGACACAGCGTGACACTGAGCATTTCACATATACACATATCCCCCACTGGGTTTGAGTGCTCCCCTCCACCAGATATCACACTACAGCTGAAGACAGAACAAATGGGGGTCAACTTGTCCCCTGGTCAGTCTCTGCAGTGCTCAGTGCAGGTGAGACGAGGCAGGAGTTTAGATTTCACTGCTTTATTTAGCAGCACTCATGCTGATATACAATAATGTAAAGATATTATGATATATTATACTGTCACTCATAATGCATCACCAGATTCTTCAGTGCCCCAAAATTCTGTTTCAAAAACCATACATTTTTTCTTTAAAAGACAATAATGAATATTACCATTCACATCTCGAAACAAATTATACTGCAGTTTAGATTTTAAAAAAATAGGCCTTCATATTTTTTCAAAAATCACTGTCTGCATCAAAATTACGACTTATGACCATATTATTTAAAATTTTTTTTTTAAATTATTTTAGTTACAACTGGTCTTGTTTTGTTCTTAAAAATGACACTGAAACATTTTTGTCTTGTTTAAAAGTATTAAGGAGATGATAATTTATTATCTGATTATATTAATGAAGCACTACAGAGGTTTAATTTAGAGCAGCAGCTCAGTCAGTCCACGATCTGTGATCATCTGATCATTAATCATAATGTGCTCATCTATTGATAATAAAGGAAACGGTATAAACTCTGTCAAAGTCGTGAGTTGCTATGACTTCAGTGCCCATTAGCTTCCATGCTGTCAGCTAGCTCCAACTGTCATCTGTTTTCAATGACTGCTGTTACCATGCTAGGCTAACAGCAGTCGGCTTGTCAAACGTCCGTTTGTCTTTAAAGTTACCTGGAACAGGAGAAAGTGCTGAGTCACTGCGGCTGCGTGCTCCTTCAGCTCATGCCCTGTTGGGAGATGACCAGCTGGTTAACCCTCCTAACGAGCTGCTCACCATCACTAAGCTAACTTACACAAATGTCCCTCCAGCCTGTGTCCTTGCCGGGCTGACGAGCTACAGGCTAACGAGCTACATGCTAACACGCCTCGGTGCCGGTGGTGCATTCAAGGCGGTGGGAAATATCAAGACTATGTGTGTGCTGTCGAGAGCGATCGGAGATGAACACCGGCTGATGTTTCATAAATATATATATATAATATATCACATCAGAGACATGCGCAGACTGCCTCACGGTACCGTCACCGAAGAGACGGGAGGGTTCGTGGATTATTCCAGAACAGCTGACGGAGGACGGAGGCCCACGGCGAACGTGCCGTGCGACGTTTAAGTCACTCTGGGATCGGTGACGTCACAAGCGTTCATATTTATTATACAGTAATTTATTAAAACAATTCGTAGCTTTACGAATCATACACTTTTCATATGACTTAACTCTGTTAGAACCAATTACACATCTCTGCTGCTAAGCCAAAACACTTTTAGAAATTCTACTTATTGTAAGTGAAGCAGCCAACTACAGTGTTCTTCAACCGTGGGGTCGCGACCCCACGAGGTGTCGCCTGGAATTCAAATTGGGTCGACTGAAATATCTTGGAATTGATCAGAAAAAAAAAATTAGGCCTCTGATAACTGATAACTTGTTGAGAGAGTCACAAATCAATTTATTGAGAATATTATTTACACTTAAGGATTTCATTTAAGGACAAGGTATGTGTTTATATTTTTGGGATCTGAGGATTATTATTATTGGGATAATAATGAGTTGGAGATGGCGTGTCGGTGTCACAGGGTGATGAGCATGTGTGTTCATGATTTATCTCACTTATTCACCTGTGTGGTCAGTGGAAAGGACAGGTGAGCTCGGTTGCCATATTTTTTGTTGACCGCTTCATTCTGCCTCAAATCTCACGGTATTTATGTTATTAGTTTTTCTTAATGCATACTTGATATGTGAGTCAGTGCTCATTTCCTACATTTATTGATTTTTGTTTAATAAAAGATCAGTATGAGCATTTTTATTGCCGTATATATGTGACCAAACTACGCAACGCTATAGATCGACATACTTGTGATAATGTGATGCATTTATAAGTCTGTATCACGTTAATCCTGTTGTTATAATCCCACTGTCTTCCTTTCTGTCTTTTTGCTGTGTGATGCTGGTATGGTATAGTATAGTATGGTATATATATATATGTATATATATATATATATATATATATATATATATATATATATATATATATATATATATAGATAGATATATATATATATATATATATATATATATATATATATATATATATATATATATATGTATATATATATATATATATATATATATATATATATATATATATATATATATACATATATATATATGAATGAACATGTTCATTTTCTGATGAGCATGTTCTTATTCTGAAAAGAATGTTCATATTTGATAAACTTTTCCATATTCTGATGGGTGTTCATATTGTGAAGTTTCAGCCTCAGCGATCAGATACAAACATGCATTCAGTGATTTACACAAAATTAAAATTTATAAAAACTCCATGTCCTGTGAATCGATGTTCTTCTTTTTTATTGGTTTTGTAGGTTGTTGTAGAACAGAAGATCATGATGTGTTTTACTAAACTCTCAGTTCAGAGAGAAATGCTCTCTCCCTCTTAAAACACTGTCTTAGTTCCTGGGATTTATGATGTCATAGCTGTACAGTCTCCACCTACATGTGTGTTCTCTGCCCGCCACAGGTAGGCACTGTTAGAGCTCATTATCATAGCCTCCTGTAGCCCCCTCCATTAGATCAGAACGCATCCAAAGGGGAGAATAAAAGGGCTACATCTGATCCTCTATAAAATGTTTTTTTTTTTTTATTATCCAAAACCTTTGAATAGCTACTTAATTGAGACATATCATGCTGATGCATGATTTAATACTTACATATAATAAAATACATTTGAAAACAAGACCTTACACCCCCTTAATTTTCAAAAAATGAGATATTGTATTTTTTCTGATATCCTAGAACGAGATTTGATGCCTCTGAAAATAGGTCATTGCGAGATGACCGCGAGATTGAAATCGTCGTGACGACACGAGCTACATTTCTTTTATTGGAGTAATCTGATAAAACAGTTCCTCCTCTGTGATGTTCGTTAGCCACAAAACTGTCACCGAGGAACACATCCACTAACCAGCAGTATATAGCTCCCTAGCTCACACTCGCTCATTACCAGCTCTGGCCTGTAGGGGGACTCAATACGCGGTTGCTGCTTTGAGCCTGCTGGAAAATACAGTAGAAGAAGAAGGACAGGCTGGCTCTACCCCCGATAGAACTGACCAATCAGAGCACAAAGGGCTGTGACGTTGCGAGGTAACTGTAGGTCATCCTGAGATCCGAGTGTTTCAACGAGAGCTTGATAATGGCCTAAAATGAGGATTTTGAGAACGCTATTGTGGGGCAATGAAGGAACTAAATGACTTGTACTGAGGGCAGAAATGCTTTACAGGCATCCTATGGTATAATGAAAAGGAGAAACAAGCATATGTCTCCTTTAATGCATTATGTAAAACAAAACACAGCAGGACCTTTAAAACTCTGAGTTCATAACTTGTGACTCCATTCACATGTGACTTTAATCCTAAATTGTGAATATTTTCACAGAAAAATTCCACCTCTAAGAGAAAGTTTTTTCCATGTCTCCTGCCGTCTTTTGTACTTTTAAAGGGAGAAATAAGATTCAGACAGGAAATCAGGACTAAGATGACTGAAGCTGGTATGATGTTAGTAACATCATCAATAGCGGAGCAGGCGGGGGGGCGGAGGAAGCGGCTGCCCCGGGCCCACCGCTGCGTGGGGCTGTGAGGGAGCTGGAAAACACCCCCATCACTGAGGTGACAAGTCTGTCATGTTGTGCTTAAGTGATTGTTATTTAGGATATGATTTTTGTTTGTTTGATTTTCAACAACCCCACTAATATCTCCTCTCTTCGAGGTTATCATCTGGGGGGGCGCGTTCACATGGAGTGCACACATGAGGATGCAGCAAACGGGTTCCAACAGTGGCAAATCACCTTGTTAGGCTGGGCTGATGATCAGGGAGGAGAGAGGAGGGGGAGTTATTTAGTTATGTTTAGCTTTAGTTTTGGATATTTTGGGTTATTTAGTTCTTTTGGTTAATGTGTATGTGTTTAGTCTTTTGTAAGGGATTTATTTACTTGTATTTGGGGTAATTGGTGCAGGTTTGTCACTGGAGAGGTGAGAGTGAGGTGAAGATGCAGGTGAGAGGAGAAGGGAGGGGGGAGCAGGTGAGGAGCTGCTGCTCGGCCTCACATGAAGGGCACCTGTGTGAGTTGGTGTGTGTGTTTGGTTCCCTGCAGGCTGCTGCTCAGGGGAGGATTGGACTGGGGACTTTTTTTAATGAAATATGGACAAAATAAATGATATTCAGAGCTCTGAACCTGCTGTCTGAACCTGTACGTTTTTTTCTTCACTTGTGCTGGTTTCATCCTGATTAAGAGGTTATTTTTCAAAAGCAAAACCTCACAGGGGCCCACCCTGAAGGGGGAAAAAAAGTGTGCTGAAGAAAATGGTAAGGAAGGAAAGTTGGACTCTATAACACTTGCGTTCATAAGGATAAAGTTGTTTAAAAAATAAAAATGAAAAAAAAAAAAAAATAGTCCCTTCTCCCCTTGCCTGTCTGCCTGTCATGCACGGGTGAGTGCGCACGGCGAATTCAGTCGGACTGAAAATCGCCCCAGGCGCTCTCATAGACTTACATGGAGAGACTCTTTTTTTCAAATTTTGGAACTTACAATGCATTTCTATGGGCTCAGGGAGGGCTCACCGCAACGTCATTACGTCGTATGCACTGATGCCTGCTCGGATGAGACGCACAGCGCGCGCATGCGAGAGAGATGACTCAAAGTTAACGTGAGTGATTTATCGGTGGATTATCAGTATTCTCTGAGTAAGTAGTGTACAAGTATTGCAAATAATAGCATTAGAATAACTCTGGAGTGTTTCTTTGTTGTTCTTTTGCCCAATTTTGGCCGTGTTTTGCCGTTAATTTGCCGGTTTTGCCGTATATTCGCCATGTTTTCACTGTGTTTTGCCAACATACACACTAAGACTAAGGACGGGTATGAAAGCAAATTCCAGTCTAGGATCGATAAAAACTCCCTAAAAGAACAATAAAAGAGAGCATATTGAGAAATGACAGAGGACACGGATAAAGGGGAAGGAAGCAGTGCACTACAGAAAAACTGATGGGAGGACAGCAAACTTTGACTCTGTCTTCATCTGGACAGGAGCTGCTTCAGGAACTTATTGTCAATAAAAAACACATGGACATGGTCTAATATAACAAACTAACATGGACACTAAATACAGTAGGCCAACAGAATGTTTGAGTGCATGCTAATATGTTTTTATCATCTCAAAAACATTTGTACATGTTCATTTACAATTTTTATAAAGAGAAACCTGTTGAAAATTCATATCAGTTTTCTTTTCTTGTAATTACACACTAAGCACTTATTAGATAATTCTGCCAAATACTTGCCAGTTTTGTTTACATTTATTTCTTATGAACAAAGGCTAATAAAATTTGTCGAAAGAATATTTCCATGGACATTTAAGACATTTTTTGACAAAGAAAAACCAGGCATCTTGTTATAATTGTCGGATCTTCTATTTATAAAGATTTAAGAGAGCATGGGACGATCTGTGTTCAGACATAACCGGCACTTTATTGAACTCTCTTAAGACCCGTATGTCCCCTACATCACGTGACCCAAAACATACAATACCATTGGTAAATGTAAATGTAAATAACTAACGTAGCCTGCGTATAACACTAACCCTTCATATACCATATTACGGTACACCACATCTCCTTTTTTTTTTTTTTTTTTTTAGGAACAAGTGTAACATTTTCAGAAAAGTCCATTCAAACCTGTGAAAGGAAAAATATTGTTAAAAACAATTCTTAATAGACTGATTCTCCTTATTCTTCTACTACCATTTCTATTTCCTGACTTCTTAAATACTCTTTCCAAACTTAATTTTTTTTTTTAGTAAATATCTCTCCTGTAAAACTGATACTTTGCCAAACAATATCAACAGCTCAACATGAACATTTGACAAAATATTTTGTTTCTTTTTCTTTTTTCACATTGGTTACTCTTTTTTTTTTCTTCTACCACTCATAAGTTCAGACTAGTGGGTTGTTTAATTGCTCTGCCAGACCTGGTTCTGGGAGTGGAAACCCCAGGAGAGGGAGCAGGAGACCCCAAAGCAGGTGGTGTGTGACCCTGTTCCGGCAGTGGCTCCTGTCGCTGCTGTCCAGTCTCATCTTGAGATGGGGACTGGAGTGGTATGAGATGCAGGCGGTTGCGTCTAACCACCCCATATGGCGCATCCACAAGGTAAGATCTCAGTGAGGTGTGATTCTGGATCACTGTCCCTGGTGTTTTGCTGTCAGTTATCCACACCTCCTGACCTGATGACAGGCTGCAGAGTGGCTTTGTGCCATGTCGCCTGTTGTAGTTTGCAGCGTCTGACATCCTCTTCTCCCTTTCTTTTTGGACCAGTGTGCTGTGGTTGGGCAGTGCAGGACGTAGCTCAGAGGGATGAGTCGGCACTGTGGTGCGGAGACGTCGACCCATGAGTAACTGGGCCGGGCTGAATCCATTTTGAAGAGGTGTGGCTCTGTATGTGAGAAGAGCCATGTACGGGTCGGTGGACTTCTTCAGAAGATTTTTAATGGTCTGAACGGCTCGCTCAGCCTCGTCGTTGCTTTTTCGGGAACTTGGGACTGCTGGTAAGGTGTTTGAACCCATAAGCTGTGGCGAAGGAAGCGAACGCTTGGCCGGAGAATTGAGGGCCGTTGTCAGACATCAAGAGCTCCGGGATGCCGTGCCTGGCAAACATTGATTTCAGATGGTTGATCACGTCACTGCATTTTGTGTGTGTTAACAATTTCGCAATTTCGACGTACCTGGAGAGGTAATCGACGACAAGTAAGTATGTTTTCCGCCCCAGTTCAAAGAGGTCGGCCCCCAGCTTTTGCCATGGGCGCTCGGGGCAGTCTGATGGCATGAGTGGCTCACTGTGGTTGCGGCGCTCCTGCAGACATGTTCTGCATCTTAGCACCATCTCAGTGATCTGCAGTCCGAGTCCAGGCCACCACACAGTTTGACGGGCGCGTGCTTTGCACTTAACAACACCTTGATGGCCCTCGTGCAGTCTGTCCAGCACGTCGTTCCGCATTGTTGCAGGAATGACTAGACGTGTGTCTTTCAGCAAAAGTCCATCTTGCGCAGTGAGTGTAGCCCGCTCAGGCCAAAAGTGTTTCAGCAGTGGTTCCTGCTTTGCGTGCTCTGGCCATCCATCTACACACATTTTCATGACGCGAGAGCACACACTGTCAGCCTCCAGCTCTGCTTTGAGTGTGTCCATGAACGTGGGACTGACAGGTAAGTTGCTGACAATGCAGTCCACATAAATGTTTGTGCTCTCCATCAGCTCTATGTCATTTGTAGACATTTGTGTTTGTACGGGTGAACGTGACAACGTGTCGGCAGTCCACAGTGATTTTCCAGGAACATGCACAATGTCATAGGAGTAGCGCATGAGTCTCATTCGAAAGCGCTGTATCCTTGGTGGCAGCAGGTCGAGTGCTTGTGCACCTAGTAGGGAAAGGAGTGGCTTATGGTCAGTCTCTAGGCAGAAGTGTTTTCCTATCAGGAAGTCCCGGAAACGTTCACATGCCCAGGTTAGACCCAGGGCCTCCTTTTCAACTTGCGCATAGCGCTGCTCAGTGGGTGAGAGTGAGCGGGATGCGTAAGCTACCGGCCTCCATTTGCTGTCCCATTTCTGGAGGAGCACACCTCCCAGTCCATAAGAAGACGCATCTGCTGATACTTTGGTGTCCCTGCTCGTGTCATACATGGCCAGGACCGGTGGAGAGGTGAGAGCTTCTTTCAGCACCCTGAAAGCCGGCGCCTGGTCAGCACCCCACAGCCAACAGTTCTTCTTTGAGAGTAGATCGCGAAGAGGTTTGTCTTTCTCGGCCAGCTGGGGTATGAATTTTCCCACCTGGTTTACCATCCCCAGGAAGCTCCTTAACTCACTCACATTTGTAGGCTCTTTCATGTCCCTGATGGCCTGTGTCTTCTCTGGATCGGGTCTGATGCCTGACGTGGTGATAACATGCCCGAGGAAGATCACCTCACTCCTGGAGAGCTCACACTTGTCCATGTTGAGGGTCACCCCTGCTTGCTCGAGCTTCTTCAGCAGGGCATGGAGACGAGTGTAATGCTGCTCTTGGTCTTTTCCCCACACCAGCAGGTCATCGATGTGGCAGACCACACCGTCTAGTCCCTCTATGACCTCTGCCATGACACACTGGAAGTGTTCGGGCGCAGAGTTGATTCCAAACGGAAGACATTGGAAGTGGAACCGTCCGAAAGGTGTTATGAATGTAGTGTATTTAGCTGACTCCTCAGCTAAAGGAATCTGCCAGAATCCCATGTTCGCGTCTAGCTTACTGAATACTCTGGCTCCAGCCTAGCATTCCTAGACTCTGGTCGACTGATGGCAGATCATACTTTTCGCAACAAACATACTGGTTCAAGACGGTGAAGTCCACACTCAGACATAGTCGCTGGCTGTTCTTGTTTGGTACAACAACGATGCCGGCGCACCACTCTGTAGGCTCTTCAACGCGCCTGATGACTCCCATCTCTTCCATCCGTTGGAGCTCCTCTTTCACCTTTCCCATCAGAGGCAGGGGAATTCTCCGTGGCGTTTTTAATGAGAATGGCACGGCGTCTGGCTTGAGCTTGATGTGGTATGGACGTTGGATGTCGCCTAGGCCCTTGAACAGTTTTGGGTAGGTTGCCTGTAAAGAGTCCATTGTGACACTGTCAACTCGAATGAGTAGACCCAAGGCAGTAATGGCTGGCAGCCCGAGCAAAGGTGTGCTCAGGTTTTTGACCACGTACACTTTCTCCTCGGTCTGCTTGGATTTGTAGGTCAGCTGCATTTTAGCGAAGCCTGCTACCTCTAACTGAACCTTCCCTGGACCCAGCAAGGGTTTCTCTGGCTTGTGGAGGGCAGGCATTTGTGCCCCTGTGAACAAGTCTCTCATGTCCCTTTCAGAAATGGCGGTTACGTCTGCGCCAGTGTCAAGTTTAAATTTCAGCATTTTCCCTTTAATCTGCACATCGGCTGTCCACATGTTGTTCTCGCTTGACACAGAGCCCAGAAAGAAACTTTTCTCCTCTTCCTGCTCAATGCACGCTACTACAGCCTTGTTTCGACAGACACGCTGATAATGCCCTTTTTTTCCACATCCCCGACATTTTGCATCGTTGGCGGGACACTCGGCTTTAGGGTGAGAAGGGCCTCCGCATTTGTAGCACTGGGCGCTGTGCATAGCTTTGACTTTGCTTAGCATGTGCTGGCGCGGCCGTGCACCACTGTTTTTCTGATTCGTGCATCTCTGCTTTTCATTTTTCTGTCCTTTCTTTATCAGTCTGTCTATGGAGCTAGCCTCCATCTGCATCACACTGCTAGCTTCGCAATGCTTTGCTAAAGCATGTAGGGCAGTAATGAACGCATCGACAGACTCATTAGCCTCCTGTTTCCGCATATTAAAGCGTGCACGTTCAAACACAGTGTTCTTTTTCACTATAAAGAAATCGCGGAATCCATCTTTTACTTTGTCATACTTCTTCATGTCGGCGTCACTCAGCTTTAACCCCTCAATACATCGTCGGCTTCATCCCCCATGCAATATATTAGAGTGTTAACCTGCTTCTCCTCGGAGTTCGTCGTCAAGTTGCTCGCTTGGCGAAACCTCTCAAACCTCCAGATCCATTTTGTCCATTCGAGCGGCTTGCTGAAATCGAAGGGTTCAGGTGGCTGAATGTTGAATGTTGCAGTGGGTGCGCTAGCCGCCATGCTCGCTTCCCTTGGCTGCACCACAACCTGTGGCTGCTCGTTAACATTTTCCTCACGTTGTTCAGACATTGAAACATTCCCCGCTGTCTCTCCCTCCGTCTTTGTCGTCGTGGACCGTCTTTTCCTGTGCCTTCTCCTTTTCGTCATAAACACAGCACTTCTGACACCATGTCGGATCTTCTATTTATAAAGATTTAAGAGAGCGTGGGACGAACTGTGTTCAGACATAACCGGCACTTTATTGAACTCTCTTAAGACCCGTATGTCCCCTACATCACGTGACCCAAAACATACAATACCATTGGTCTCATGTAAATAACTAACGTAGCCTGCGTATAACACTAACCCTTCATATACCATATTACGGTACACCACAATAATTACAGTATTTAAAGAGTTATTTGGGACCACCTAATAAGTAAGTGTGTATTGTGGAACCAAATGTATAGCATTTTAGACATTAACTTGATTTAGCTTTACGAAAATACTGTACAGTGTGTGCATGTTATGTCTGGTGTTGCCATCAACAGGAAAAACTAATCAAATAATGTCAAATAACACCGTAAAGTAGGCTATCTGACTTTTAAATTATTAATTTAGCTATTGAAGGGGTGATCGTAGCCAGTACCACATCTGTTGCCCCCCCCTGAGAAATTTTTTCAGGAGCTGCCACTGGCTGAAACCTTATTTGACTCATTCTGACCGGGTGCGCCTGCTTGCTGTGGTTGTGTCAGAGGGGCTGATCTGTGGCATTTTTTTTTTTAAGCGATTATGTTTTAATGGGGATGTTTAGGCCACAAGGGCCCATCTCATGAGCAAACTGCTCCAGCTGTCTCAGGTTTGAAGGCTGTCTTCTCCAGACTGCATGTTTCAGCTCCTTCAACAAATGTTCAACAGGATTTAGATCAGGGATCATAGAAGGCCGCTTCAGAATAGTCCAATGTTTTGTTCTGAGCCATTCTTGGGTGTTCTTAGCTGTGTGTTTTGGCTCATTATCCTGTTGGAGGAACCATGACCTGGGACTGAGACCAAGCTTTCTGACACTGGGCAGCACATTTCACTCCAGAATGTCTTGATAGTCTTGAGATTTCATTGTACCTGCACAGATTCAACACACCCTGTGCCAAATGCAGCAAAGCAGCCCCAGAACATAATTGAGCCTCGTCCATGTTTCACAGTAGGTACAGTGTTCTTTTCTTTGTATGCTTCATTTTTGCATCTGTGAACATAGAGCTGATGTGACTTACCAAAAAGGACATTCTCCCAGAAGCTCTGTGACTTGTCAACATGCATTTTGGAAAATTCCAGTCTCCCTTTTTCATGATTTGGTTTCAACAGTGATGTCCTCCTTTAAGTCCACTTTGACTCAAACAGTGACAGATGTTCCAATCTGACTCTGATGTACCTTGACCTTGGAGTTCTCCCCTAATCTCTTTGAAGTTGTTCTGGGCTCTTTGGTTTCCATTCGTATTCTCCGTCTCTTCAGTTTGTCATCAGTTTTCCTCCCGCAGCCACGTCCAAGGAGGTTGGCTACAGTCCTGTGGACCTTAAACTTCTGAATAATCTGTGCAGCTGTAGTCACAGGAACATCAAACTGCTTGGAGATGGTCTTATAGCCTTTACTTTTAACATGCTTGTCTGTAATTTTCTTTCTAATCTCCTGAGACAGCTCTCTCCTTAGCTTTCTGTGGTCCATGTTCAGTGTGGTACACACCATGATACCAAATAGCACAGTGACCACTTTTCAGCCTTTAAATTGGCAGACTGACTGATTACAAGCTTGAAGACACCTGTGATGATAATTACAGGACACATTAGTTTAACATGTCCCTATGGTCACATCATTTTTAATCTTTTCTAGGGTACCATCATTTTTGTCCAGGTCAGTTTCATTAGATTTTTTTTTTAAATAATTCTGTTGAATCACAATTCAAAAGCAATGTCTGATTTTCATTGTTTAATTTTTAGTAAATTTTTATTTATTATTACTTTTGTAAGTTTCAAATTATTCAAGTGACCATTGTTGGTTTTCTTTCTTTAACAGAAGGGTACCAACAATTTTGTCCACATGTGTAGCTTACTGGTCCAAAAGCCAAAAGGGAAACTAATGTCTTTAACACATCTTTTAGAAAATTACTCAACCATTCTGTTTTTTTGTGTCCTTTTTGAAAAAAGAAATAAAATTACATCCACATCACTGCTGAAATGCAATATGCATATTTACATCCATCGGAAACATCGAGAGTGTTTTTCGCTTAATTCCCATTTTATCATCACAATACTCAATTATTTTGATATATTAAATGCAGAATTGGATTTCTCATACTCGAAAACATATAATTCGATGTATATCAAAATAGGTCAAACGCTGTTTGAACCCATTCCGAATGGCGGTCATCTTGAAAAACGGCAGCCATCTTGGATTTTCAGCTGGAAAACGTACTTTTCTTAAAAAGTACATCCTGGACATCATTTGTGCCAAATTTGGTGCTTGTATCACCAAGTGAACGATTATTTCATTAACTGCCTCCACTATAGTTTAAAGATGCGATTTAAAAGATGTCACTGATTCTGCATGCTTTTAGTCTTAGGGCATAGTTTCCAAAGTCGAGGAGCTCTGACAGACAAAGCCCGATCACCATCAGGGTAGTCTTCAGCTTCTACTTTGGAGCAGCCAAAAGGCCCCCCGGAGGCTCAGAAGGTGTCAGTAATTCAGAGATGTAGGCTGGAGCCAGATCTGTAACACGTGACCTTGGTGCCCTTCAGCCTCTTAGCGAGCTCGTGGGTGAAGAGGACGTTGCACAGCTTGCTGTCAGAATAAATCTGAAAAACATCCCTAAACGACTGCCCAATTCCCAGAGCTTTGTGCTTGTTCAGGCAGTCAAAGTCTATCTTCCCCCAGTTATGACCCACCGACGACACATTGACCACCCGGCTGGGCTCGGACGCCTTCAAACGATCCAGCAGCAGATTGGTCAGCAGGAAGTGACCGATGTGATTGACGCCAAACATCAGCCCAAGTCCGTCCTCTGTACGACCCTAAATGTAAATACCTGGAACAAATAAAACATGAACATTAGATCCATTTTGCATTCACTGAAAAAATTACCTTTGGCAAGGAGGCTTTGTTTTTACCTGGGTCTGTCTGTTTGTTTGTCTTAAAGGAACACTACACCCAAACAACGATTTGAGCGGGTAACGTCCACCATTTACTCGAAACGACATCATTTAGCACATGTTTATAGCCTAAACAGTACTACTTCGCATTTCTATGATACACTTACGGGTGCCTACGGGAGCCGCGGCTGACCAAACCAAAGGAACGCGCACTCTGCAATAACTAGGAGCGTAGAACAAGAAACAAGAACACAACAAACCCCACATTTTCCTGACACCTCTTGTGTCTGCCCACGCCTCCGCCGCTCACAGCAGATTGTGGGATTTCTTGTTCTACGCCCCTATTTATTGCAGAGTGCGCATTCGTTTGGTTTGCTCAGCCGCGGCTCCCGTGAGGGCACCCGTAAGTGTATCATAGAAATGCCAAGTAGTACTGTTTAGGCTATAAACATGTGCTAAATGATGTCGCTTCGAGTAAATGGTGGACGCATTACCAGGACACTTGGATTACAGAGCACGAGCAGTATGGAGGAATATTGCCGACTTTTTGTGGACTTTTAAGGACACTGTTTGTTCGGGCTCTTACCGAAGTCATGATATCAGTGTCAGTGGACAGCGAGTATCCCCCCAGATCTCCGGCTGCATCCTAGATGTTCCAAAACTACTCCCCAGTATTGTTGAGCATGAGGGTGAGTAGAAAATGAGGCCAAATCGTTGTTTGGGTGTAGTATTCCTTTAAGGAAGACAATGCAAACACTACTACATGGATTTACATGAACATTTTACTAGAGGTGGGGTTTGGTCCAAGAAAGAAGGTATTCCAGTTTGGTGTTGATCCAATCCAGGTTGACGTCACAAAAAAACATTTAAGTTTATAATGGCAAATCTCATGCATTTAAGTCATTATGGGAATTGTAGTTGTTTTGCAAACTGGCATCAATGTTTTTCAAGTCTATGGCACTACATTTCCCAGCTTCCCTTGCAGTGCCAGAGGAAGACTTCTGCTAATGGTGCGTTCCAGTTGTAGTCGGAGGTCGGAATTTCCCACTTCCGAGTAGGAAACTTTATCTGGAACGCCCCCCGAGGTCGGAATATCCTACTCGGAACTCGGGGAGACCTCACCACCCCCGAGTTGACGATCAAACATGGCAGCCCCCAATGTGAACAGTTATTTAGCTCCTCTAATAATCAATTAATAATAAATTATTTGCACTTCTGACTAGTGTGTGTTGCTCTAGATCAGCTGTATACGTAGTATTGTTAGACTTATATTTACGAAAATGCTGCCATAGTGATAATCACATTCTTCATGTGATATTTGTGAACAACAACACAGGGCGTGCTAACAACAGCTAACAATAGCCTGGTCGATCGGCACATTTTTTTTCCGACTTCAACTGGAACGCAGATAAGTCGGAGATGACGTCACTCCCATTTCCCAGCTCCCAGTTCCGAGGTAAATGGAACGCAGCATAACACAACAGCGAACAAACGTGTGATAGATAGGCATGTTTTTTTCTGATTTTGTAACAGAGATGCTGATAACTTTTGAGATTCAATAGTATCCCGCTGAAACCTTGCAGACAGCACTCTCAGGACAGTCAGTTTTTCACAACAGCGCCACCCAGTGAATTGGAGTTGTCTTTGCAGGGCAAATAGGGTTAGGGTTGGGGTTACCCTTCTCACTGCGCATGTGCGACTGAGGGGAGTGAGAGTGCAGCTGTGAGAGTCCGGGTCAGGAGAGTGCTGCCTGCAAGCCTGCAGCTGGACCCTTCTTCAGGGATCACTTCAGCATGCAGCATTCAACACATGGAAGGACATGAGTGGACACTCCACTGTCCAACTGAAGTGGAAAAGCCTCTTCCATAACTACTTTTATTGAATTGAATTTGAATTTATTAAAGGATAGCCCCTTGAGATGCAGCATCTCATTTTCAAGGGGGTCCCTGAAAATGAGATGTATAATTTCTAAATATCATTCTTGATAACTGTATTGGCTAAATTAGCTTTTGAAAGGTCTGCAGAAAGGATATCAGCAAAATAGCCAACATTTTGCACCTCTATTTTATCCTGTTGCAATTTGTTTATTACTTAGATTGGTCGCCAGTTTTACTTTGAGCAGAATCCAGCAGGTGGCAGCAGTTCCCCTGTGTCGCTGTGAAGCTGCCGTTAATGTCCACAGAAGAAGAAGAAAGTTGGTTAGCAGCATTAGCATGTCATCATCCTGCGGTGTGACGGCCTGTGTACATGTGAGAGGATAACCCGTGATAACCACAAAATTAACCCGGTTATCTGTCTCTAACTCAGCCGCAGTCTCGCCATGCCGAAGAAGAGTAAAGACGAGGCGGAGTGGATCGGGGACGAAGCGGCTCCTGCTGCGGGTAATAAACGTTCATGTTTAAAGGGAGGCTAACCGGCTCTGTAGCATCACTGCTAACATGGTGTAGCGCAGTGCCGCAGTGACGAACTCCGTTTAAAAAATACTTTGATTAACTTAAACTGATCATTAACATGTTATTACCGGACGTACAGATAGACTTACCATGGATATGCTTAACAAAGGTCTTCTGGCTGATTCGGCTCAAACTAAATTATAAAATAGTTTGAGTTTAAATTAAAATCCCACTTTAACAATCCGAGATTAATACCTTATTGGTGATAACGTGGGGCCTTCAGCGCGGTCATGATCAGGTGAAAGCGTGATGACTGCAGCAGCAGTCCGTCTGTCTGACAGACATGATTATTAATGTCAACATCGTTGGTTTTATGTCTTTTTTAAAGTTAAACTCCGTTTACTGGAGTGATGCTGATCACAGCTGAAGTTCAGCTCAGGTATGGTCCTCAGACCTGTCACAGCTCACCAACATGTTAGTTAAATATTATGGTCAACGAGGTGGTGTTTAACTAGAGCTGATTGGAGCCAATGTGACATGTTTATTCATTAATTAAAATGACAGTTTTAACGAAGTAGCATATTGTGACGTCACACCAACAGCTGCTGTTTACCTGATGGTCAGACTAAGGGTTTCATAAGTTCAACAATTAATAGTTCATGAAAAAAGAAACCATATCATCTCTGACAGAGTCAAAGCCATGAGCCAGAGCCAGAGCCAGAGCAGGTCTACCAGGGACATGGGCCGATATGTGTTGGAGGCCCCAAGCTGGACTGAGCTTCTCTGGGGCCACAAAACCCTGCTGACTCCACAAATTGGAGTCGCACTGTCGCATGGCTGGTACAGATGGCAGCCATAGAGTTTGGACAGGACACAGCTTTTGGGCGTCCTGCGCTGGCTTCATTTTTCTGCCTTGGTTGCTGATCAGTTTCAGCTCCAGTTGAAGGTTTCAGGAATGATGGTTTGTGAACTCTTGTTCATTTGCTGTATTTTTCTCCCAGTAGAGAAAACGGTGAAGAAGGCAAAAGGCGGGAAGAAAGGCAAGAAGAGTGTGAGTATGAACCTCTGAGATAGTCATCGTTGTTGTGAATGTGTGTGTCGTAGTGTCTTAAACTCAGTTGTTGTTGTTTTTATTGTTCTTTATTTGCAGTTCTTTGAGGAGCTGGCCACAGAGAGTAAGGAGGAGAAAACAGAGGAGGCTCCTGTGAAGGAAGCTCACAATAAGCAGGTAAAGCTCACCTGACAGGTGTCTGCAGGGCTGAAGGTGGTCTCATGGTTTCACTTTCAAAACCAGTCTTTACAGCAGTGGTTCCCAAATGATGGGGCAGCCCTGTGATGTGGCTGAAGAAAGTTCAGGTGTGTCTTCTGTGTAATTAACCAAGGTACCCAATAGACCAGCCTACTTTAAAGAACAGCATAATCTGTTGTTACCCTGTGGTCATGATTAGGGATGTAGCTGTATGAAAATTTCATATCACACTTCTTGTGACCAAAATAATCACGGTTATCATTATTATCGTGGTATTGTTGCAGTGTGCTCAAAATGTTTAAAAAGTACTTTTACACAGAATTGAAATCATTGAATCCCTTTAATATTATAATTTTAACAAATATTTTGTCTTTTTTTGTCAAAAACAGTGTCAATGAATGTCCTAGGAGTAAATTTGTTTAAAAAATTTTCATGAGAAATAGAAGTAAACGATTCTGGCAAGTATTTGTCATTATTATGTTATAAGTACTTACACAGTGTGTTATTACAAGAAAAGAAAAAAAAAACAGATTTGTACTTAAACAGGTTTCTCTTCATAAACAATTGCAAATGAATATGTTCAAATTTTTGAGACGGCCAAAAATGAATGTAACCTATTTTACAAACACTCACACATTTTAGTGTGCCTGCAGCATTAGTGTCCATGTTACAGCTCGTTATATTAGACCATGTCCAGGTCACTTTTTATTTATTTTTAGTTTTACTAACGATAGTCCCTGAAGCAGTTAGCCCCCTTCATGACTCTCCTCTGGTCTCCCCTTTTCATGGCAGATCTCCTCCACATCTCCTTCTTTTATATTTTCAAATTACAATTGATTAAATCCATAAAACAAGAACTATGATGGAAAAATACGATGAAACACAGCAAATAAATAGCAAGAACACTCTCCAGAATGATGCTGATACTGTTATTTACATCCTTTATTCATTATTTACACAGAAAATCCTGATAAACTGCCTATAATTCACTCAGGTATGGCTCTCTGAATCCTCTCTCTCTCTGCTCGTTTACTCGAGGAGTTACAGCAGTTTTAATCACGCACATTTTTGTCTTTCACCACAGCTTGGTGTTTTAGACAGGGTGACTGTTGTCAGTTTCCCCTCAACATCCTTGTAAAATCCAAACTTCGACCAGACTTTAGACTTCAGCCGTTTCGAGTGGGGAAACCTGTAAGAGTCTGAGCGAGGCTCCACCTTTCTTTCAGAGGCCAAGCATTGCAAACTGCGCCTCTGTCTGTGAGAGACAGCTGCTTCACCGAGGAGCAGACACACATAGTTCAGGCTTTTCCAGTCAAAGAGCAGCATCACCGTGAGTTATTGACAAAGTGTGGGGATCAAACACTGTCTAACGATAATTTTAGTAGGACACGGTAAAGATTACAGTGGGATATTTACAGCAGTTTACCATTTTACCGGGAACCGTTACATCACTAGTCACGATACAGATCACCTGTAGATTAGCCTGTGTAGCTGTGGATGTCTGCTCCTGCTGTGGCAGAATCTCCTAAACGCTGTTTTTAGTCCTTCAGTCTGAAACAGGGGTAACATATCACACTGTGTGTTTACCATTTACTCTTTATTTTTACTACAGACTTTAAATAATGTGAGAACTAGGGCTAAAAGATATGTCCTTATCCTATCGATATCGAGAAATGAACATTCAAGATATTAATACTGGAAAAGCAATGATTTAAACGATATAGATTTCCCCTTGACTCATCCCTACACGTACAGCTCTGGAAGTCACAACAAATTTCATTTTTATGATTGCCCTTGAATGCACCATTTGGTTTTCATCTTACGTGTCATATTGTATTGTATCGATATCTAGATATCTGGCATGAATATCGAGATATGAAATTTTGTCCATATCGTTCAACTCTTATGAGAACGTTGTTCTTAATGCCTGAATGATTTATTTCTCTGTTAAACTTCACTGCCATTTACATCAGTCAGTTTCTTTATTTCTTTTTCAAAGTCCAGCTGGTACTCGTGGTGATCAAGGTGTGGCATCAGCCGGTCAGAGTTTAGGGAAAAAAAGGTGGTGCACATGTTACATTTGTAATTTTTTTATTATTATGTCCACCAAGGAGTGTTGTTTTTGCCTGCTTGTGTTTGTTTGTATATGTGTAAGCAGGATAATGCAAAAGCTACTGGATTGATTTTGTTGAAATTTTCAGGAGACGTTGATAATGGCCCAACTTAAAAATATCATCGTAACTTTATCATGAACTGTTTCTTACAGATGTAACAGAAGTATGTGAGCTGCCTTGGTGCAGGTTTGTGCTCTCTGAGTGCTGTCCAGTTTACTGTGATTTATTAGCACAAAGGGACACTGAAAATAAAAATTGGCTTTGATATGAAGTTATGTGGTGTTTTTAAATGTCCCCTGAGGGCACCCCTTGGCTCTAAAATCTGAATCAGTATTGAAGTCTAAGCTGAAATTCACTCTGAAATCAACAGGATGAAAAATATCAGATAAAGCAGCTCCAAAATAAAGTGCACGTCCCGTTGAGTGATGTGTTTGGAGTCCAGCTGGAAACATTGTGATGTGTTCAGGTTGGCTCGGTAAGGTTAGTATTTAATAAGAGATTTCTCTGTGATATAAAATAAGGATCAGTTACATGATGATTAGGGATGGGAATTGATAAGATTTTATCAATACCAATGCCGTTAACGATCTTGCTAATCGATCCATTTCTTTAGTGATTCTCTTATCGATTCCAGCAAATTTTGCATGTGGGCAAATGGTCTGATTTTTAGTGTCAACAATGCCAATCATACATCACAGTGTAGATAATTGCTTCTGCAAGTTGCTGGTGTTTCCGCTCACTTAAGGTTGTGCAGTAGGTGTAATTAAAATTAAGCCTCAATTCTGACTCTTCTGAACCCTGTCAGCTGAATGGAATTGATAAGGGTATTGATTAGCAAAAAGATTAATGATATTGATTCTTTGGTGGAGCTGTTAACGATTCTCAACTGGAATTGGTTTTCGATTCCCATCCCTAATGATGATAATGATGTAAATATTTTAGGTTGACCTTCATTTTGTTTGCTGAATTTAATCAATACTGTGCCAATATTTTTTGTTGATTTAAAAAAAATAAAATCAAGTGAAAATGAGGCTTTATTGTGTAATTCAGACATCCTCACTGGAGGAAGCTTGCTTTGCTGAGCAAACACTCGACCCGCTGTGAAAAAAGCAGGTCAAGGCGTTCCTAATAAATATGCTATTTTACAAGTTTTATAGTTTCCTCATGGATCAGCTGTTTCATTAGTTTCATGTTTTCAGCCTCAGAAGAAGAAGAAAGACCGGCGGAAAGGTAAAGGAGCTGATGACGGCGATGATGATGAAGACGTCATGTTGAAGCTGAAGAAACTGTCAGTTCAAGCCAGTGATGAAGATGAAGAGGATGAAGAGCCGGGTGAGTTCAGCTGACACTCAGGGTAGGACTGTTTATGGCTCAGAGTTTAGAGACTGAGCCTTTGCAGTGTCGGAAACACTTTAGCAGCACTTTAGTTTGACAGTCTAACAGAGTTTTGAGGAAGGTGAAGATGATGATGCTGGTTTGTCTGTTTGGCTCTTCAGTATTCACACAGACTTTCAATCAATCAATCAAACTTTATTTATATAGCACCGAGAACATATGTAACTCAAAGTAAGAGTGCGCCTAACTTTTTTTGTTGGTCGCACTGGTGCACTCTGTGCTCCCCTGGTGAAAAAAAGAACAAATGCAACGGCGGTAGAAGATAATCCGCTAAAACCGGACAAAACACCGCGCCTGCAGTCTCCCTCTGTCTCTCTGCCTCTCTGTTCAACAGCAGGTCCTGCACACACACGCAAGCACGCACGTACGCATGCACACACACAGCCCTCAGTAATCATCCAATCAGCTGTCAGTATGCAGAGGAGCCCAGACTCTGCGGTGTCAGGCTACAGCCGGAAGCGACACAGCAAGGCTCCGCTGAATCGTCTGAGGCCCTCCTCACACGAGGACGGCACTGTATTGTCTTGGCGTCGGCATCAAAACATGTATCGCTGTTTACACATCGTATTGTACATAGGCTTGTGTATTTACTTGAGAATGCAAAATCCACGCCGGGACGTACCTATGGGTTCCCATGCATGCTCCCAATCCATACTGCATGCTGGGTAATGTAGTTCTTGGGTTACTACACTCGTAACATCACAGTTCTGCTCCGAGGTGTATTCCTCGTCAATAAGTGCTCATGCACGCGTAACATGCTTCATCTCTGCGTGAGACCTTGTTGCTGTTGTTGCCGAGGGTGGTGTTGTTGGTGTTCTGTGAGCAAATGTTGCTATAAAAGTCGTAGCAATATTTATAGCTGTTGGAACAAGATCTGAATCAGCCCGGCTGCCGCCATTGTTGTTGTTGTTGGAGTGTGTGACAGCGTGGGTTGGGGGGCGGGAAGGAGGAGGGGTGCTATGAAATTTATTGGAGAATAAGAACATCCAGTTAAATGTTATGTTGTTGGTTGTTAAAATATGGATATTTATTTCATTTTTCAGCACAGTATAGCACCTTAAACATTAGCTTTTATTATTCTGAAATATTTGATTTAACTTGAGATGTTTGAGTTTGAAATATTAAATTTCAGTTCAGTAAAACACTTTAACCCTATAATGCCAATTGTACCATATTTGATACATACTTTTATAATACCTCTATCTACACAATTTGATCATCAAATGACAAAAAAAATCAGAATAAAATCAGATAAATGATAAAAATGTCCTCAAATGGAATTATCAGTTGCCACAAACACCTAATGTATCAAATGAGATGCGAAAAATATATATGTCGAATTTTATGGATTTTCAGATTTTTGTAGGATTTTACCAGAAAGTGAAATAAAAATTTAATCTCCAAAAATAGAATTTTCTGGCTATCATCTACAGTCTTGGACCTTAAAGGGTTAAAAACAAGCACTTTTATTTGAAGATGTTTTATTCTGCTTAATGTTTTAGTTTAAAGTTGTAAATTTCACTCAGTGAAGCACTTTAAACGCTCTGTTTTACATTAAATGTATAATTTTGCTTCAAATAAAGACAAGTATTTCTTTATATCTTCGTCTTATTTAACAAGCATTTACATTATATAAAATTTATGGAGAGTAATAAAATGGTGACCTTGTGGTGTTAAAGGCGACACTGAAAAATTTGGGTGCACCTAAATTTTGTGTTGGTGCACCTTAAAAATTTTTTTAGGTGCACCGTTGCAACCAACTCAAAAAGTTAGTCGAGAGCCCTGTATATAGATCCCTAGCTCTCATTCACTCATTACCAGCTCTGGCCTGTAGGGGGACTCAATACGCCGTCGCTGCTTTGAGCCTGCCGGAAAATACAGTAGAAGAAGAAGGACAGGCTGGCTCTACCCCCGATAGAACTGACCAATCAGAGCACAAAGGGCTGTGACGTTGCGAGGTAACTGTAGGTCATCCTGAGATCCGAGCTTTTCAGCATGAGCTTGATAATGGCCTAAAATGAGGATTTTGAGAACGCTATTGTGGGGCAATGAAGGAACTAAATGACTTGTACTGAGGGCAGAAATGCTTTACAGGCATCCTAGTCTGGCATAGTGAAAAGGAGAAACAAGCATGATATGTCTCCTTTAATGTAAAATCTGCTCTTCTCAGAAGTTTAAGTGGTAGGGATTGTCTTTGACGAGGTTCATGCCACGTGTAAGTGTTAAATGATACGTCTGTGTGGTTTAATTTAATGTAAGACGATAGTCTTAAGGTAGTTTAAGCTAACAGCTAACTGTTGTTGGATTGGTACCTGATGAGTGTGACGAGCTGAACGATCGTCCAATCACAAACTGCTGTCGTTTTTGAAGGTTCTGCTTCTGAAAACATTTTCAAACGGCTCTTTCCCAGATGGACTAGTAAAATATTTCTGTAGTGGATATATGGAGCTGTCTTTCTGGCGTGTCAGGTTAGTTGTAAGTGGGTCAACAAAACAAAGCCTCTGTTTTAAGAGTAAATAAAGATAACACAATGATAGTAGATAACATAATGAGTAAAAAGAACGAGTCACAACAAGCACACAGGACCATTTAGAGCTACTGAAGACTTTGTCTGATGACTGTAGGCAGAGGCAGACTAACACTACCCATTGACTCCCAGTGTTTGAGCTAAGCTAATTAGCAGTGGGTGACCTCTGCCTGTCTTCGCAGTTGAAAGACTGGAGTCTTTCTGCTTGTCATGGACTCAGGAGTGAGGCAACACACGCAAAGAAGAAGAACTGTTGACGTGTCCTTTAAAACATACACAGTGGACTGTGTTGGCTGTGCCATTGCAGTAACCTGAGCATCATCAGTATTCAGTGTTTGGCCTTTAGAATTTGGCCAATGAATATCTCTGATATCAACATTTATTTGTTTGTTTTCTCTCTGATATCAACATTCAGTGTTTATAATATTTGTTTTCTGAATATCTCTAATGTCAACATTTAGTGTTTATAATATTTGTTTTCTGAATATCTCTAATGTCAACATTCAGTGTTTATAATATTTGTTTTCTGAATATCTCTAATGTCAACATTCAGTTTATAATATTTGTTTTCTGAATATCTCTAATGTCAACATTCAGTGTTTATAATATTTGTTTTATGTCCACAGTCATCGTTCAGTCCAAAGGGAACAAGAAGAGCAAGGTCTGATATATTCATTTATTATATTCAATGCTGTTGTCAGAATTAGGGATGTGAATCAATTTAGAGGGAACAATGTCACTAGTCCTTTTCTCAACGATCCCCTTATTCATGCCTTGTCCGTCAAGGTCTATTGAGAGACTGTCAGCAGAAAGGACAGCATCGTAGTCAAAGATGTGATCATGGCGGGAAGCAGACAGAATTGGCCTAAATGTTTGACAATAAACACCTAAAACAAACTTCAGAAGGTTAAAGACCAGCCTCTGTCAGAGGCAGATAGACATGTGTCTGACATTGTTGACTCCTGTGAAGGCCACTTTTTGGGCCGCACAGGAAGTCATCAGGAATCGCTAATAACATCAATGAAACCTCATCAGTTTCCGTCCCTAGTTCTATTACTTTAACAGTCATGTCTGAAGAGAGCGATATATCTGTGCACTAATGATGTGTGGACGTGCTTGTCAGGGGGGAAACATCTTTGCTGCTCTCAGTCAGAGCCAGAGTGATGAAGGGGAGGAGGATGAAGAGGAGAAACCAGCCAAACAGGTAAGAACTTAGTTTCATATGTTAGTCAGATCACAGTCTGGTCACAAGGGCAAAGCTGACTTTGGTAGGGGGGAGTGAACTGTGCCAGAAGTGGTCTGATTATTATGTACACAAGAGTATTGAGAGCTGGCTCCACAGGTAAAGTCGAGTCAGACGTCAAGGTTATTATGACTGTGATAGACATGTTTTAACTGTGATGGACATGCAATTGTGACAGTGATGGATATGTTGTTGTGACAGTGATGGACATGTTGTTGTGACAGTGATGGACATGTAATTGTGACAGTGATGGACATGTTATTGTGACAGTGATGGACATGTTGTTGTGACAGTGATGGACATGTTGTTGTGACAGTGATGGACATTGTATTATGAGGGATGGGTACCGAATTTGGTACTTCAAGAGGTACCGACCGAATTCTGTAGGTACTACCGAGTACTGATTCACGTAAAATCAAACGGTGCCATGTTTAGGTACCTAAACGCATCCTTGTGACTGTGAGGGAGTGGAAGAACCAGGCATACTATTGGGTAGAGTAGGTGAATTTCCATACCAGACTTGAACGCAGCACAGCAATAGCGTAATGACGTCAGCAGCCGTGGGCTCAGTCAACAAAGCAAGCATGGCTGAGAGAAAGTGCTCTAAAGTATGGCTCCACTTTATTAAATGTGATGGAGATTATGCTCGCTGCAATATTTGTGACGCCAAGTGTAAGGCCAGAAATACTTCAAATCTGAGGAAGCACCTGGTGACACACAAAATTTTCCTTAAAGCTGAAGAGTGCACAATTTTTGATAGCTTCAGATCTACGACCACAAAGGATTCATTCAGCACTGTTAGCACGCCTGTGTCCAATGGTGACTAGTCGTCTGCAGCCAGAAACACAGGAAAAGAAATGGCTTTAACATTTGGTGATGGCAGCAAATGTGACAAGGAGGATACCTGGTCCAGGTAAATAAGCCACGTGTTTAAGATGGTATTAGCTTGGCATTTTAATGTGCGTCAGTTATCATTATCAGGTCGGTTCCTCGTACTTTGTAACGTCAATGTAAATGCTTTTTTATTTAAAGCTTTATCGGACCCATTGTTAAACTAAAGTGAGGGCTGCAGTTAATTTATTAAGTTGTGGTTCATTTTAGTTACTGGTTTTCATGTTGAAGAAATTTTTGGAACAACTACAATGTTACAATACAAACAGTTGAATGTTGTTTTGATTTATATCTGTCACATTTTATATATTGAGAAATAAATTTACATTGAAAAAATCTGAGATCTTACTATTAAACAAATTAATATTTATTACCCCATAAACACACGCAAAAGTACAGAAAATTGGTACAGTTTAGCACCGATACCGATTCCCAGGTACCGGGCATCGGTATGGTATCGGTTCAAATGTGAAAGGTACCCATCCCTAATTATGACTGTGAAGAACATGTTGTTGTGACTGTGGTGGACATTGTATTGTGACTTTGATGGTGTGTTATTATACATCTTATACATGTTTCTAATGCCTTTGATAGATTAGTGTCTGTCCAATAATATTGGGATTTCGATTGACAAGTTGCTGTAATTTTGATGGATGTGTTATTGTGATTTGTGTTATTGTGATTTTGATTGGACGTGTTGTTGTGTCTGATCCAGGAGGTGGAGAAGGGAAAGAAAAAGGACAAACCAAAGCAGAAGAAGGTGAAGGTGAGTGCTGTCATCTCCTCATCCTCGCTCTCATTAATGAACTCACTTCATTAACTTGGTCATTAGTGTGAATCCAGGCTGTAGTTTGGATGTTTTTGACCATATGTTCTTTCACTGTCTGTGTGTTCAGGCTGAGTCTGATGAAGAGGAGAAGGAGGATGAAGGGGAAGAGAAGAGTCTAAAGAAGCAGGCAGAGGTCAAATCTAAGGTCAATAATACATCTTTAAAAAGAAGTTTCAAACTCTAAATGTTGGTATTTCTTTGGGGAATATTAAACCGAACCATCTGAATCACTGTTTCACCCTTAAAGCTAGGGTCTACGATCTGAAAACCAGTTTGGCTTTTAAGACAGATTTGAAAAACGCATCCTGCCCCCCCTTCACTCACCTCCCCACCGTGTTCCAAGATCCCGCCCCCCAGCTCGTGTTGCCTCCTAACAACATGCCCCCTCCGATAGAGCAAGAAGCCGGCCGGCAGAAAATAGCAGCAGCAACAACAACGTCAAAAACAACTCAGAATGTCAGATTTCTCATAGCTGAAAGTAACAAACACGACAGTCATCCCCTTTGTGACACACAGCGGGCGGCCATTTCAATTGGACCGGTGGCGAAGCGGGTCTGGCATCGCCACTGTTAGCCTATCAGAGCTAACAGAGCTGATTGTGGGCGAGGATTTATCTTTCTCTGCGTGTCTTCACCAGCTCAGTCTACAATGCTAACGATGCGTGGCTAACTATCTATTGACAGAGCCTAGCCGCTCCGACCACCAACGTCCAGTCATTAGCCAGTACAGGCACAGACTAACCAGAGTTATTCAGCAGACATCTCCCACTGTAGTAAACAAAGCTATTACCTGTTCAACAGAAATTCGGCTGTCTCAGCTTCAGTTTTGAGTCCCAAATCATTCTGCAGCTTTTTCCACCGGTCATACAATTCTCCAATGTTGAGTCTCCGTTGGGACCTGTATTGCTCATATTTCTTCCTTACTTCATCCTTTTCCTCAAAACTTTTACGTTTCCTTCCCTTCGATGTGGAGGTTAACAGAAGCGGCCTCCTGGTTTTGGTGCTGATCTTCTCCGGCTCCATGATGCTTCAGTAGCTGTGCAGCTAGCTGCTCACTAGTATAGGAGGGAGGTAGTGGGGAGGAGGCGGGACATTGTGGAGCAGGGGAGACAGGGGATTGGATGGACTCACGGACCAATCCGAACCGCGGGGAACGGTGGTTCGGATTGGTCAACTATTATGCTGCTTTGCAGTGGATATACTGAATGCATTTTTATCATTCTTTTTGGTCTTTATATTTCGTAGATTTGACCATAGTACCATAACGGCCTTATAAACGGTGTTATTAAGATGTACCAAGCTTCCAAATCATAGACCATAGCTATAAGTCTCATTCCCATCAGTAGAAGAAGAACAGCCCTTCTGTTGTAGCCATGTTACCCAGGAACAGTTTTACATGGCAACACAACACACCATCAACAGTTCCTGTTTGTTGTGTGAAAGACCAACATGACCTGCCCGACTAAATCAGTGAAATGTGTTTTAGGTTCCAGACAACAATGGTGAGGACGAGAAGAAGAAGGTGAAGAAGGAGCAGCCAAAGGTGAGAGAGCATGAGTCTGCTCGGCATGAGGAGCAGATGGTCAAATGTTGGTGACAAATTATTTTCATCAACAACCATTTACCCCTGATGAAAACTAGACAGTAACTAATAAATGCAAGAGCACAGGGACAAAAACTCAAACTAAATTAACTGACATTTCATCAACAAATAAAAACTAGACTAAATGTCTGACAGACTTAATCCAGTCAGACCTAATATGGTCATGTAGGAAGTAGAGACAAGTGATGAATCTATCCAATCACAGCTACTTTGGTTGTGTTAGAGGTTGGATGAGTTCAGAGGGACATCAAATCACAGCTGCCTTAGCTTGGTGGTGGTGGGATAAGTTGTGGAGCGATCCAATCAGAGCTGCTCTCTTTATGAATTGATATATTCATGTAGAGCAGGTTCACTGTTTGTTGTCAGTTCTGGTATTGTAACTGAGATGCTCTGACAGGTAGCCTAAATAAAGGTGACTGCATTTCACACAAAGGAACATTTGTTTCTGTTCATTTAGACATTCAGACTTTACTAACATTCAATAAAGGGTTATTAGATGTTTGATTTTATCTAAGAGGAAAACAGGACTTCAGAAATTCAAGGAAACATAAAAATGCCTTACCCTTTACACTTCAGATTTTAGTCGACTAAATTTAGAGCAGATTTCATCGACTGAAACTAGACTACAATGAAAAAATGTAGAGACTAAAATATGACTAAAACTTAAATATATTTTAGACAAAAGACAAACTAAATGACAAAGTGCTGTCAAAATGAACACTGGGTTGTTCCTCTTCAGTGATTAACGTTGTGCGTATGTGTGTGTTGACGTAGAAAGGAAAACCTGAGAGGACGCACAGCGAGGACGAAGAGGAGGAGGAGGACAGTGATGGAGGAGACATGATGATGGTACGCTCCTCTTCTTCTTCCTTATCATTACAGTCACATCTGAGAGGGAGCAGAGGTGGAGCAGGACCTCACTGCAGAGACACTGACCCACTGTGATGAGGCCGTGGTGGAGGGTTGATGTGTTCACACCGCACACTGCAGAAAACACTGAATCAAGTCTGAGTGACAGCAGCCATCATCTCCATAAAACTGAGTCCAAACCACCGTCGTCTCCGTGTTAAGAACTTAAGGGGAATCCCAGTTCTACCCCTGAGCCCTTCCCCTTAGTCTTTACCCTTTCCCTTGGCTCTCTGTTTTGAGGGCCAAGGGAAAGTGGTGACGGCATGCTGCCGAGAAAACGAGACGCCACTCGCTTCCCGCTACGTCATCACCCAGAGTTGCTTCTGACTCTGACGTAAGCAGATGAGACATTAACCGTAGCCACGGCTGTGAAAGCTACCTTCTTATAACAAGAAATTTTAAAATGGGGCCAACAACCAAAAGCATGATTCATGCTTACTTGATGATGAAATAATTATTTATAATTATGTGCTTCTTCTCCGCTCTGCTTCATGTCGGCGGGAGAGGTGCATTATGGGAAATTCTCCTACTTAGCCCTACAGTGTATTGAGACACCACTCAACTAGACGTGAGCAAAACACAAAACCAAGGGGTAAGGGGTAGAAATGGGGATGGACCTTGTGATTGTTAGCCACACCAATATAATAACTGTGCCCCAAACTATCAGCTACGCCCCCGATAATCAACCACGCCTCAAATTGTCAGTCACACCCCAATTATCAAATATGCTGCCAGTTAATAACCAAACCCCAATCATTGACCACAACTTAAATAATCAACCACACCGCATTTATCAAATATGGCCCCAGTAATCAACTGCGCCCAGAATATTAACCACGCCCCAAATTCCCAATCACGCCCCTTACATCAGCCACGCCCAGAATATTAACCACGCCCCTTACATCAACCAAGCCCTGAATATTAACCACGCCCCTTACATCAACCACGCCCCTTACATCAACCACGCCCTGAATATTAACCACGCCCCTTACATCAACCACGCCCAGAATATTAACCACACCCCTTACACCAACCACGCCCTGAATATTAACCACGCTCCTTACATCTGTCACGCCCAGAATATTAACCACACCCCTTACATCAACCATGCACAGAATATTAACCACACCCCTTACATCAACCATGCCCCTTACATCAACCACGCCCTGAATATTAACCACGCCCCTTACACCCGCCATGCCCAGAATATTAACCACGCCCCTTACACCCGCCACGCCCAGAATATTAACCATGCCCCTTACACCCGCCACGCCCAGAATATTAACCACACCCCTTACATCAACAACGCCCTGAATATTAACCACGCCCCTTACATCAACAACGCCCTATTATGTTCAATCAAGCCTGAATATTCATCCACACCACGAATTGCCAACCCTATCACCCCAAATTATGAATCTTATGGTTTATCATCAATCACCAGTGTTGGGTAAATTACTTTAAAAAAGTAATTAGTTATAGTTGCTAGTTACTCTCCCAAAAAAGTAACTGAGTTACTATTGGAATTACTCCATCTTAATGTGATAAGTTACCAGGTAAAGTAACTGATGTTTTACTTTTGAAACTTGAAAAAGCTTTTTCTGCTTGAGCTGTGTGTCTCCGTCTCTGTGTCCTTCCTTGTTGTTACCTGCTGCAGCAGCTCTGACATCATCAGCTAAGTTCTCGCTGTTTTTGGTCTCTAGATTTTAGATTTACTAACAACAGACAAACACTTTGCTTTAGGACATAATGGACACTTCACATGTGTGTTCTTGACTTTTACTTCTTTTACTTCCATCCTGAAAACTCCAGTTTTAACTCCACAGACGCTCAGGACTCACTGTTGCTGCAGCTAACCGTGTTGCCAGATTTTGCGATTGAAATAAGCATTTTGAAGAGAGAAACCTACATGAAGAATGTTTTAATTTTTATCCACGTTACTTTTCAATTTCAAAGTGATATGTCTTCTTTTTTCTCTTAATTTACTTCATTCAACATCCTTTCCTTTACACAGAAGTGAAGGGAGGGGCTGCTGTTATTTGTAACTCAGTTATTGCTAAACAGTCAGTCTAACCTTGATTTTTGTAACCAAACAGCCATGTCAGGGTTTTATCTAAACTTTATCTTAATCCTCTACAGCTTTGTTAAGGTGAAAACAGTCCTAGCTACATTAGAAATAAATTTAAGTCTGTCTTTAAAGAATTAAAATAAATCTAAGGATTTATTTTAGGTGGAAACATCATTTTTATTTATTTATTTATTTTTGGGATAAATTTATCTAATAACTTCTGAACTGGGTCTATATTGATGGTAGATCATGCACCAGATTCCTCCTGGGTTTGGGGGCAAAACAAGTCCAAATGAGAAACTGCACCATTGTAACAAGCCCAAAAAACTGCAGCCTAAAACTCCCAATATACACATGCAAGTTAGAATTAAACAAAGTTGAATGTTAAATAGTAAATGGACTTGAGCCTATATAGCGCTTTTCTAGTCTTTTTGACTACTCAAAGCTGCTTTACACCGCAGGTCACACCTACCCATTCATACCCATTCACACCCATTCACTCTCACAGTCACTCACTGATGGTTCAGAGTTTCTATGTTAGTTATCCATCAGTATGTCTAACACGTTCACGCCCTTTCATGCTCATTTACACGCCACTGACACAGCAATGGGAGCAACTACGGGTTAAGTGTCTTGCCCAAGGACACATCGCCATGTGTCGCCCGGAGCTGGGCTTGAACCTATGTTGCTTATAATAAGCAGACTTGGCAATTTTTGCACTGATTTTTCTCGTCTGTCTGTTAGCGGTGCAGCTCCTGTCTGTGTCTGGCTGAGTGAGGCAGGTCGGAAAACAGCTGCTTGACATTGGCATAAAGTAACGCGCCACATTTCACTGTCGGTAATGGTAATGATAGCGGCGTTGTAACATTTTGAATAGTAATTAATTAGATAACCCGTTACCGGGAAAAAGTAGTGGCGTTAGTAACGCTGTTATTTGTATTTGTAACGTCGTTAGTCCCAACCCTGTCCGTCACACTCCAGCTATTAACCCTGTCTCATATTTTCAACCAAGCCCCCAGTTATCAACTAGGAGTGGGAGAAAAAATGATTCACATAAGTATTGGGATTTTATGACCGGCGATTTTTTCGTTTCTTTTGTTCAAAAATCAATTTTTTCCCCCTCCCCCAAACTCTTTAGGCGCTAAAGTCGCAAAATTGCGGCAAGCCACATTGCTGAATAAAACAGGCCACATTTGTTAAAATAGTGCTGAATAGTGTTCCTATTTTTCACCAGCAGATAGTGGACAGGTGACAGGTTTCTATTCAAAGTTTTGGCGTATATTTATTTGGAAACACACACACCGGACAGAGGGACGCGAGTGTGGCTGTAGAGCGGAGCAGAGAGAGAGAAGAAAAGAGAGACACGCACAGAGTGATAGAGAGCGAGTAAGAGTACTCACAATGCTGAGAGTACTTTCCCAAGTCCTGGCTAACTCTGAATCTGAGGAATATTTTCTGAGGAAATTTATTCTCTGTGGATGACGGTCAGTCGTCCAGTGAGAACGAAACTGGTGGCGCGTGTGCCTGCAGCAGGAGCGGGTCCGCGCGCCATTAAAGCCCCCAAGCAGCACATACCGAGGCCGATGTTTTGCCTCTCCGTGGCCGGGGTGGAAGTAATTGGCGAGTGTCGAGGAGGGGGTGTGGTCTGGGATGCAGGGAAGCTCAAAGCACCGCGAAAAGTGACGCTGTTAGCAGGAATGAGAAAGACCGTGGAGCTCTGGTCAGACGAGGGAGAAGCCGGGGGTAAAAAGCACAGTGGCGGTTCATGCTCGGCCCGTAAATTACAGTGATGATGATGGGTGGAAAACTAACCACTTTGAAACTATAGCCTTTTTAAAATCTTGATAGCAAAATTGAATATTTTCTTGAAAAACTCTGGTGCCTAAGGGGTTAATAAACCCCTTTTAAATGCAGTCCAGGCTTTTGAAGAGAGAGTATAAACAGCTGATTAAAATAAATTGCTGAATAAATCCTAAAAATAGACTCACATGTGATGTATATTTGTCCTGATACAGTCTGGAGGCATCATCGTTGTTCATCTTTTTCGCTGGTGTTAAAAAAGCTAACTAAAGATTGCCAAAATCGGCAATATCGTAGAATCGCAATTTAAATCAAATCGGCACCTAAAAAGTTGTAAAAAATCGAATTGGGAGAAAGGTTAATTTTCCTAGCCCTATTATCAACCACACCCTGAAGGATCAGCTATGCCCCTTACCATCAACAAGACCCCATTTATCACCAACCAAGCCCAAAAAAATCCACTATGCCCCAAATTATCAACCACACCCAGAATGTCCACTTCACCCAAATGATCCACATTTATCAGCTTACACCCTCAATGATCAGCCACCCCTTTGATAATCTGCGATGTCCTAAATAATAAACTACACATTTATGCCCCAGTCGAGTGAGTCTGTAATCCGTGAGACTTTCTGTGACCCTCAGAGTGCGGAGGACGCCATCGCAGAACAGTCGAAGCAGCAGGACGACGACCCGTTCGCCAACCTGAGTAAGAAGGAGAAGAAGAAGAAGAAGAAGCAGGTCCGTGTTGTGATGCTTGCTGATCATGTTTGGCCTCAGATCTCCTGAGTTCCTGGTGATTTCATGTCCTGTTTTTGTGAGCAGATGGAGTACGAGCGTCAGGTGGCCAGCGTTCGTGCTCAGAACGCTCTGGAGGGAGATTTCTCCGTGTCTCAGGCCGAGATGTCGTCACGACAGGCCATGCTGGAAAACGCCTCTGACATCAAGGTTTGGTTATTTATCAGTGATCAGGGTTTATTTTTAATGATATGACTAATTTAATATATTCTCTTGCTCTTAACATACTTATTAAACATTCATGCCAGTTTATGAAGGTTTTCATGTTAAGGTTCATCACTGACAGTTTAATATTAAAGGTTTCATTATGGTCGCATGCAAGGTTTAACTTTATTTTAAAAAGGTTTAACATGATTATAAAGTTCAGTTTTTTATGACATGTATTTGCTGAACATTAGTTGTTTACCATGTGAAAGGTTGTTGATATTTTTATCCCGCATATCACGGTTCAGGTTTTATTATTTAAATCATTTAAAATATGATTTCAAGCAAATTAGATATTAGTAACACAGTGAAGGGATCATTTTTTAGGTATGTGATCAGATATGTTTTTTAACATTAACACTAAACAAAAGCGATTAGACGTATTAAAATTATATATTTTTTTTTACATCTAAAGGATTCCTCATGTGTTAGTATTTCACATGTGAAGGTTTAATTATTATTGAGATATGACAACTACAACTTTAATTTGATTTTAAGATACAGGAAAACCATTTTTTAATGTTTTTGTATTTAAATGCTGAGCATTTATTACAAAATATACATAGGTTTTCTTTTTATAGTGTTCTTAAAGGTTTATTATGTATTTTATCACATAAAAATTAAAGATTGAGTTTCTTTAAAGGGACTGTGAGGAGTTTCTAAGTAATTACAAAAAAGTCTCACTTTTAGATATATGCCTGATGGAAATACACACTTTAAGATGAGTTTTATAGCATCAAAATAGGTTATCTATAAATGCTATTCCTTAGCTTCATGGTTGGGTCGGACAGAGCTGGACTGGCCTGGATACTCAACTTCAGGAACAAGACAATTAAAACTAGAACAAATTTATGTTATTCAGACACGTCTTAGATCATCAGGCTGTAAGTAAAGATATATAGCCGGCTACAAAACTACGATACTAAGTTTTCCAAAAATTGCTTGTTGTCACACATCAAAAACTACCACTACGTAACTAGAAAGAGATACATTACCTCGTCGCTTTGCTTCCTGTAAGTTGTTGAAAAAAGAAGTTGTAAAGCAATGCAGAGTTCTGAGGAAGGTCTGAGCTGCATTCATTAGCATCACAACAAACACACACTTTGGCTTGGGTCACGTCTTCACGTCGAGTTGTAGTCAGAAGTAGGAATTTCTGAGTTCTGAGTAGGAAACTGCAACTGGAACGTTTCCTGAAGTCTGAATTTCCTACTGGGAACTCGGTGAAACCTCACCACTCCCGAGTTGACAATCAAAGATGGATGCCCCCAGTGTGAACAGTTATTTAGCTCCTGTAATAATCCATTTATTTGCACTTCTGACTGGGGTGTGTCGCTCTAGATCAGCTGTATACATAGTATTGTTAGACTTATATTTACACAAATGCTGCCATAGTGATAATCACATTCTTCATGTGATATTTGTGAACAACAACGCAGGGCGTGCTAACAACAGCTAACAATAGCCTGGTAGATAGGCATGGTTTTTTTCCGACTTCAACTGGAACGCCGATAAGTCAGAGATGATGTCACCTCCTGTTCCGAGGTTACTGTAACGCGCAGCATTACGACAGTCGCCGCGCGTGCTCATGGGTAGCAGAGTCTTAATGTCGCTGGTAATAGATTCTCCTCATAGCACCTTTAATGAGCTAAGACATGGTACTACAATATTTGATCAATAAGATTTGTCAGTTCAGCAGATAAATAAAGGTCTATGGTAAATTATTTGAACATGCAGTATATATTCTGTTGATATATGAGTTGCTAACATTATAATGCTCAGTTATTATTCTTACTCTTTGTTTACTTGGTTCAGCCTCTGATTTCATTCCTAAAGTTAATCAGGTTTATTATTTGATCATTGACTAAATCCATGTTGTTAGGAGTGTTTAATAGTTTTAATTTGTGTGTGTGTGTCCCTGTAGCTGGATCGTTTCAGTATCTTTGATTTTACAGACACTTGAGTTGGTCATTATCTAATAATGTATATATTAAATTGTATTATTTGTGTGTGTGTGTCCTTGTAGCTGGAGCGTTTCAGTATCTCTGCTCACGGTAAAGAGCTGTTTGTAAACGCTGACCTCCTGATCGTGGCAGGACGGAGATACGGATTGGTCGGACCAAACGGGTAAGAACCAATCACGTTTAAGATCTGAAGAACGTCACAGGTGATCTTCAGGTCCTCGTCTGTTTGTTCTGTGTTAGTATATCACATTTATGAGGGGGTCTTGACTCTTGACTCTTGTGGGTAAACAAGAACATTTTTGTCCTTGTCGACAATTTTTACTCAACTTTTGGCCGTAGTTTTGTCAGTTTTACTCAGTATGGAGTGATTTTTTGTCAGGAGGTGTTTTTTATGAAAAGTCTTGAAATTTAAATTTTTGTCAGAGGTCAAAGGTTAACTGAGGGCAAATTTACTAGTCTTTGAGGTAATCAGAGGACGTTAATGTCCCTGTCCAAAGCTGCTGTAGTAAAAACATAACAGATTAATATTTTTGTACTTTTTTTGCTCAAATCAGCTTCATTTGTCATCAAAATATCAATTATTTCATTATTTGTTTTATTTTAACCCTTTAAATGCCAATTTGAAAACATGATGTCAGTGTTTTCACGAAAAGAACACGAGTAAATGAGTTATTATCAATAAGGGGAGATCTTCTTAATGATCAGCTGACTGTAACCATGACGTTGTTTGTCGTTTCCCAGAAAAGGAAAAACGACGTTATTGAAGCACATCGCTAACAGAGCCCTCAGTATTCCCCCAAACATCGACGTGCTGCTCTGTGAACAAGGTAACCAACATCTACATTCTCAGCTCTACATCTATGCTCCATATCAAATACATCTATACTCTACACCTTAACTGTCGAAACATGATGCATGGATGGCTCATACTGTATACTCTATATCCTAAATCTACACTCTGCACCTGTACTGTCTGTACAGGGTTCATACTGTATACTCTATATGTCGTACATCTACACTCTCTATATCATACATCTGTACACTGTTCAGGGCTCATGTTGTACACTCTCTGTATCATACATCTAGATTCTTTGCCTGTTCAAGGCTCATATTGTACACTTTCTATATCATACATCTATATTCTTTACCTGCTCAGATTCATATTATTCACTCTCTATATCATACATCTATATTCTTTACCCTGTTCAGGGCTCATACTGTATACTCTATATTATCAACAACTATATTCTTTACCTATTCAGGGCTCATATTGTGTACTCTCTATATCATCAACATCTATATTCTTTACCTATTCAGGGCTCATATTGCACACTCTCTATATCATCAACATCTATATTCTTTACCTGTTCAGGGCTCATATTGTGTACTCTCTATTATATACTTCTATTCGCTGGTTAAATCTGTTGGTGTGAACGTGGTTCTGTTTGTTTGTGACCAGCCTTCAGAAAGTGTTTTTAGCTCCACTCTTCAGGAGCGGTTCAGTTAGCCTTGACTTTAATTTATCATTAAAGTCAATAAACTGATCTTTATTGATGCCCTGAATGTCTGTCTTTGTTGCTGTGGTTTAAAATCAAGGATTAATATCATTTAAATTTAATATGAGAATTCAGATAATATCTTCTGATTTGTCCTTAAGAGTTCCGACACAGCTACATAAAATATTTTGACCTATCTTAAAATTTACTGATCAATCTAAGAAGCTGGCTAAATTATTTGATATTATATTAAATATATAATTAAATCTTTTGGTGTAACTTCTTGTTCCTGTGCTGTTGTGTATATTATAGATAGCCTAAGCTGATTGTGCTATGAACACATCCCCACCTTTACTCTGTGACAGATATGACCTGTTCTTGCTCAAGTTTTCTTGGTTTGGTCGTTTGGCGTGGTCACTGTTTCCAGTATTTAAACGTCCTCACGTCTCCACGCTCTTCCTGTGGATTAGTGAAGTGGATGTTGCCCAGCCCTGGCTGGATCCACCGCTCTGACCTCCTTCATTTGTCCTGCCCTGACTCTGTCCGTCTCACCCTGTGCAGAGGTGGTGGCTGACGATACTCCGGCGGTGCAGGCCGTGCTGAAGGCGGACACTCGCCGACTGAAGCTGCTGGAGGAGGAGAGACGTCTGCAGGCTCTGCTGGAGAAAGGCGAGGACAGCGTGACCGAGCGACTGGAGAAGGTCAGTGTGACGGGTCTGGGTGACCAGCAGTTCTGGGCGTCCCATCTCTTTTTATCATAACTGGTCCAACATCTTCTCTGAGGTTCCTTCAGTCCATCCAGCCCGTTTTATACTGTTTGTCTTCAATGGAGGAGACTGTGCATCACCTGCCTCTCTGTGACTCCACCCTCTTTAGGTGTACGAGGAGCTGAGGATCATCGGTGCAGCTGCAGCAGAGGCTAAAGCTCGGAGGATCCTGGCAGGTCTGTCGTTCACCCCAGAGATGCAAAACAGACCCACAAAGAGGTTCTCAGGAGGCTGGAGGATGAGGGTGTCTCTGGCCAGGTAAGGACCAAGAACACAGCAATGTCCTGACAGAAGTCTTCCTATCCAGGACCTCAAGACCTGAACGCAAAACCTCTAAGCAGGACTGCAGGCCGAATCCTTCAGACCAAATCCTTCAGACCAAATCCTTCAGACTGAATCGAATCCTTTCGGTCAAATCCTTCAGGCTGAATCCCTCAGGCTAAATCAGATTCTTAAGGTGGAATCCTTCAGACCAAATTGGATCCTTGAGGTTGGATCTCTGAGGTTGAATCCTCCAGGTCTTGTCCTTCAGGCTAAATCCTCAAGGTCGAATCTCTCAGGCCAGTCCTGTAGCCTGAGTCCTTTTGGTACAATTCTTTTTAGCCAACTCTTCAGGCCTAGTCCCATAGATCGAATCCTTCAGGCTGAATCCTTCAGGCCAAATCAGATCCTTCAGGCCGAATCCCTCAGGCCGAGTCCTTCAGGTCGAATCCTTCAGGCCAAATCCTTCCAGCAGAATCCTCCAGGCTAAATCAGATTCTTCAGGTGGAATCCTTCAGGCCGAATCGGATCCTTGAGGTCAGATCTTTGAGGTTGAATCCTCCAGGCCAGTCCTGTAGGCTCAGTCCTTTTGGAACAATTCTTTCAAGACAAGTCTTCAGGCCTAGTCCTATCGATCCAATCCTTCAGGCTGAATCCTTCAGGCCTAATCCTTTTGACCAGATCCTCACTCCAGCCCCTGGTCAAAATCCCTTTGCCCTTCCTCCTTCCAGTAGTCGAGTACCCAAACACCCAGTGGCCTGGTACAAACCTCTCGTGGCCCAGTACCAAATGCCCTGTGGCCCAGTATCAGACCTAATGTGGCCCAGTACAAAAGCAGCACCAAACCTCATGTGACTCAATACAAAACCTCCTATGGCCCAGCACCAGAACTCCCATGGTCTATACTGGTCTACAACCTGGTATGTGCTTCATAGGTAAGCCTGGTTTTGGATGTAAGGGGTCTTTGGTCTGGTTCTTAAGTATTTATGGTCTTGAGTGTTTCCCTGATACCCTGTACAGGTGCAGCTGTAAACCCACAGGTGTGGTCCAGGTAAGTTCTGGTCCTCACCTGGTTCTCTCTGTCCCCCTCAGAGCCCTGTTCATGGAGCCCACCCTGCTGATGCTCGACGAGCCCACCAACCACCTCGACCTGAACGCCGTCATCTGGCTCAACAAGTACGTGAACATTTGTCCGTCAAAAAAAACTAAATAAAAGTTGAAAACCTACAAACTGCTGATGAGACACTTCCTGCTCCCTTAGTTACCTTCAGGGCTGGAAGAAGACCCTCCTCATCGTCTCTCACGACCAGAGCTTCCTCGACGACGTCTGCACGGACATCATGCACCTGGACAACCAGAAGCTCTACTACTACAGAGGGAACTACTGTGAGTCTGACTGTACATATGAGGAACTATTAAAGACATGATCATTCAGACAGAGGAACTACAGAGGGAACTACTGTGAGTCTGACTGTAGATATGAGGAACTATTAAAGAGATGATCTTCAGACAGGAACTACAGAGGGAACTACTGTGAGTCTGACTGTAGATATGAGGAACTATTAAAGAGATGATCTTCAGACAGGAACTACAGAGGGAACTACTGTGAGTCTGACTGTAGATATGAGGAGCTATAAAAGAGATGATCATTCAGACAGGACCTACAGAGGGAACTACTGTGAGTCTGACTGTAGATATGAGGAACTATTAAAGAGATGATCTTCAGACAGGAACTACAGAGGGAACTACTGTGAGTCTGACTGTAGATATGAGGAACTATAAAAGAGATGATCATTCAGACAGAGGAACTACAGAGGGAACTACTGTGAGTCTGACTGTAGATATGAGGAACTATTAAAGAGATGATCTTCAGACAGGAACTACAGAGGGAACTACTGTGAGTCTGACTGTAGATATGAGGAACTATTAAAGAGATGAACATCCAGACAGGAACTACAGAGGGAACTACTGTGAGTCTGACTGTAGATATGAGGAACTATTAAAGACATGATCATTCAGACAGAGGAACTACAGGTGGAACTACTGTGAGTCTGACTGTAGATATGAGGAACTATTAAAGACATGATCATTCAGACAGGAACTACAGAGGGAACTACTGTGAGTCTGACTGTAGATATGAGGAACTATTTAAGAGATGATCTTCAGACGGGAACTACAGAGGGAACTACTGTGAGTCTGACTGTAGATATGAGGAACTATTAAAGACATAAACATCAGACAGGAACTACAGAGGGAACTACTGTGAGTCTGACTGTAGATATGAGGAACTATTAAAGACATGAACATCCAGACAGGAACTACAGAGGGAACTACTGTGAGTTTGACTGTAGATATGACAAACTATTAAAGAGATGATCATCCAGACAGGAACTACAGAGGGAACTACTGTGAGTCTGACTGTAGATATGAGGAACTATTTAAGAGATGATCTTCAGACGGGAACTACAGAGGGAACTACTGTGAGTCTGACTGTAGATATGAGGAACTATTAAAGACATGAACATCAGACAGGAACTACAGAGGGAACTACTGTGAGTCTGACTGTAGGTATGAGGAACTATTAAAGACATGAACATCCAGACAGGAACTACAGAGGGAACTACTGTGAGTTTGACTGTAGATATGACAAACTATTAAAGAGATGATCATCCAGACAGAGGAACTACAGAGGGAACTACTGTGAGTGTGACTGTAGATCTGAGGAACTATTAAAGAGATGATCATCCAGACAGAGGAACTACAGAGGGAACTACTGTGAGTTTGACTGTAGATATGACAAACTATTAAAGAGATGATCATCCAGACAGAGGAACTACAGAGGGAACTACTGTGAGTGTGACTGTAGACATGAGGAACTATTAAAGAGATGATCATCCAGACAGAGGAACTACAGAGGGAACTACTGTGAGTGTGACTGTAGATCTGAGGAACTATTAAAGAGAAATACTGTGGTGATGAAGGTGATGATGATAGCAATAATGATGGTAATGATGATAATGATGAAGATGGTGGTGTTGGTGATGATGATGATATAATGAAGCTGATGATGATGATGGTGGTGTTGGTGATGATGATGATGGTGGTGTTGGTGATGATGATATAATGAAGGTGATGATGATGATGATAATGATGAAGATGATGGTGGTGTTGGTGATGATGATGATATAATCAAGGTGATGATGATGATGATGATGATGATATAATGAAGGTGATGATGATGATGATGATGATGATGATGGTGATGGTGATGATGATGATAATAATGATGGTAATGATGATAATGATGAAGATGATGGTGGTGTTGGTGATGATGATGATATAATGATGAAGATGATGGTGGTGTTGGTGATGATGATGATAATAATGATAATAATGATGGTAATGATGATGATGGGGCTGTTTGTGTTGCAGTGACCTTTAAGAAGATGTACGTGCAGAAGCAGAAGGAGCTGCAGAAACAGTACGACAAGCAGGAGAAGAAGCTGAAGGAGCTGAAGGCTGGAGGGAAGTCCACCAAACAGGCCGTAAGAACCTCAGTCTGGACGACAGACTTCACCGTGGAGCCACAGGGCTTTATGTTCAAGGGATAGGCCAACATTTTCTTTTTATCCTGTCTTGCCTCACTCTGAGTCCATGGCAGGCAGATAGACTCCAGTTTTTAGACTGTGTGTGCAGAAACAAGCTGACCTGGTGCTAATTAGCTTAGCTCAAACACTGGGAGTCAATGGGTAGTGTTAGCCTGATCTTCAGCAAATCTGAACAGTCTTGTGTGCTTGTCATGACTCTTTTTTTAATGCACTATGTTATGTTATCTATTTTGAGACTAAGATAAGCACTTCCTGTAATTTATTTAAGAGGTACAAACCAAACTAAACCGCAGATATACAGATATATCTGAACAGATATATTCAGATATATTCATTTAGACAGATATATTCATGTAGACGCGGAAACATTACAGATATACTCATGTAGACGCTGACACATTACAGATATCTTCATGTAGAAGCTGAAACTTACAGATATATTCATGTAGACCAGACACATTACAGATATCTTCATGTAGAAGCTGAAACTTACAGATATATTCATGTAGACGCTGACACATTACAGATATATTCATGTAGACGCTGGCACATTACAGATATATTCATGTAGACACTGACACATTACAGATATATTCATGTAGACGCTGACACATTACAGATATCTTCATGTAGAAGCTGAAACTTACAGATATATTCATGTAGACGCTGACACATTACAGATATCTTCATGTAGAAGCTGAAACTTACAGATATATTCATGTAGACGCTGACACATTACAGATATATTCATGTAGACGCTGGCACATTACAGATATATTCATGTAGACGCTGGCACATTACAGATATATTCATGTAGACACTGACACATTACAGATATATTCATGTAGACGCTGACACATTACAGATATACTCATGAATACTCTGACACATTACAGATATATTCATGTAGACACTGACACATTACAGATATACTCATGAATACTCTGACACATTTCAGATATATTCATGTAGATGCTGACTCATAACAGATATACTCATGTAGTAGATCTGTAGATGCCCTTGCTGAGCTATAGATCTATAGCTCTATAGATTCTCCTGCAGTCATGACCTTGTGTGCCCTTCAGGAGAAGCAGACCAGGAGGTTCAGAGCCTGGAGCTGTAGATCTATAGATCTGTAGACCAGTAGAGGTTCCTGCAGTCTTATTTTGATATAATTTTTTTATTAATTGAATTTATTAGTTATTTAATTAGAGGACAGCACATTCATGAACACTGGCATGTCACTATGCCAGGCTGTGGCCTCAGGCCAGTTTCCACCTGTAGCCTCGGCAGGTTGGTGTCATGCACCTGTACAGGTAAATGGTAAATGGTCTTGAGCTTATATAGCGCGTACAGGTGCGTACGGTCTTTAAATACGTGAAGTCCATAAAACAACAATGACCTTGTGTGCCCTTCAGGAGAAGCAGACCAAGGAGGCTCTGACCAGGAAGCAGCAGAAGGGGAAGAAGAAGAGCGGGCAGGAGGAGGAGAGCCACGAGGCCCCCGAGCTGCTCAAGAGGCCCAAAGAGTACACCGTCAAGTTCACCTTCCCCGACCCGCCGCCGCTGTCCCCGCCCATCCTGGGCCTGCACAGTGAGAGCGGCTCGTTAACCATGATTAATGAAGAGCATAGATAATCAACATAGAGAGTGATCACACACACGGTATTTATTGTTCTCTAACGTCACGTCTCTATGTCTGCTCAGGTGTGGACTTCAGCTACGACGGTCAAAAGATCCTCTTTAAAAACGTCGACTTTGGAATCGATATGGACTCCAGGAGTGAGTATCCACACTTTAGTAATGATGATGATGATGATGATGATGATCAGTGTCTGAGTTTAGTGTAATTAAAGGGCTGTGCGGTGAAGACAGCAGCCTGTGGTTAATGTGAGCTGATGGATTTTTAAGGCTTCACCAGTAAATATACTCAACAAAAATATAGACGCAACACTTTTGTTTTTGCTCCCATTTTTCATGAGATGGACTCAAAGATCTAAAATTCATTCCGGATAAACAATATTACCATTTCTCTCAAACATTGTTCACAAATCTGTCTAAATGTTTGATAGTGAGCACTTCTGCTTTGCTGAGATAATCCATCCCACCTCACAGGTGTGCCACATCATGATGCTGATCTGACATCATGATTAGTGCACAGGTGTGCCTTAGACTGTCCACAATAAAAGGCCACTCTGAAATGTGCAGTTTATCTCACAGCAAAATGCCACAGATGTTGCAAGCATTGAAGGAGCGTGCCATTGGCATGCTGACAGCAGGAATGTCAACCAGATCTGTTGCTCGTGCATTGAATGTTCATTTCTCCACCATAAGCCGTCTCCAAAGGCGTTTCAGAGAATATGGCAGTACATCCAACCGGCCTCACAACCGCAGACCACGTGTAACCACACCAGCCCAGGACCTCTACATCCAGCAGGTTCACCTCCAAGATCGTCTGAGACCAGCCACTCAGACAGCTGCTGAAACGATTGGTTTGCATAACCAAAGAATTTCTGCACAAACTGTCAGAAACCGTCTCAGGGAAGCTCAACTGCATGCTCGTCGTCCTCATCGGGGTCTTAACCTGACTCCAGATCGTCGCCGTAACAGACTTGAGTGGGCAAATGCTCACATTCGATTTGCTGATGTCAGTGTTGTGGATCGAGTGGCCCATGGTGGTGGTGGGGTTATGGTATGGGCAGGCATCTTTTATGGACGAAGAACACAGGTGCATTTTATTGATGGCATTTTGAATGCACACAGATACCGTGATGAGATCCTGAGGCCCATTGTTGTGCCATACATCCATGAACATCACCTCATGTTTCAGCAAGATAATGCACGGCCCCATGTTGCAAGGATCTGTACACAATTCTTGGAAGCTGAAAATGTCCCAGTTCTTGCATGGCCAGCATACTCACCGGACATGTCACCCATTGAGCATGTTTGGGATGTGCTTGACCAGCGTATACGACAGCATGTACCAGTTCCCACTAATATCCATCAACTTCGCACAGCCATTGAAGAGGAGTGGACCAACATTCCACAGGCCACAATTGACAATCTGATAAACTCTATGTGAAGAAGATGTGTTGCACTGCATGAGGCAAATGGTGGTCACACCAGATACTGACTGGTTCTGAGTCCCCAGACCCCCAATAAAGCAAAAAAAATGCACATTTCAGGGTGGCCTTTTATTGTGGACAGTCTCAGGTACACCTGTGCACTAATCATGGTGTCTGATGAGCATCATGATGTGGCACACCTGTGAGGTGGGATGGATTATCTCAGCAAAGCAGAAGTGCTCACTATCACACATTTAGACAGATTTGTGAACAATATTTGAGAGAAATGGTAATATTGTGTATCTGGAATGAATTTCAGATCTTTAAGTCCATCTCATGAAAAATGGGAGCAAAAACAAAAGTGTGTTTATATTTTTGTTGAGTGTACATGAGCTTAATATCAGTGATGGTAATCATGAATTATAGCAACCATTTATTTTAATAATGCATTTATTATTGAATATAATGATAATAAAGATGTATTTATAATAATAATAATGCCTTTTTAACTTACTATTATGATCTATTTATCCGTTATAATGTATTTGTTATAAAAATGTATCAATATAGTACAGAATTTATACATTAATTTTAATGTTTTCTTTTTATTAGGAGTTATTTATTTACTGTTATGATGCATTTATCATAAAGTATTTTTGTTCTATTTATGCATTTATAATAATAATGTATTTATTTAAAGTACAACGTATAAATTCAGAATGATTTTAATATAAATAACAAAATAATGTATTTATCATAAAAATGTGTTTATGATGTATTTTAATAATCATGCAGTGATTGTAAATTTATGTTTTTGTAAATATATGTTATTATAATGATACTGTATCTATTAAAATTAAGAAACTTTTTTTATTGTTCATTGAAATTATATTTATGTTATGGTAAAGATTTTGTACAGTATAGAAGTGTTATTTTTAATGATTCCCATTCTGTTGTGTTGTGACTCATGATAATCTTTATATTTTAACTGTAGGGTAATTATTATAACAATTAATTGTTTATTATTATAATAATGCATTTTTATTATTATATATTTGTAATTTTTATGAATAATGATGCATTTCTTTTTTATTATCATATTTTATTAGAGTTATATTTATTATGTTTGTCTTCCTCAGTCTGCATGGTGGGTCCTAACGGTGTTGGTAAGAGTACCCTGCTGCTGCTGCTCACCGGGAAGCTCAACCCTGTAAATATGATTTCACAGTAATCACAAACACAAACATAAATAAACATGAATTTTCTTAGAGATGCTCCCAAAGTCTGACATTTTTGTTTTTTTGTTTGTTCAGACCAAAGGAGAGATGAGGAAGAATCATCGTCTGGTGAGTCTCTGATTCAGGCCCTGTGTCTCATTTTCAAACTTAGTTATTAATTTATTTATTTGTCACTTCAATCCATTAAACTGTCAAAGTGCTTTAGAGAAAGAGAGCAAGAGGTTAGAAATGAACTGCTGCAGACTGAAACAGGCAGCAAGGAAACAAACATCAAACTTTGAAGGACAGGGAACTGTTGGGGTGGGAAAATCCAGTAAAATTTGTTTAAAATAAAAAACTTAAAAATCTCATTTAAATCAAATTAAACTGATCACTGAAAAAAGTCCTGAAGGAGTCCAGCCTCCACTCCCAAGAGCACAGCAGGACCAGAGACCAGAGACCTGGAGAACACGATACTTTGCTGTATGTATGTACGTACGTACGTATATATTCTATGTACATACGTACGCACATACATACATATAATTTTACAGTCATATAAACAGATATAGAGGAAGACACACATGCACAGTTTCTTTAGAACAGTTTTAAGGTTGCCAAAAGGTGCTTTTGTGGAAGCTTGAACAGTTGCAGTGATGCATTCAAGGACTTCAGGAGTTTTCAGCATCAAACCAGTGCAGTGTTCTCTGAGTGGGAACACAGCAGTGAAGTCACCGAGCTACTATTTAACTTTTGGAACAGCGCTGTGCTCTTCAGTATCACGTCACCCTCCCTGAACAATCAGATCCAGTAGGGGTGGGACCAAGTCTGTCTGAGCGTCAGAGAAAGGGATGGTTTTAACATCTGGGTTTTATCAGTCCCAGATCCAGCAGTTCCAGATTTTGATTCCACACATTTAGGGGAATTAGACACAGCAAGTATTTGGGGATTAAAATATTAGTCTGACACAAACATAAACATGTCATCCACATCCCAACCCAAACTGCTGAATCTTGATGAAAATTTGAGATCAGATTTGTCACAGTGTTCTTGTTTCTGTTGTTTCTTTAAAGGGACACACCAACATTTGATTTTTTTTCTGGGTCTTTTCTAACTCCAAAGTCCATGACAATCAGACCCCCGACTTAAGACTGTGTGCAGCAACAAGGAAGAGACGGGCAGAGCTCGTCCACTGCTAATTAGCTTAGCTCAAACACTTGGGGTCAGTGGGTAGTGTTAGCCTGCCTCTGCCTACAGTTATCAGATAAACTCTTCAGCAGCTCTAAACGGTCCTGTGTGCTTGCTATTAATGTTTTTTACGGCGTTATGTTATCTTCTTTTGGACTAAAAAGAAGCAGCAGGACTACTAACAAGAAACAAGAACACAAGAAATCCCACATTCTGCTGACCCCTCTTGTGTCTGTCCACGGCTCCGTCGCTCACAGCAGAATGTGGGATTTCTTGTTCTACGCTCCTAGTTATTGCAGAGTGTGCATTCGTTTGTTTTGGTCAGCCGCGGCTCCCGTAGGCACCCGTAAGTGTATCATAGAAATGCCAAGTAATACTGTTTAGGCTATAAACATGTGCTAAATGATGTCGTTTCGAGTAAATGGTGGACGTTACCCGCTCAGGACACTTGGATTACAGCGCACGAGCAGTATGGAGGAATATTGCAGACTTTTTGTGGACTTTTAAGGACACTGTTTGTTCGGGCTCTTATCTAAGTCATGATATCAATGTCAGTGGACAGCGAGGATCCCCCCAGATCTCCAGCTGCATCCTAGATGTTCCAAAACTACTCCACAGTGTTGTTCAGTCTGAGGGTGAGTAGAAAATGAGGCCAAATCGTTGTTTGGGTGTAGTATTCCTTTAATATCCATCTTCTTCTTTTTTTTTTTTTTAAATGTATTTTTTGGGCATTTTGTGCCTTTATTGACAGGAGAGAGACAGTGGATAGGATTGTGAAAGGGGGTGAGAGAGTAGGGGAAGACACTCTGCAAACTGGTCACAGGTGGGATTCGAACCTGGACCGGCAGAAGCAAATACATGGGGTGCCTGGTTGCTAACCACTCCGCCAAACCAGCACCCTAATATCCATCTTCTTCTACTCCTAAACAGAAGCTTTGTTTTGTCGACCTGCTTACAAGCACGTCTGTGTGGTTTGCTCTTGCACCTTGCAGTTTAGTTTTTTTTATTTCTTTTGAAAACGATGAAGTGCTAATCATAGTCTAAAAATAGATAAAGTTACAAAACAAGTCACAACAAGCACACATGAGCTGCTGGAGAGTTTATCTGATGACTGTAGGCAGAGGCAGGCTAACACTACCCCTCGACTCCCAGTGTTTGAGCTAAGCTAATTAGCGGTGGATGAGCTCTGCCCGTCTCGTCCTTGATACTGCACACAGTCTAAAGATTAGAGGTGTGGGAAAATATCGGTATCGCAATATATCGCAATATTTTGACTCCCGATATAATATCGATATTTCAAATCTTAGTATCGATATTTTTATAAAAAAAAAACTCATATTTTATCAGAGTTGGAAATAAAATACAATTTATAAAGATGTTTGCACAGTTTTCTTTTTCATGCACGATTCAGTTCAGACAGTGACAAGAGAAATATGTGACTTTTTTTAACTTCCTGTTGTGCTGTCAGTAACTCAAAGCACTTTGTTCCTTGTGTTTAATCACAGTTTGAGCTGCACTACAGGTTAGGATGATTTCAATACTTTGCTAAAGGGAAAACAAGAATAATTTCTTTGCAACATTAGTTTAATTGACTTGATGCACTCTGTGTTAAGTGTATGTATGTGAAGCTGCATTTGACATATTTCAATAACAATAAAATGGAAAAGTTACATATTCACTGTCTCTAGGTTTTTCCTAGTTTACTGTAGAATAACGCAATATATCACAATATTGTGATATCGTGATATATCGTGTTATCGTATCGTGACCAAAGTATCGTGATACGTATCGAATCGTGAGGCTCTTGCCAATACACACCCCTACTAAAGATGGAGTCTACCATGAGCCTGTCATGGAGAGAGGAAAACAAATAAATGTTGTTGTGTCCCTTTAAGCAGCTTCGGACTGAACATGTTGATTAATGACATTAAAGCAGAATAAATGTCACTGCAGATTTCTAGAAATGATTGATTTACAAACCCAAGAACAGCTGTGGGAGTCACAGAGGTCTCATCCATCCCCTCTGTCCTTGCTCATTCATCTCTGAGTCTGCGGGGTCTCAGGACTCAGATCTTTGTTGTATGTTTTTAAGAGTCTTTAAGAGTTCCTCTCGTTCTGAAGTTTCCAGGCTCTCAAGTCTCACTCATTCAGCCTATGAGACTTTCAAACATTTTCACTCCCTCACACGCCACACCTGGTATTTCTCCTGCTTTAAAATGTATTACATAGCGCCTAGCGTAACACCGCTATATGTGAACTTGTAGCAAGACACTGTTAGCATCACATAGCTAAACAGGAGCTTGACAAAACAGCCAATCAGAAAAAAGCACTGCTGTATCCGGGTAAGATCCGGTCGATCTAACAGCAGAGGATGCATCATCACAGGAGTGCTGTATTGTATTAATCTCATCATTTGATTTTGTAGCGCAATGATTAATGAAATAACATCTGATACGAAAGGAAAACAGTGAGAGTTTATTCTTATTCTTCCGCCACACCGACCATTAAACAGTGAAACAAAGTCTGATCACACTGACATACAAACTGTGGTTACCAGGCATCACAGTAAAACAATATCATCTGTCAAATATTGGAGGTCAATAATAATAGAATTAAAATAATTAAAATTAAAATAAATAAATAATTTCTATTATTATTTTGCATCATTACTTGATTTACTGACATCAGCAGTAACAATCAGACCCACAAGGTAAATCATCTGATTACTAATTAAGCCAATTTTAATTTTAAAACAGGATTAGATTATAAATTATAATCCGCTATAAACTATCACCCCCAAAGGTTAGCACATCGTTTCACTTTTCAGTAATAAAATCAGAATATCAAAATTGCTTTGGAGTTCTTTCCTGCTTTAGGTGAAATGTAGTTCAATGAGTACATAATATCGTCTTAAATCGATCGAAGGCCCCTGAATCAAACTGAATTGAAATTGAATCGTGGCAAACTTTGTAATATGGGCAAATATCATATTGTCATAAAACTGCTGATTTACACCCCCAATGCTAATGCTACCTGAGTCAGGGTTGTCTTCACACAGCAGACCCTCAAAATAATAAGTAATAATAAACATAATAAGTAATAATAAACTTAATAAGTAATAATAAACACTGTGTGTGTGCAGAAAGTGGGCTTCTTCAACCAGCAGTACGCCGACCAGCTCAACATGGAGGAGACGGCCACAGAGTACCTGATGAGGAACTTCAATCTGCCCTACCAGGACGCCAGGAAGTGTTTGGGCCGCTTCGGACTTGAGAGCCACGCCCACACCATCCAGATCTCAAAACTGTCAGGTAAAGACAGGAAGTGCCACATGGTCACATGACCTGGTCTTCAGCCTCCTATTGGTCCATTTTCTGGTGTAAACAGGAAGTTTAAACTACACAGTAACTAATAAAAACAAGCACATGTACAAAAACTAAAACTAAACTAACTGACATTTTCATCAACAAATAAAAACTAGATTAAAATGTCTGACAGACTTAATCCAATCAGACCTAATATGGTCATGTAGGAAGTCGAGACAAGTTAGGAAAATATCCAATCACAGCTACTTTGGTTGTGTTAAAGGTTGGATGAGTTCAGAGGGACATCCAATCACAGCTGCCTTAGCTTGGTGGTGGTGGGATAAGTTGTGGAGCGATCCAATCAGAGCTGCTCTCTTTATGAATTGATATATTCATGTAGAGCAGGTTCACTGTTTGTTGTCAGTTCTGGTATTGTGACTGAGATGCTCTGCCAGGTAGCCTAAATAAAGGTGACTGCATTTCACACAAAGGAACATTTGTTTCTGTTCATTTAGACATTCAGACTTTACTAACATTCAATAAAGGGTTAGTAGATGATTGATTTTATCCAAGAGGAAAACAGGACTTCAGAAATTCAAGAGAACTTTACACTTCAGATTTAGTCGACTAAATTTACAGAAGATTTCATGGACTGAAACCAGACTAAAATTAAAACAGGTTAGAGACTAAATTATGACTAAAACTAAAAGATCTTTAAAACAAAAGACTAAAATTAAACTAAATGAAAAAGGTCCGGATTATTCTGAAGGTTTCTCTCTGCTCTATTTCAGGAGGTCAGAAGGCTCGTGTGGTGTTTGCTGAACTCTCCTGTAGACAACCTGATGTTCTAATCCTGGTGAGGACCTACACAACCATCAGATTCACACTAACATGAGATAGGACCCTTAACTAGGACAGATGAAGGACCCTTAACAAGGATAGATGTAGGACCCTAATCTAGGACAGATTTAGGACCCTTAACATGGAAGGATAAAGGACCCTTAAAGAGGACAGATGGAAGACCCTTAATGAGGACGGATGTAGGACCCTAATCGAGGACAGATTTAGGACCCTTAACGAGGACAGATGTAGGACCTTTAAGGTGGACTGATGTAGGACCCTTTAATAAGGACAGTTGTAGGACCCTTAACGAGGACGGATGTAGGACCCTTAAAGTGGACAGATGAAGGACCCTTAACAAGGACAGATGTGGGACCCTTGATGAGGACGGATGTAGGACCCTAATCGAGGACAGATTTAGGACCCTTAACAATGACAAATTTAGGACCCTTTAATGAGGACAGTTGTAGGACCCTTGGCCACAACAGATGTAGGACCCTTAACATGGAAGGATGAAGGACCCTTAACCACAACAGATGTAGGACTCTTAACGAGGACAGATGTAGGAACATTAACAAGGACAGGTGTAGAACCCTTAACAAGGACAGATGTAGGACCCTTAATGAGGACAGAAGTGGGAAACTTAATGTGGACGAATGTAGGACCCTTTACGTGGACGGATGTAGGACCCTTAACGAGGGCAGATGTAAGACGCTTAACGAGGACAGATGTGGGAACCTTAACGAGGACAGAAGTAGGAACCTTAACGAACACAGATGTAGGAGCCTTAATGTGGACAGACATAGGATCTTTAAAGAGGACAGGTGAAGGTACCTTAACAAGGACAAATGTAGGACCCTTAAAGAGGACAGATGTAAGACCCTTAACGAGGACAGAAGTAGGAACCTTAACGAACACAGATGTAGGACCCTTAGCGAGGACAGAAGTAGGAACCTTAACAAACACAGATGTAGGACCCTTAGCGAGGACAGATTTAGGACCCTTAATGAGGACAGATGAAGGAACCATACTGAGGAAAGATGTAGGACCCTTAATGAGGAAAGACTTTGGATCCTTAGCAAAGACAGGTGTAGGGACCCTCAACAAGGACAGATGTTGGACCCTTAATGTGGACAGATGTAGGACCCTTAATGAGGATGATGAAAATGATAATCAGATAAACTGATAATCGATACAGGATATATTCCTGATGGTTAGTCAGGGATAGCTGACTTTCTAATGATGATTAATTCATTGATCACCAGAATAATTAAATGATTCAGTGATTATCAAAAATATTAAGATGAGTGTTTAATGATGATACATTTGAAAATGATGGTGAATACATTTTGGTTTCATAATTTAATAATCAGTTTTTGATGATTAGGGTTGCAGAATTGGGCGACAGTTTAAAGCTTTTCTGTGGGATCAAACCTGAAATTTCCTTTACTGAAGGTCGGGGATTTGAAATAAAGTTGGGACAATAAAGTTTATTAAACAGTGGACCCAAACAGATTTCATGCAGGTACAGCAGAGAATATCGCTGTACCTCGGTCACGTGACCACAGCTCACTTCCTGAAGGACACTGAAATTGATTAAATGAAATAATGAAACTTGATAAAGTTCTTCTTACAGGTACAATAGTTTGTATTTCATATGGACATGGGCCTGAGACAAAAATGATTAGATTTATGTTTGGATATGATGCTGTTTGATTACATGAATAAATAAGGTCCTCTAGAATATTCCCAGAATTCCCCAGCCTGATTTACCATAAATATTCCAGCTCGTGCAGCCTGACTGCTGATCAGCTGACATTTATTGATAACCTGATGATAATGTGAAAATGATTATTGACCAGTTACTGACCAGTGTTTCTGTTCCAGGATGAGCCGACCAATAACCTGGACATCGAGTCGATCGACGCTCTGTCAGAGGCCATTAACGAGTATAAAGGAGGTGAGGACAAGACAACTAGACCAGTTAACCCTTCATCACTCAACCCTTTAACTGACCCTTCATTAGTTCACCCTTCATCAATGAATTCTTCATCACTCATCACTAAGTCCTTCGTCAGTTTACCCTTCATCCTGTAAGCTTGTATCACTCAGTCTTCCATCAATCAACCCCTAATCACAGAATCATTTAACACTTAATTGCTAGAATATGCATTTTGCACATTTGGACCTTAATGAGGTTTTAAATGGAGCTGCAATATTCAAAAGCAAGAAGGGGGAGTGTGACAAAAAGCACTTTGAAAAAGTAATTTATTGAAAACAAGTAAACTGAAATAGACTATCAGCTGATCAAAAGTTGAAGACCATCGCTCGAAAAATTAGAAAAAACTCTCCAAACCAGGACAAAAACCACTGGTTCTTGATAATCACTTCAAATATATATATAATATATATATTTGTGTGTGTGTGTACATCATATCTACATACTTTCAGTACTCTTTCAGATGAAGTTGCTCACACACCCAGGAACATCTACAGCTGCTGTGCAGCATGTGAGCTGCTAACTGAGCTCAGTTTGTTTTCATCCCTCCAACTAAACGTGGCTTTGCTGCAGTAACAGAGACGCACTTGTTTTATTTGCCAAAGACTGACGTTTGGGAAATGTTTGTCTTCATCAGAAAGCCTTAGGCCCCATCCACACGAAGACAAACCGAGGTCTAAATGCATACGTTTTTTGCTGAATCTGCGTATCATCCATATGAAGACGGCGTTTTGGGGGTCTGCAAACGAAGTGGAAAGATTTTGAAATGCCGTATACGCAGCTCTGTGATTACTGGCTCTCCGCAAGTTTTCAGATACGCTTACGTCATAGTTTCATATCTTCATTGACACGCATGCGTCACACGCTGCAATCACTACAACAATGGCGGCGTACGTGTAGCATATGTGTTGATGAAGCTAGTGACTCTACTATCCCTGTTGCAGCAAAATCTCCTTCTTCTCAATCACCACCGAGTTGAACAAACAATTATCGAGGACACATTACAGCACTTTATGATCACTTTATCACAATCTCTGTTTACAACTTCTGCTGCAAGTGCGCATGCCCACTGTTTTTTTTGTCTGTTTCCGCTTGTTTCTGTCATATTGTTACAGCACCCCTAGAGGTCTGGCATGTGTTTTCCAGCATTTCATGCGTATCGAGTACATTCATATAGACGCACACATTTTCTGAGACGCCTTTGTCCTTATGATGATTGTTTTCGAAACTGTTAAGCATTTTGTCTTCGTATGGATGAGGCCTTAGTGTGCTCATGCATGTTTTAACACTGTTGTGTCATGACAAACCCACAACGCCATCTAGTGGCCTGGTTTGCATGCTGCTGCGTTTTGAGTGGTTCTGATGTGAATGTGCTTCATTTTAAGGAAAGGAAAATCTCTCTTTGTGGTGACAGTATTGTTGTGTAAACAGGGCCTCAGTCAACTATAGTGTGCAAGTGGACTCTACGCACAAAGCCAAAAGTGTCACGAGTTCGACTGGTTGGTACGATTAAAAATGTTCACTACCATTAAGCCTTACATGCAAACAAAGAGGAGAGGAAAAGCAATTTCAGGCTTCCCATTGGCTTTCAAAAATATAACAACCAACCAGGATGCTTTACCTATAGCCCCTCCTACTTCATTACATTAAGTCTGTGAGTTAAGACTCCAGACTGTCCTGGTCCTGGATTTGGAGGGCTGTCACATATTCATGAGCCAAAGACTGCGAGCTGGATTTGCAGCTTTCTTTCGAAGCTTTTGTTCATTGATCTACATGTCAGGCTTTTTTTTAAAGTCAAATTGGATGTGTTCTTGGTTTAATATCACTCTTAATAATACGCTCATTTTTTTCATCTTCTAAATTCAGTCCCGTTTTCCTCTTCAGTGGACATGCTGTGAAATTTAAATCACAAATATATTTTAAAAATTTAAACTGTAAGGTGTTTTCAAGGCCCAAATAGATAGACAATCACACAAATAAATAAAATGTAAGAGCCTTCTTTTCTTTTCGGAGGATAAAAATATGTTTAAATGTTTATACCTGCACAGTCTGAACCATGTTCGATGTGTAAAAGGCTCTTCATTGTCGAACCCATCCCCTCCCTGTCTGACCTAAAGCCCACTTCAGTGTCCTCTTCTTCTTCTGGTGTGGTTCAAACGTCTCCCGTTCCTCTGATCCTCACGCCGTCTTTGCTTTGTTGCAGCCGTGATCATCGTGAGCCACGACGCTCGGCTCATCACTGAGACTCAGTGTCAGCTGTGGGTGGTCGAGGACTTCAGCATCAACCAGATCGACGGAGACTTTGACGACTACAAGAGGGAGGTGCTGGAGGCGCTGGGCGAGACCATGGTCAACAAGGTCAACCCGTGACCTGCACCATCAGGACTGTGGGCACGTTTCTGATCAAAAACCAAACCAGGATCTGATTCTGGACTGTGATGATTCAACCAGGGGACAGAGGGTCAAACAATAAATCAGATTTAACAGGAGATCATTGATGTATTCATTTATTCACAGACACACACACACAAACACACCAGGATGGTTCTTCTGACCAATCAGTGATCAGCAGGGTCTTTGTGGTCATCCAGGTGTCACAGCTCACCTGGAGCCTCAGCGGGGGGCAGCCAAAGAAACAATCAGGCTAATTTCTGATGAGCTGAGAAGATGGAGGGGAGTAGATCCAAAACCACGTACAGGTAATCCACAGGTGACCTCATGACCTCAGGTAGGCCCTGTAGGTCTTCCTCACCTTGGCCACCTCTGCCTGATCTGCCTCAGCCTGGCCATACCAGCTGTACCACTGGTCACCTGCGGTCAGGGAGGGGGGCGGGGGGGTGGAGCCCACTGCATCATGGGAGTTGGAGTAATCCTGTCCTGAAAAGTCCACGTACGGCACCTGAGAGGGCAGCAGACCTGAGGGGGGGGACACCTGGGTTAGGACAGGTAATGAGGTGACGTCAGCAGCTTCATCAACACCTCACTGAGCAGACGACCAGGGCTGCGGTCGAATCGTCCTTTAGGCTTAGAAAGGTTCTTTGTGAAATGATCCAGAAGTATAAAACTCAAAACCAGTGAAGTTGGCATGTTGTGTAAATCGTAAATATAAACAGAATACAATGATTTGCAAATCCCTTTTCAACCTATCTTCAATTGTGTCAAAAAAGACTGAGAAAGTTGAGGAATGCTCATCAAACACTTATTTGGAACATCCCACAGGTGAACAGGCTAATTGGGAACAGGTGGGTGCCATGATTGGGTATAAAAGCAGCTTCCCTGAAATGCTCAGTCATTCACAAACAAGGATGGGGCGAGGGTCACCACTTTGTGAACAAATGAGCAAATTGTCCAACAGTTTAAGAACAACATTTCTCAACCAGCTATTGCAAGAAATTTAGGGATTTCATCATCTACGGTCTGTAATATCATCAAAAGGTTCAGGGAATCTGGAGAAATTACTGCACGTAAGCAGCAAGGCCGAAAACCAACACTGAATGCCTGTGACCTTCGATCCCTCAGGTGGTACTGCATCAAAAACCGGCATCACTGTTTAAAGGATATCACCACATGGGCTCAGGAACACTTCAGAAAACCACTGTCAGTAACTACAGTTCGTCTACATCTGTAAGTGCAAGTTAAAACTCTACTATGCAAAGCCAAAGCCATTTATCAACAACACCCAGAAACACCACCGGCTTCGCTGGGCCGAGCTCATCTAAGATGGACTGATGCAAAGTGGAAAAGTGTTCTGTGGTCTGACCAGTCCACATTTACAATTGTTTTTGGAAACTGTGGTCGTCGTGTCCTCCGGACCAAAGAGGAAAAGAACCATCTGGACTGTTATAGGTGCAAAGTTCAAAAGCCAGCATCTGTGATGGTATGGGGGTGTATTAGTGCCCAAGGCATGGGTAACTTACACATCTGTGAAGGCACCATTAATGCTGAAAGGTACATACAGGTTTTGGAGCAACATATGTTGCCATCCAAGCAACGTCTTTTTCATGGACGCCCCTGCTTATTTCAGCAAGACAATGCCAAGCCACATTCTGCACGTGTTACAACAGCGTGGCTTCGTAGTAAAAGAGTGCAGGTACTAGACTGGCCTGCCTGTAGTCCAGACCTGTCCCCCACTGAAAATGTGTGGTGCATTATGAAGCGTAAAATACAACAATGGAGACCCCAGACTGTTGAACAACTTAAGCAAGAATGGGAAAGAATTCCACCTGAAAAGCTTCAAAAATTGGTCTCCTCAGTTCCCAAACGTTTACTGAGTGTTGTTAAAAGGAAAGGCGATGTAACACAGTGGTAAAAATGCCCCTGTGACAACTTTTTTGCAACGTGTTGCTGCCTTTAAATTCTAAGTTGATGATTATTTGCAAAGGAAAATAAAGTTTCTCAGTTCGAACATTAAATATGTTGTCTTTGTGTATTCAATTGAATATAAGTTGAAAAGGATTTGCAAATCATTGTATTCTGTTTTTATTTACAATTTACACAACGTGCTAACTTCACTGGTTTTGGGTTTTGTAGTTTGTGATAAGAGCTGTTGGAATAGTGCTAAGTGCTTAGGAAAGTAGGCTCAATGGAGAAGTCAAGTGGTTAGGAAAGGACTTAGGAGGTGACTATTCTACTGCAGCCCAGGACTAATGGGAACATTTCATGAGACAGATCAAGCTTTAAAGGTCAGAGGTTTAAAAGCTTTTAATTGAACTAATAACCGTGCTCTATACTCGCAGGCAGACCTCCAAAAGGGGGCGCTGTGAAGCCACCAAGTCTGAACCTCAGGTGTCTGTGCAGTGAGTTTAATTAATGTTTTAATATTTACTGAGTCCTCCCGCTGAGGGTCGGAGCTCAGGCCTGAATCTGCTTCATCTGAACCAGAAAACAATTTCTATAAACAATATTCCTATGACAAAGCTTTCACCATAATCTGATTCATGACCCTGAAAACACGCACCAGCACTCAGAATCATGCTGAGATCATTATTAGACAGTTATTGAGCAAAAACAATCATTCACTGATGGCAGTTATCCAGAATCAAATCATTCTGAAGTTGGACCATTAACAAAATCTCCTGAAAGTCTCAGCAGATCTATTCAGTAGTTTTTGCTTAATCTTGCTAACAAACAAATACATCCTCCCTAACAGAGGTAACAGATCAGCTGCTGTTTGACTCAGGTCTGATCAAACAAATAGGACTTCATATCATTATATTAAATGAAGATCAGTTCTTTTAAACAGTGATAAACGTAGAGACTAAAACACATTCAAAGCTGCCTTATATTTCTTTGAATCAAATATTTATGGTTATTCCAACAAACTCTGAGTCCTGTTTGATTTGTAGTAGCAAAAGTGACTGTTCTTTTCTCATTACTCATGTTTAAGCAAAAATCACAAAAATGATTCAGCAGTCTGAGAGGCAGTCAGAACACCTGGGACTCAGATATGAGCTCGAACATATTTAAAGGGACACGACAACATTTTTGTTTTCCTGTCTGGCCTCACTCCTGAGTCCATGACAAGCAGATGCTCTCCATCTTTAGACAGTGCTGCAGTAACAAGGACGAGACAGCAGAGCTCGTTAATTAGCTTAGCTAAGACAGTTTGAGTCAATGGGTAGTGTTAGCCAGTCATCAGATAAACTAAGATGAAATAAAACGGAAACATCAGTTAAAAGGTGTGGATCCTTGTCCTCTTTTACAAAGTCAGCCAAAATCCTGAGCACCAGTAATCCTCTACTCGTAAACAAAGGTGTTGTTGATGTACTTACAAGCTGGCAGTTTGTGCACATGCACTGCGGTCTAGGTCTTTTGAAAATTACATTAAGTTCTAATCTTTGTCAAAAAATAGATCAAGCACACAGGATCATTCAGAGCTGAGGCAGACTAACACTACCCACTGACTCCCAGTGTTTGAGCTAAGCTGATTAGCGGTGGACGAGCTCTGCCGTCTCTTCCTTGTTACTGCACACAGTCTAAAGAATGGAGTCTATCTACTTGTCAAGGACAGAAATGAAAATGAAAATGAAAAAATGTTGACGTGTCCCTTTAAATACGCAGATGACCTTCAACCAGTTTACCAGAAACTACAAGCCATATAACACCAAACTAATCAGAGATCATTATGAAATACTCACTTCTCATATTTTCCAGACAGATTATGAAATAAATGATTTTAAACATGTGGATGATAAAATGTGTAAAGCAGTTCGGAATGACATACCGTTATCTCGGGCTGTGCTGACGGCCTCGTTCAGCCTCTTCTGCTGCCTCATGCACACACCTAAACAACATGATACACAAACATCACCTGTCACACACTGGTTTGTCCATGTTTGATTCTTTAGCTCAACAGAAAACAAAAACACGGACAGGGATCGATCATCTCTGCTCGTAAATCATCGGCCAGTGAATCAGCTGACAGCAGGTCAGAGGAGAGGAAGGACCGGAGCGAGACGATTTAGGACCAAAACATAAAATTTCAGGGGTTCAGGTGTGGAGTGACATGGGCTCACCTGTCTTGGTGGGGTCGTACACATGTCCAGACTGCGGGCTGATGAACTGCTGCAGCAGCTTCACGTTCTGTAACGTCAGACAGGTTCACCATCATCTCAGAGTTCAGAGTAAAAGTTTAACTCCACAGTCGATCAATCAATCAATCAATCAATCTGTATTTCTACAGCACCAAATAATGACACATTATCTCAGGACACTTTACAAAACAGCAGCAAACACCAAAGTTATATTCTTGTTCAATTTAATTTTTTGTCCTCTGCCAGGTTATGTTATTGCTGGTGTCTGTCTGTCTGTTTGTTTGTTTGTCTGTTAGCAACATAACTCAAAAAGTTTGGATGGATTTCGATGACATTTTCAGGAAATGTCTGGATTGGGACAAGGAACAAAAAAATTTTGATTTTGGTAGTGATCCGGATCACCATCTGGATCCAGAAGAAAACCACCAAGATGAAAAATGCCATTTTCCTGAACAACTACTAAACTAAAACAGATATTGAAAATCTGATTGCTAATGGTATGTTTTCTTGGCCTCTTCTTGGAATCTAAATATTTAGATGATACAAAGGTAGGACTAATATTTATGGTGAAAATCACAATATGGGTGAGGACCGTGGCGCTGGTGGAGGTCTGCACTCTCAGTGCTTTTCTACTTTATATTCAAATTGTATTTTTTTCCATTTTGATATTATTTCATTATTAAAATACTATATATTTGTTCAATCCCCTCCTGGTCCCTTGTTGGTTGTTGAAGGGTTTCTGGTTGTGAACACGTGAATATGAGCTGTGATACGCGTCCTACATCATGACTCACTCTGAATTGTCCCACTTAATGTTTCAGGTGTTGTTTTATCTCTTAAAGGACAAACTGCTGCTAAGGACAACAAACATGGCTTTGGACCGTAGACATCATCACTCATTAACTATTCACATTGTCCTACCACCATGGTCAATATGTATTTTAAATATCTGTATTTGTGTTTAAATGTGTTTCATATATTTTCAGATGTTCATACGTGAGTCTTAATGTGTATTTTTATAAGTTTATATGTATATCTGTGGATCTATAAATGAAGAGTTTGTCTTCAGCCTTTGTTGTAAAGTGTCTTCAGATAAAACCACTATCATTGATGCTATACAAATACAGACTGTATACATGATAAAGGATGATTAAATTATTTATTCATATCCTGATTAGTGTCTGTGGTTCCAGGTGAGTGTGCTGTGGACTCACCTGTGGGTGGATGATGATGTCTGGGTCTCTGCAGATGGGACATGGGTTCCCACAGATCTGAGATCCTCTCTGCAGGAACATGATCATCAGAAATGTTTGGACACTGAAGAACCGCTCTGATCATTAACGTTTATGGCATTATGTGTAAAAACATTTTCTCCTGCATGTCAAAGGCAAACCTTCAGTGAGGCGTCAGAGTGAAGAGCAGCAAACATTAAAAACAGATGTGTAGAGAATAGATCTGATTGTTTGGGATGTGTGAACATCAGAGGTGAGGTTGGCCAGACTTACGATGCAGGTCTTGCGGGTCTTCTGGGGGGGGATCCCTCCTTTGTGGTTCCTCCTGTACCCGGTCCACACCGCCATGGTCCCGTACCGCTCTGAGTACTCTGCAAATGAAACCGATTTCATCAAGTTTACCTTCAAACACCTGAGAGATAAACAGCTGCAGGTGTGCTCACCTTCACTGTCCAGGTACTCCCACGGCCGCTCGCTGTACCGCGACACAAGCTCAGGCGCCGCAGCAGCTCCTTCGTCCTCAAGAGATACCGAGTCACAGAGGAACCGACGAGGAGCAGGACCAGGCCACGCCCCCACAGGTGAGCCCACAGGTGAGTCCACAACTGACCCCACAGGTAACCTCCGCAGGCAGGACTGGACAGGAAAATTAGGTCATCATCTACATCATCACCATCATAACAGTGGTCGTCATCTTCATCATCATAACAATTGTCATCATCATCATCACCATAATAACAATGGTCATCATCTTCATCATCACCATAATAACAATGGTCATCATCTTCATCATCATAACAATGGTCATCATCTTCATCATCATAACAATGGTCATCATCTTCATCATCATAACAATGGTCATCATCTTCATCATCATAACAATGGTCATCATCTTCATCATCACCATAATAACAATGGTCATCATCTTCATCATCATAACAATGGTCATCATCTTCATCATCATAACAATGGTCATCATCTTCATCATCATAACAATGGTCATCATCATCACCATAATAACAATGGTCATCATCTTCATCATCACCATAATAACAATGGTCATCATCTTCATCATCATAACAATGGTCATCATCTTCGTCATCATAACAATGGTCATCATCTTCATCATCATAACAATGGTCATCATCATCACCATAATAACAATGGTCATCATCTTCATCATCATAACAATGGTCATCATCTTCATCATCATAACAATGGTCATCATCTTCATCATCTACACCATCATAGCAATGGTCATCATCTTCATCATCTACACCATCATAGCAATGGTCATCATCTTCATCATCTTCATCATCTTCATCATCTACACCATCTACACCATCATAGCAATGGTCATCATCTTCATCATCTTCATCATCATAACAATGGTCATCATCTTCATCATCATAACAATGGTCATATTCCTCATCAGTTCCATTAGTTCCATCCTCATCGTCATCATTAGTCGTATCATCATCATCATCTTATACATGAAGAAGAGTGTTTGAACTCCGCTAATAATTAGGGCTAACGTTTCTGAATGCTAACGCCCCAGCTAGCCGATGACAGGAAACGTTTGAAATGGCTTTAGACACAAAGGTCAACGCCTGATGGTTAAATGATGGCACGCGTAGATTTATCACCTGATAATGCCGTAAAGGGAGAATAACCGAAGGAGAAATCCGCATCAGAAGCTTCGCCGTGCCGTGCATGGAGGCCGCCATGTTGACTGTCACCGAGGAGAAGGGCGGAGCCTTCTTCTTCACGGGTCACACGGCGGAACAGCCGCTGTTATCGCCCCCTGCTGGGACGGAGGGAGGCTCATCTCACACTGTTCACGTTCAGTTTTGGTATTACAAAAATAATATTAACAAAATAATGATGATAAATATGAAATGATTTATATTAAATGGTTATGTGCTAATGTGTTAGTAATAATCAGTGATATTATTACAGTCATGATAACACTGTGTCCCCAGTTTTATCCTGTTACTGTATTTTGATTATGTTGTCGTTTATTGTTCCAGTTTTTTATCCATAACAGTAGACTGATTATGTTACAGCATTCTTATTCTGTTCCTGTAGTGTAATCTACGGAGGCAGTTTAACTGTGTTATTGTAATACAATCCTATTACTGTAGTTCAACCCTGTTACTTTAACCTGTTACTGTAGTTTGACCTATTACTGTTAGTCTGTTACTGTAATTTAATGTTGTTAGCAGCTTACCATGTTACTGTTGTTTGACTGTGTTACTGTAATTTAATTTGTTACTGTAGTTTAGCCCTTTAGTTTAGTTTTAAGCCTTTACCGTAATCAAATCATAGGCTACTGTCGTTTATCCCTTTACTTTAGTTTGAACCCTTTCATTAAATATTGTTATTGTAGTTTAACCCATGTACTTTCCCTGTTACTGTCCGATTCTGTTACTTTCACCTAACTATATTATTGTAGAGTAACCATACTGAAGTTTAACCTGTTACAGTAGTCTGACCCAGTGTTGCAGCATAATCATGTAACTGTGGTTTAATCCTGTTACTGTGTTTTAACCCTGTCTCTAAAGTTTAACCCTGCCTTTGTTAACCTGTTCTAAAAGAGGGTTGAATTTAAAGTAATTTCAGACAAAACTGGTTAAATCCCAAGGCTCTCAGGGCTGATGTAAGATGCAGGACATAACAGATAAAAATTAAATTCCACTGTATTTTAACCCCCCACATTTGTGGAAGTGCAATGTGTGTAAAAAAAAATATCAAAAACTGTAGATTTCATACTCTGGCAAATTCAGTCTGCAAATCTTAAATAAGCAAACATCCAAAATTCTATTTAAACATCTCATGGGCATTTTGTCAAGAATCCAGCAAAATACCAACAGATTTAAATTTCTGCCACAGTGATTGAGTTTGGAAGTAGAGAAATTTGATTTTGACAAAAATACAACGGCCATGCATTCAGTTTATGCCTGCGTCACGCACCTAAAAACATCTAATTTAGTTTTGTGATTTCTGTAATAGTCTTTCTGCTGCTTGTTAACAGTGCATCATCCTAATTATGAGCTTTTTTAACAAACCATTACTCTAATCAGTCATATTAATTCTTCTGACAATCAGTTTGGCTTTAAAGTAAACATGGTACAGATTTTTAGTATTTGCTTTAAAGGACGTTGTTGATGTATATAGAAGAAAAAAATTCCTCTATTGTAGGTTTTATCGACACATCAAAGGCATTTGATCGTGCAAATCCCAAGAAGCTGTTTATTAAATGATTAAATAAGGGAGTGCCTGAATATATTGTAATTTTGTTGTGTTGGTATGCTAATCAGAGTAGGCCTATGCAAGTTAAATGGGGAGAAACAGGTCATCTCTGTTTGGTGTAAACAATGGGGTAAGACAGGGGGGGTTTGCTTTCTCCTGTGCATTTTAACCTATAGATGAATTATCTCAACAACTGAATGAGTGTAAAACTGGTTGTGTGTTAGGAAACAAAATAAAATAAATAATCTCATGTATGCTGATGATTTGGCCATCTTTTCCCCGAGCAGTGCTGGGTTTCAGCAGCTGCTGAATTTTGTTCAGAGTATGGGGTTAAATATGATGTGCTATAATGCCTGTAAAAAAGTACTGTACTTATTTTTAGATGTAAAGGAGATAGGGACCTCAATTTCCCAAATTTTTGGTCGTCAGGGCAAAAGCTTAGTCTTAAGAACAAAATAAAATATCTCGGGCACTTTATTGCTGATAATATGTGACGACGAGGACCTGACAGTGGCTTATGCTCCATGCTCAGGCTAACACTTTGATTCTCTCTGTGCACCGATAGCGTTAAGATAATTCTCTTTAGGACGTATACTCCTCTTTATAGCCTACTGCCCCTCTGTGGATTAGATATAAAAAGGTTAGCATTCAGAGGCTAAATAGCTTACAATAATGCATCGACTTTTTTATTGAAGAAACCAAGGTAGATTAGTGCAATTTCACTTTTTTGTAATACTGGGCTTGACTATTTTAATGCTCTGTTGAGAAATTTGATGTACACATTTATGTGCAGATTGACAGACTCTCAAAACTCTATATTGGGGCTGCTGACAAATCCCCACCTTAGCTCCATTCGATACCCGTCTCCCTGGTGGAGACACAGATGTCTTTTATAATTAATGATGTTTTTTAAACAGTTGTGTGGTTTCTATTTTAATTGTTGTTTTGTTTATGGACTTCGAGTCTGTCAATAAAAAATAAAGTAAAGAAAGTAATTAGGTCACGGTCTCCATAATGTAATCATTTCCAGCAAGAGCAAGGTTGAAAACATTTTACACCTGAGATTACGGTAATACGACCACAGCCTAATCCTAATTTAAACTGCTATGCCGTTTTTTTCTGTTTTGCCTTCTCCTCGGCTGAGCGTGGTCACATGACCATCCCAGCCTGAGAGACAAACGGCTAGTCGCCATTTTGAAGATTTATTACAAACACAGAAATTAGACAAATAACCGCTAAAACCCGCGTAACACACTAAAAGTGGTTTGATCCAGTAATTATCTGCATGTTGGGTATGAAAAAAGTTGCTTTTAGTGGGTAAGCGGTGAGATAATTGATTTCAGAGAAGTGAACCGGCAGCCGCGCCATTATGTCATTGACGTGGGGGCTGAGAAGGTCGCATCGCCGCCATTTTCTTCTCCCAAAGCTGGAAAAAACGCAGCCTCTGACGTAAAAATCGTCACGTAGTATAAATACCAAGTCCCTCCCTCTCCAGCTCATTCCTGGATTTGGTCAGAGGTAAGTGAAGTCACCAAGACAGCAAGGCTTACTATTTACCATGTTGTCCGTGTTACCCGTGAATTATATGTTAAAATTACGATCATAAACCCTAATATGGCGGTTATAATGTGTTGGGATGATAATATTGATCAGTCGTACTAAATTATGTCTCTTTATGTGTCTTCCAGGTATGAAACTGCTTCGCCGAAGACTGAACCGTCGAGGACTTTGAACAACTCTGCTCTAATTCTATTTTTTTCTTCAAGTAATGGACATTTTATGCCTATTTTTGCCTCCAGTTTGTTCCTGAAGGAAAGGCTAGCCTTTAGCTATCACAGCCCCACCCATAAGAAGTCTTTAAAGTTGAAATTAAATCCATGAAGGTTATGATAAAATTAGCTCATTAAGAGAAATAAGTGCCTAAAAAGCACAGCTTATTAAAGCCGAGACGCTGAGGATCATTATAAACCATAGTAAGTTGATTTTGTAGTTCAGTGAAGGAGATGAATCCATGAAACAGCCGTTGGTAGACAATACGCTAGCTATTAGCCGCTAGCCTAGCCTGGCTCTGTGTTGTAGACGTGATAGAATGAGCTCACACAGGAAAGTGGACGGAGACACGGTGCTCCGTTTCTTCGTGTGTGAGACTGAATGGACGGATAATGGAGACAAATAAACTAAATATTAATGACATTAAATCGGTATAATGATCATAAGCAATCTGCTGATAAAGATTGCCGCAGGCTTAGAGGAACAGCGTAGGGAGATGGACCGTCTGTTTTGGGGGGCTGCTCCACGGATCAACACCCACCGCAATCTGCACATAAAGATTGCGTTAGTGTGAGGATTGTGGACGTTTCTGACGAAGCATGTGTGTTTTAACATGTTCATATTAGCACAGGGACTCCATGTTCTCGGCAATCTGCGGATAAAGATTGCAGGACGTTTCTATCAGACGGGACCGGTAAACATGGCGGATCTGTGCTGTTTTGTTTCCCGCCGGGACAGCTCCTCTCTTCCTGGAGCTCATTCTGGATCTTTCTCTAGGTGACCGAGTAGAGCATCCTGTTTCCGCGGCTCCGTGACTGAGGCGTCCGCGGTGTTTGTGTCGGTACAGCGGGAGCCATAGTTGGCTAAAGAGGGAGTGAAGCGGTTAACGGGGGGCGGGCCCTGCTGCGTGTTTACCCCGCTGCTCCCTCCCCTTCTCTGGGCCTGTTTGTCAGCACACACGGGCTTTATAGCAGCTCCACCGCCCTTTATATAACCGAGGGCGGATTTACAGGCTTATTCATGCAGGATCACCGCGTCCCTCTGACCTAGAGCCAGAACAAATACCCTTTATGAAGCTCTCAGTAAATACTGAACAATGTGCAGCAGCTGTTTGACTGTGTCTATTACAATGTACCTGTCATTTATTTTCCTGAATGTATGTAATAACACAGAGACTGTTTCCCCCCTTAAAGCAGGACCAGGCCGGGTCTAACATTGTTTTTATTTATGTGTAACCAGTGTGATGTTTTCAGGATGTCTCAGTGTTATTTGCAGTGTTGAGGAGACTTTATAAAACTTCGTTGTCCGGGTAAGATCTAACTGATTCTCACATCATCATATTATCGATCAGCAGGAGTGTCTGGATGTTTGTCTGTGAGCAGACACAGATTCATTATGAACACATGAACATGGACGTGCATGCCTCTATGAGTAAATTAGAAATACACTTACTGTTCATATCAACCATGTGGTTAATTATAAGTAGACATAAATATGAATGAATACAAAGAACGAGCAGGTGACCCATTGGGCACCCTTAATTAGCTCTTCAGTAATGATTAACATTATTGTTTGATCCTTGAAATGACAAGTTTACACTTAATTTTGTATTAATGAGTGATTTCCCTTTATTGTGTAACTGCACACTGAGCGTGTGCAGCACAGTAGTGTCCTGTAGGGGGCAGTAAACACAGACAGGTAGGACAGTAAACACCTTCACTATGCCAGGCTGAGTTAACACTGTCCAAGCATTTCATCCCTCTGTTCATTAATACACATCTACATTAATGACTTTTATATTTACTGCTTTGTACCATTCATCTCTCATCACTCTCCATATTAATGTGAATTACTGATGCCTTGTTAATATTTTCCATGATAGGTTCTGTGAGAGATTATTAAAAAATGATCAATCATTATCAGAGACATGTGGTTTCTCCTATCATAGCATAACTCTGATCTATTTACTATACTTATGTACATTTGGCATGTATGAGTATGATCCATGTTTAGTTGGAGGAAGGATATGCTTTAGTATTGTGCTTAGCCCAAGTTCAAAAGTTTTAAAAGATCTTAATTAAAGGCCTCATCCCAATTTTTTATTTTATTGGTAAATTCAGCTCACAGGACAGTAAACAAAGACCAGAACTGATCCTGTGTTTGTTCACTGACCTGTGAACTGAATGGATAATGATAACATAGTCATGGTAATGATTAGATTTAGTGTTTGAAACATCCTGCCCTTTAAAAACAAACCCCATGAATGAGGCCAGGGGTATTTATCAGCCTCTTTCAAAGAGATTAGAGTCTTGAGATGCACCTAAACTTTAGTAAAGTTAATCTACTCAGTGAGAGGAACTTTCATATGTACACTTTGAACTCTTGCCAATCACTTCAGAGTAGTCCTGCAGTTCTCAGCCCTGAGCCTGCTGCTGTAGTATCAGATATCAGCCCATGTATGTGCACTCGAGGCCTTTTGTTGACTCAGGATTTAACCCCTCGGCCTTCAGAAATAGTGCTGGTGGTTGTTTATGATGTTGTGAAGGTCTTAGTGCTTTACAGTTTCATACATGTTCGACACCCACTGTTACAGGTGTGTGTGTTTCTGGGCTGGAGGATGTGTTCAGTTTGAAAGGTGGTCTGATCAGGGGTGGGAAATAATTATGCCTAAGTTTTAATGAAAGGATAAACTTTCTAAAGGCTTTACATATGGATAATGCTCCCAGAGCCCCTGAGTATCCCCCAGACTGTAAACTATAAAAAACAATATAACATTTCTCAGAAGGACATGATTGAACAGTGTAGCCTTACCTGACATTTTTTCAAAATAAAAAGTGAACTTTGTGGTTCAGTGATGAATCAGCATTAGGCCTGTATGTGCCTGTACACATACGTGGCCTTCAGTGGATGGATGTGGGATGATCTGCTGTGCCAGGCCAGTTTGATGCTAACAGCTTTTATAACTTTGCCATTTGGACAAACTCTGATCTGTTTTATTGACAAACAGAGAAATGGAGAATCACTCCAGAATAATTAATTTGTAGAAACAACAGCATCAGTTTTGTCTGATTTGTGATTTTTTTAATTATCAGCATTGGCCCTAATTTCTCAGATGAATCACAAATATGCTAAATGATAACTCATGATAGTTTTAACTTTGTTGTTTACAGGTCCAAACATGCTCCTCCCATGTTTGTCTCTTAATTATGATTATTTTTTATTATCTAATAACAAACAGGGTTGGGCAGTATTGTTCATATTAATTAAGCATGTGCAGAGAAATTTGTGTCAGGCTGAATCAAAACACAGTTTTAAATACAAGCTAAGAACATAAACAGTCTTAACACAAGGTCACCTATCTGAAGTGTTGAGGTCAAATGGGTAATGATCTTTTTATACATTTCCATTTAACGAGTACTATTTTTAATTATTAAAAACAAATACTTTGAAACATGATTTATAACATAGCAGACAAAAAGATGTCCTGAACACAATAATAAATACATTTTTGTTTTAATAATTAAAACTTTTACACAAACCCCTGTATACTGGCTAAATCATCAGTAGGTTACACAGAGAAAAGTGAGTTTTTAAGAGTTTCCTTGCTTTTCTGCCTCCAGATTTTGCCAACATATTGGTCCAGTTTCAACAGTTTTCTCTGTTAAAACATAATTCAAGGTGATGAATATTTTTAACCTATTGATTTCATGAGTTATGAAATATTGAACATGAAATCTTTCATCCAGGGTATTCAAAACTGTAACTACACAAAGCTGTCGCCAACGTCAACCTTTTCCGTGTGTGGGGTCCTGTGAGGATTGTGGGTCATGCCCACAGTCCTCACAGGTGTTTGGTCAGTGCGCGGTCGCAATCACAATCCTCACAGGTGTTTGGCCAGTGTGTGGTCATGCCAACAGGTGTTTGGTCAGTGCGCAGTAATGCCAACAGGTGTTTGGTCAGTGCGCGGTCATGCCTACAGGTGTTTGGTCAGTGCGCAGTAATGCCAACAGGTGTTTGGTCAGTGTGTTGTCATGCCAACAGGTGTTTGGTCAGTGCGCGGTCATGCCTACAGGTGTTTGGTCAGTGCGCGGTCATGCCAACAGGTGATTGGTCAGTGTGCTGTCATGCCAACAGGTGTTTGGTCAGTGCGCGGTCATGCCAACAGGTGTTTGGTCAGTGCGCGGTCATGCCAACAGGTGTTTGGTCAGTGCATGGTCATGCCAACAGGTGTTTGGTCAGTGCGCGGTCATGCCCACAGGTGTTTGGTCAGTGCGCGGTCATGCCCAAAATCCTCACAGGTGTTTGGTCAGTGCGCGGTCGTGCCAACAGGTGTTTGGTCAGTTCGCGGTCATGCCAACAGGTGTTTGGTCAGTGCGCGGTCATGCCAACAGGTGTTTGGTCAGTGCGCGGTCATGCCAACAGGTGTTTGGTCAGTGCGCGGTCATGCTCACAATCCTCACAGGTGTTTGGTCAGTGCGCGGTCATGCCAACAGGTGTTTGGTCAGTGCGCGGTCATGCCAACAGGTGTGTGGTCAGTGTGCAGTCATGCTCACAACCCACAGGTGTTTGGTCAGTGCGCGGTCATGACAACAGGTGTTTGGTCAGTGCGCAGTCATGCTCACAATCCTCACAGGTGTTTGGTCAGTGCGCAGTTATGCCCACAAGCCTCCCAGGTGTTTTTCAGAGGGCAGATGTCCTCTGAGATGAAGACAGCCTTTAGAGAAATAAGGAAGTATTCATCAAAGAGCCAGGCGTATTTGTTTTTTTATTTAAACACCTTAGAGGCTACACGTTGTGCTACACGTTGTGCTAACAGCAGCATTATGAGTTGAAAGTTTGGGCTCAGTCTGTTCTCCGGCTGTTTCAGGTGTTTTCATCTTCAGTCAAGTTCTGTGCATCTGAAATATCAGGTGTGTTTCATGCTTGTGCGTCCATGGCAGTAGCTTCATGTACCTACCCCATGTTTATCTGCAGGTATGGCGGGGGGCCCTGTGGACCCCACGAAGATCCTGAGTGGCGTGGAGAATCTGCTGGGGAAGGATGGTGAGCTGCGGAGCCTGGAGGGTGTCCCAAAGGTGTTCGGGTAAGCCTCATCGTGACAGGCCGTATGCATGATCCATGTCTATATTTGTCTACTGTATGATCTGACCCCTGACCCCTGCTCTATTCCAGGCTGATGAAAGCTTCCACCAAGATGGTCAGCAGGTGTATGTACCTGAACATCCTGCTGCAGACCAAGTCACACGATGTTCTCAACAGGTGAGCTCGCATGACAGTGATTTTGTTTAAATTAAAGCTTCCAAAATTAACTCGGAAATTTAAGGAATAAAATATTTTCTCAGAAAGGATCTAGAGAAAGGCAACACTATTAAATAAATGTTCAGGTAAAAGGAAGTTCAATCCAGAGATAACCCATCTGAAAAATAAAGTGTGAAAATGGAGAACCATGTTTATGTTTAATGTTAAATAAGCATTTTAATATGAGTAAACACGAACAATACTGATGTCACAGTGAGAAGCACCAAAGTCAGAAACACTAACATGATGAATTTATCATTTCTAATGCTTAAGTATCTAAGAGGGAAGAACATGCTTATGCTCAAGTTTGTCTAAATGGACATTATTGATTTAACAGATTTCTGCTTTTGTTGCTGTCATTATAAAAATCTAACATACATATCTGTTTTTCTGAAATAAACATTAGGTTTTGTTTATCATTGCATATTCCCTCTTGTGAAAATAATAGTTAAGTATGATCTCAGAATGCCCAGTATTACTGAACCTACACTGATATTGGCAGAGAATTGCTGAATTTTATAGTTACCAGTATCAGCGTGCATGAAAGGTTTTGCCAGTTCTTACAGACAGAATTTGGACCGCAGGAATCGTCCACAATTATAAAAAATACTGTGTGTGATACAACAGTCATAATCAATCAATCATTTAATCCATCAGTCTTTGTTTGTACAGCACCATTTCATCACAAGTTCTATTTCAACACTTTACGGAGCAATCTGAAGACAAACTCTTCATTGTATATATTTACATGTTTAAACAAATACACCTAATAAATATGAAAAGATGTAAACATACAGAGATTTATCCATCCAGGCAGAGATTAAAGGACTAAAAATAAGAATTTATGACAGAAATAAACCCATGGGTGCCCGTCTGTCCCCATCGGATTTGTCATGACTGTTACAAATCCACAGAATAATTTATTAAAGAAGAGAACATTTTCTGTTTCGGCTTCACACCTTTTACAGACACACAGGCCCAAAGTGAGGTAGAGACTTTAACAGTTCTGATGTCAGTGATAAAGAGTTCAGAAATATCCAATCGTCATGCACCCCCAGTCTGATGGATGACTGTGTTTGTATTTCGGTTCATGTTTCCCAGCCCTCCTGTCAGAACCTGCTGGTGTTTATTTGTGAAGGCAGAGCTTCTCACGCTGGTCATTCTGCCCCTTTACCTGTCACAGGTTCATCAGGGTGGGCGGCTACAAGCTGCTCAATCTGTGGCTCACGTACTCAAAGACGACCAACAACACGCCGCTGCTGCAGCTCATCCTGCTCACGCTGCAGAAACTGCCGCTCAAGGTGGACCACCTCAAACAGGTGAAGAGGTCACTCACAGGTCATCGTTCTTGTCTGCTCTGAGCTCTTAGGCTGCTGTCATGTTGTTCGATGCTGTGGGCTCTAATGTGTGGTTTTATGTTTCAGAATAACACAGCTAAGCTGGTGAAGCAGCTGAGTAAGAGTGCGGACACTGAAGGTAACCGAAGCATCCATTCTGTGCTCATTAACTGATCACATGACAATCACATGACAATCACATGATGTCCTGTCCTTTAATGTTCTAACCCTGAAGTTTCTAAATGAGGTTTGATAACCTTAACTCACCCAAAGTCATAAACTGAAGTAAATATTTTATGATCAAGCAGCCGTAAACAGATATATTCGTGGTATTTTTTAGAAAATTGAGTAAAATGTTCCATGGCTCAGTGCTTCGTCTGTTGGTGTTAATTGTTTGAGGAGGTTTTAGGATCTTTGTGAGTTTTTTAAACCCATTTTAATAACAGTTCAGCTAGATGCTGTAGCATTAATCAACATCATTTCTCTGCAGATTAGTTTATCATAGATATTAATGTTAATGTCAGACTGATCTCTCTGTCCATAGTTGGATTGATTATTCATCCACAGTAACTTTCTTTACAAACATAAACATGAGGACCCTCTGAATATGAGATACCACACCTCAGTGGGCTTAACTTTAATATATTTATATTCAGCAGGGACAAATGTGATCAGGGCATCACTGTTGTAGAGTGTCCTGAGATAAAACGACTGTAACATGATAACACAAGATAACGAATAAAGACTGATGAATTTACTGATTCATCATTTGAATTTTTTAAGTGATTAATTGATGGGAAAATTCAGCCCTGTCCCAAACACTGAGAAGTTTCATGAGATTTTGATTTTGATTATTCTCAAAGGTGTTAATATAAATCAGAGGCATGGATAGTTATCTGTTCTGATGCTTAAAGTTGTTTATCTAATGTAAAAGTCTCTTTGTTTGGATGTTGTGTGGTTGATCTTTTCAGACTTGAGGAAGCTGGCGGCCGTGCTGGTCGATGGCTGGATGGCGACGATTCGATCACAGAGCGTGTCGGGCAGCAGCAGCAGCAGCTCCCCTGCTGGTAAGAGCAGAGAACTGCACCTCTCACCGCTGTTACAGCTTGACAAGGTCGCACTGTTTCACTGTGTCTGTGTCCCTGTAGACAAGAAGAAGAAGAAGGAGGAGAGCCGAGCTCCTGTGAGGGAGGTGAAGGACGAGGAGAAGAAGAAGGAGAAACCCAAAGCTCATGCTCCCAGCCACGCAAAGATCCGCTCCATAGGTAACAACCACGACCACACTCTAGCTAACACCTGAGCACAGGTTAGACCACCATAATGAGAAATGTGTCTGTGTGAGCAGGTCTGGAGATGGAAACACCAAATCCCACCCCTCCAAAGAAGACCCCCACCCCCCCTCAGCTGGGAGACAAGTACAACATCAAGCCCCCGGTGCTCAAGAGGCCCAGGTATGCACATGCACACGTCAAACATGTTCACACCTGTGGCTGCGGACAGTACTGACATGCTCTGCCCCCCCCTCAGCTCGGGCCCCTCTGATGCCCCGCCCCTGGAAAAGAAGTACAAACCTCTGAACACGCCGTCGAACGCTGCCAAAGAAATCAAAGTGAAGATCATCCCGGCCCAGCGTGAGTTTACATTCACACATTCACAAATCTTCAAACTTTTGCAAACACATCCAACAAAGTGCTCACACCCCTCTGCCCCCCCCCCCCCCCACACAGCAATGGAGTGCACAGGCTTCCTGGATGCTCTTAACTCCGCCCCTGTACCTGGGATCAAGATCAAGAAGAAGAAACCAGGACCAGGTGGACCAACGGGGAGCAAAGTGGTGTCCCCGACTTCCAACAAGGTACGCACACCTGGAGTATAGTGAAGGGCCAGAGGTGCGAGGATGTGCTGATTGGCGAGTACAGTTTTTTGGGTTAAACACCAAACGGCGGTAAATGTTTGTTCCCATGCAGTCGTCCACAGAAACACACCGAGTTTAAGCTCTGCAGGAGTCACATCAGCTTCCCTCTTCAGCTGACTCACTGTCACACTGACTGGACAAACGCACTTTAAAGGGACAGGGTGTCGTGTTTCAACTAATTTATGGGCGAAAACCAACGTCTACATTCAGAAATATGTCCTCGTTTGTGTCAAACTGCCTCTGCCAACAATCTGACTCGTCCTCCTGAGTGAAGAATTCTTATCTGTATGAACACAGAACAGCTCAGTCCTACAGAGGCTTCATGTTCTCTTGGTCTAAAAAAAACTATAAACACCGAGAGGGACATAAAGCACCACGTAGCACAACAGGCTAGGGCTAAGGTGGCTAAGGCTAACGCGGCTAAGGCTAACGCGGCTAAGGCGTTTTCACTCAGAGCCAGTGTGGCTGAACAGAGGAGCTCAGAGAGATGCCTGACAGTAAGGACTCAATGCAGTTTGTTTGAAACATCAAACCTCTTCACCACAAAGAAAACTCTGAAGTGTTGGATGACATGTCGGCAGCTTTTAGGCACATCCAGGCTACCGTAGAGTTCAGCGGTGGTAAGGCCCATTTGAATAAGCAAAGCGCTAGAGTATGCTATTTGTTTTGAGTTTGAGCAGGAGATGGGAGAACAAACTGCACAGAGTGGCTTTAAGTGCAGCAGGAAACAGCTGATCTGAGGTCTGCACATGCTCAGTCCAGGCTGTGTCCTCGCAGTCATCTGTGTGAGACCTTAACAGAGCCTTCAAGAGCCCAGGAGCGACGGCGCTCTGCAATAATTTAATAATGTTGTCTCTGTAACACCGTCCAGCAGCCCGTGGCTCTGTGAAATCGGTGGCCTGTGGACCTCTTCCTGTCCCTCCTTTTCACAAGCTGTGGACCATTATTTACTTTTATAATTGTTACCTTGGATTTAAATTAAAGAAACATTATCTAAAAAATATAAGTATCAAAAATAAGTTGATGGGTAGAATATGTTCAGTTCTTTGTAGGAAATCAGAAATAAAATTAACTTTTTTGTCTTGAAACCTTTGAAATGCCTCACCAAACACTTTGTTAAAAACAGATCTCGGTTAGGCGTGTTGGGCTCACTCCGTGATTCAGGACAAACACCTGAGCTGCAGGTGTGATCACACCTCCATCACCCTCCCTGCTTTGTTTGGTAAAGCGTGTCCCCTCCTGTCTGTCCTCAGGCGAGTCCCTTTGACACCAAGCCGTCCTCCACCAAACCCTCCTCACCTGAGGCCGCCTCCACCACCGCTGCACCTGAAGACAACCCGGACCTGGAGCAGCCCGGGACCCCCGTCCCCTCGGAGGACCCTGACACCTCCGACCCCACAGGTGAGGTGGACGCTCAGCTGGATCAGAGCTTTAAGCAGCCCGGAGTCAGCTGATCAGGGTGCAGCAGGATATCTAAAGCTTATGCTCAGGACTCATCCTGAATGTTTTGTGTTTTATCATGCACTGGAGAGCTGATGCCTGCAGCAAAACAAAATGACGGCCAAGGTTAGTTCCACCAGGGTCAGCCTGACGGCTGCTCACTCCGTTCTCAGGTGAGAAGCCAAATGCTCTGAAAGGGAAGAAGAAGAGAAGAGGAGCAGCTGACCAAGAAAGGGAAGAAGAAGAAGACGGTGCACTGGGCCGAGGAGGAGCAGCTCAAACACTACTTCTACTTCGACCTGGACGAGACCGAGAGAGGTGAGGCGTTCACTTACCATAAGACAGACGTGAGGCGTTCACTGACAGTCAGACAGACTGATGCGTTCACTGACCGTCAGACAGACTGAGGCGTTCACTGACCGTCAGACAGACTGAGGCGTTCACTGACCGTCAGACAGACTGAGGCGTTCACTGACCGTCAGACAGACTGAGGCGTTCACTGACCGTCACACAGACTGAGGCGTTCAGTGACCGTCAGACAGACTGAGGCGTTCAGTGACCATCAGACAGACTGAGGCGTTCACTGACCGTCAGGCAGACTGAGGCGTTCACTGACCGTCAGACAGACTGAGGCGTTCAATGACCATCAGACAGAGGCATGACGCCAATCGACCAGACAGACAGACATCAGACAGACAGACAGACATGACTGAGACAGACGACGTCAGACAGAGACCATCAGACACAGACACTACACTGTTATTTGATTATTGTAAATAAAAATCATTACAGTCATTGGTTATCTCTAATATCTTAATATTATTAATAAAGATCATTTTAATCATTGATGTCTAATTTCTGATCCCTCAGTGAACGTAAATAAGATTAAGGACTTTGGCGAGGCGGCGAAGAGGGAGCTGATGATGGACCGGCAGACGTTTGAGATGGCTCGCCGTCTGTCACATGACACCATGGAGGAGAGGGTCCCCTGGAGCCCGCCTCGACCTCTGACCCTGACGGGCAGCCTGGTGACCCCGGGGGCAAACAGCACAGAAAAACTGACTCAGAGGGACCGAGAGATGGGAATCCTGCAGGAGATCTTCCTCAACAAGGAGAGGTGGGGATGCTGGAGTTATGACCATGTATGAAGGCTTCAGGTGGAGCATCAGGGACAATATTATAGATGTATCATCACATCTAAATGACATATTATAGATTTATTATCATATCTAAATAAAACATTTGAGATTTATTATCACATTTAGATAGATTGTATAGATTTATCATCACATTTAAATAAAATAAAGATTTAACATATTGAAATGAAATATATATTAACGTATTTCAATAAAATATTTATCGTATGTATAAAACAGATAATTTTATCATGGTTAAATAAAATATTCATCATATTTGAAAAAAATATCACATATTTATTATTATATTTAAATAAAAACATGTTAAATTTTAATATAAAGTTTCTATTTGTCATATCTAAATAAAATATTAGCTATTTATCATTAGGTGAGTGAAGTCTCAGATTTCTGCCTAGCAACAACATCAGGAGCCAAACTGATAGGCTGATTTTCTCTGATATTGAACCAATAATATTCTGACTCAAAGTGAAGGGGCGGAGCTTAATGTTTATAAATGTTTTGATAATGTTACTTATCAGATTATGATTTTATGTGAGTCCTAAATAGACTGAAACTCATTTAATAAAACTGTCAGTGCACTGATGATGTCACTTCCTGTTTTCACAGCGTACCTGACAGTCCGCACGAACCGGACCCCGAGCCGTATGAGCCCATGCCCCCACGCCTGATCCCGCTGGACGAGGTCAGGACACGCACACACACAGACACACACCGACACACACACACACACACAGGCTGAGTGACATTTTTAGGGTTTATCTGTTCCACTCTACATTGATTTTGTTGATCTTTGATTTGCTTCAGCAGAACTTGTGTTTCTTTGTCTGGAGCGTTAATGAGTCTCAGGATTAATGATCTGGTCAGGATGCCCTCAAATCCAAAGCTCAGTAAAACAGAATTTTGCCTCCTGGTGGCCCAAGCCAGTTCAAGTTGATGAAATCAGTTCATTTGTTTTCTCTGTTGCTGCAGAGAATCATCCCCCCCCCCCCGCTCCGTGTTTCTCCCCTGTGCGCGCCTCTTTCCCTCCTTTCTTTCTCTCAACCCAAGACTCTTTGCTTTCGTCTTTATCAGTAATATGGGCAGTCACTGTCATATAGGACTCCATTTGAAGAGACGCACACATCTGTTATCTTTATCTATTAACTTGGAAGCTTTTTCTTTTTTTCTCCCTCGTATTTTGCCGTTAGTGCATGCGTAATTGTGAGGCGCGCTGGCACTGAATATCCAGAAAAACATTGGAACCTGGATATTCATGGGACTCTTTCAGTGTTCCCACACAGAGTTTCATATTAACCACGTTGTTCACTACAACAAACACTTTTCCTGCTGGAACTTGGACGGCATCGCCAACTTCATAGTCGCGCGCCGATGGTTCTTCCTGTGTGCGCACCTCCTTTTTTTCTCTCAACACAAGACTCTTTCCTTTCCAGTCTTCATCAATGAAATGGGCAGTCACTGTCATATAGGGGTCCATTTGAAGAGACGTACACATCTGTTATCTTTATCTATTAACTCGGAAACTTTCTCTTTTTACTCCCTTGTATTTTGCCGTGAGGGCGTGCGTAATTGTCTGGCGCGCTGGCACTGAATATCCAGGTTCCAATGTTTTTCTTGGCCTTCCACGACACCAATGGGCCTCATACCCTCAGAAATAAAATAGTCAATTCCTTCTGTGATGTCGTTTTGGCATTTGGGTGTTTATATGAGGCATAAAATCCAGCGTGAGGGTGAGGGATCCCGCCGCTGCAGCGCAGGCAGAGCGCATGCAGTTATAAAACGAATACACGATTATTAGACTAGAATATTGAAATGTTCTTCAATAAAAATATTGACATGAACGATAAATACATTAAAATGGTGTTCTGAGACATGATGAGGGTGCTCAGAAAATACCCCCATTTCACTTGATACGTTTCTGATCAAATGAACTGCAGGGGGGAAAAAAAATTGACATATTTGGTCGACTGAGCACGCATCGATCAATTAGTCGACCAGTCGACTTGGACTTTACAGCCCTACTCTAGACATATGCAAACAAAGTTTAGTTTGTGGTTGATGTGAGGCAAGACTGGGGAGGCTGATTTTCTTGTCAAGGAAGGGAAAGCAAAAGACAAAAAATAGAGATAATAAATGAGCAGCAACAACCATAAACACCTCTGTGTATAGAGGTGTGAAAAAATAGCAGTATCGCAATATATCGCGATATTTTGACTCCCGATACAATATCGATATTTCAAATCTTAGTATCGATGTTTCTGTAAAAGAAAAAACTCATATTTTATGAGAGTTTGAAATAAAATACAACTTATAAACAGTGAGACAGTGATAAGAGAAATATATGAATTTTTTTACTTTTACTAACTGTTGTTCTGTCAGTAACTCAAAGCACTTTGTTCCTCATGTGTTCAGTTACAGTTTGAGCTGCACTGCAGGTTAGGATGCTTTCAATACTTTAAGGGGAAAATAACTTCTTTGCAACATTAATTTAAGTGACTTGATCCACTCTGTTTCAGGTTAAGTGTATTAATGTAACACTGCATTTGACATATTTCAATTACAATAAAATGGAAAGGTAACATATTCATTGCCTCTAGGTTTTACCTAGTTTACTGTATAATATTGCAGTATATCACAATATTGTGATATCGTGATATTATCGTGTCATGACCAAAGTATCGTGATACGTATCGTGAGGCTCTTGCCAATACTCACCCCTATCTGTGTATACATTCAAACCCATTAGAAACCACACATCACACACATGAACACACACAATTATCCATATTAACCTTCTGAGTCACATGATATGCAGGGGAGTGTAGCTTTTTGAAAAGCATGAACAAGAATGTTAATTACATGTTTTATATGATATGAAGAGAGGTTCAGGATTGTTCTAGTTCTTTTCCCCTTTGTAATACAGTTGGACTTTTTCTTTCATTTTGTTTTTAGGATATTTTTGTAGTTACAGTATCCATGTATTTCTAAGATGAGAGAGGTCTCTTAAACTCAACGGAAAGCCAAAGCAAATTTTGATTTGTGCAACTTTTCATGTCATTTGGAGTGTTTTTCCTTTAAGAGGTGAAGCATTAACAGTTTTGTATGTTTTTTTTATATTCAGCTTATATTTCCCATCCCTGCTAATAACATATGATGCTTACTGGGCCCAACAGGAAAGATAACACAGTAACATATTTTACAGCCCAATATTAATATTAACAATATTAAATAGGAAATAACTCTGTTAAAGTGTAGGACAGCCTCCTGACACTAGATGGCAGCACTCGACCATCTGACTGCGTCTTCTGCTTACATTTAAGAGTTTGTCCTTGTTACCTGACCATGATTTTTATTATCACTGATTTGAAACTAGACACATGATATTCTGAAAAGGATAATTTAGTCCAATATATATATATATATATATATATATATATATATACATATATATATATATATATATATATATATATATACATATATACATATATATATATATATATATATATATATATATTTATCAGCTGCTCACCACATTGCAATAAATCCTCATATGATAAATCGTCACCCCTTTATCTCAGTATGAGTCACATAAGCAGTGTGTTTATCCGTCTGGATCTTACGTGTAGATGCAGAATGGCTGTTTCTTTAGGTTTGTTTAAGGTGCATTTTCTTATTAGTTTAAAACTAAATGACACTGACCATCATTTGACCCACTTTCTCCTGAGCCAATATGAATATGAACTGCTCCTGTTCACAGGACCTGTCCATGATGGACGACAGTTATGTGGAGCAGATGGACACGACCTCACAGGGAGTGTCAACCATGATGCAGGAGAGCGCCAAGCTGCCCCCTGTCCTCGCCAACCTCATGAACCTGAACAACAGGAGCCCCCAGATCAACACCCCCAACACCCCCAACAACGCCCCCGCGGCTCCATCCGTCAACGTGCAGGAGCTGCTCTCATCCATCATGGTATTATTATATTATTAGTATATTAATGTAATATTTATTATTATATAAACGCACTGGAGCTGCTCTCATCCATCATGGTATTATTATATTAATGTAATATTTATTATTATATAAACGCCCAGGAGCTGCTCTTATCCATCATGGTGTTTTATTATATTAATATACTTATTATTATGCTCTGCCCTGGGGATTACTTATGTCATATATTTTAATGTAACCTGACATGTGGTCCACAGGGGGCGTCAGGCGCACAGTCCACGGAGGATCTGATCAAACAGCCTGATTTCTCTGACAAAATCAAACAGCTACTGGGCTCCCTGCAGCAGAGCCAGAACCAGAACCAGACCGGACCCCCACCAGGTAAGAAACCCTCCCTAGTATTAATCTTAACCAGGTAAACCTCCTCCCCTGGTTAATAAACCCCGCCCACATCCTCATCCTCATCCTCATCCTCATCCTCAGGTGACTGAGGTGCAGTGATGATGGTTCAGAGACAAAATAACAATCACTGATCAGATGTAAAGGGATTTATGTTTGCAATTTTACTGTCATAGTGATGTCATAATGGTGTCACAGTTATCAATCAGTCTTTATTTGCATAGCGCCAATTCATAACAAGTGTTATCTCAAGACACTTTACAATAGAGCAAAAGCTCTTCATTTTATGGATACACATATATGCATAGATACATATAAACATATATATGAGACACATATACACATATATACAAATATATACACCCAACATGAATCCATATAGCAAATCATGAATCCCTCCATCATGGTGATGAGAAAAAACCTTCTGTGTTATGTCATAGTGATGTCAGTTATGTCATAGTGATGTCATAATGGTGTCACAATTATGCCACGGTGATGTCATAGTGATGTCATAGTGATGTCACAGTGATGTCACAGTGATGTTAATGACTGCATGTCTGTCCTGTCTCTCTGCAGTGAACCCCAATCTGATGGGTCACAGTCCGAACATGAACAACATGAACATGCACATGCAGATGCCCATGAATGGGGGCTACCCCCCCAACAACCCCCCTGGAGGACCTCGCTTTAACCACCCCCCACCGCCCCATGGACATGGACCTCCTTTCAACGCAGGGGGTCCTCGCATGATGGGGCCACCTCCAGGCCAGGGCCGGGGAGACAACGGGAATTACTGGGGAGACGAGTCCATGAGGGGCGGACCCCCCAGGGGTGGTCACTTCCACAGAGGAGGGCGGGGCCGAGGAGGAGACCCAGGCTTCAGGGGACGGGGCCGAGGTGGACCCCGAGGAGGGCACAATAACATGAATGGTACAGAAAACTGGACGAGATTGTCATGATTTGAACCGTTATCGGTTATGTCAGTGGTGTCGAAGCTTTTTCTGTGAATGAGTGTTAAAAAAAAAAAAGGGAGTCAGGAGTGTAATAATGAGGGTGGAGTGAATGTGTTGACGTGTTTCCCTTAGTCATGTGGGCGTGGCAGGTGTGTTGGTGTCAGAGTGTGTTAGTACTTCATGTGTTATAATGTGCAATAACATGTTGACTGTGTGTTGTTTCAGGTTTTTTATGACATATTTATGTGTGTATTAATATAACGTGTTATTGACGTGTAATTAACGTATTAACGTGTCTTCCCACAGATATGTCCAAGCGGCCCGTGTGCCGTCACTTCATGATGAAGGGCAGCTGTCGGTACGAGAGTAACTGCGCGTTTTATCACCCCGGAGTCAACGGACCGCCCCTTCCCCCCAACCATCCTGCACACAGCCAGCATCCCCAGCACTAACACAAGGGGGCGCTGCAGCCTGAGGACAATCAAATGGACGCTGGAGGACGCTGCAGCTCGGGTGTCTGATATGGTGCCGTGTTCAGTGGGGTCAAATGCTCGCCGTCCGTGCCTCACCCGCCTAACATGCACCATGCTAAGTGAACCTTTTATCAGGAAAACGTGGACGCTGATCGCCAGTCTGCCTCATTCACCGTCTGTGACGACGCAGGAAGTGGATAAATTTAAGTGTAAACGGACCTTTGTGCTAAAGCGGCGTGGCGTGGTGCTGCGTCTCTCACAGGCTGTAGCCGTTTGTTGAATCAGCTGCTTTGTTAACGACGCTGGACCTCGTTAAGACCTGATGACGGTGACATCAAGTGTTTTCAAGTGTTTTTCTTTTTTAAACGGCGTCAGATGGTCGGACAGGAAGTAATCACTGACTGATGATTTCACACCTGAAGCACTTTTTTTCACAGAGCTCACCTACCAGGTGTGACTGTAGTTAATCTGATGTAAAGGAGGATTGTGCGAGTGTGTGTGTGTGTGTGTGTGTGTGTGTGTGTGTGTGTGTGTGTGTGCGAGTGTGTGCGATTCGTAAGAACATGAGGTGTTTAGAAGAAGTGGGCGTGGCCTCAGCGACTATATCTCCCCTCCCTCTGGTCTTTTATGGAATCATTATTTTCCAGCGACCATATTTGGAGGAGCTTTTGTGCTCCCATCCAAATATGGTCACTTCCACTGACCCTGCCTCTTGAAGCTCCTTCCTCTGGTTGCTGTGGTAGCTTCCTGTCAGTCAGCTGACCTCTGACCTCTTCTGAAGGGAACGTGATGGTCAGGTGATCCCTCTGTGGTCAAACGAATCTGTGCATGGAGGTTCATCTACGGCAGGTGAGGCTGTGCTGTGGTTCTGTGCCTCAGAGCTCCCGTTGTTGGAGGAGGGAGTTACATCACAGTTTACTGAAGCCCCTCCCCCTGCTCCATCCTGCCCCCGTCTGCAGGTGTCCATGACAGACGCCTTAGTGATCGTTTCTTCTGTGTTCCTCAATGTCTCCATGAAAAGGATAATTTAGTTCAAATATATATATATATATATATATATATATATATATATATATATATATATATATATATATAAAGTTGCATCAAATTTGATTTTTGCTAATATTTGGATGTTTTTTATTTCATCAGCACTGATGGTGATATTTCTGATCAAGAGCAAGAACAAAAATGGACGTGTCTTTCAGTATCACAGTATGAAAACATGAAGAACAGCTTTTAGCTCAGAAATGAAACCGTTAGTTTGTAAATGTTCCCCTGCAGTGAGGAGAGGAGCTTCAGTATCGTAGAGTCGATGTAACCGCTGGAAATATCTGCAGAAACGCTGAATATCAGACTGATAACAACCTGCTGAACCCTGGAGAGCACCTCTACTCTTATAGATCTACCTGTAGCTCAGGATCAGAGGAACATCTAATCTTATAGATCTACCTGTAGCTCAGAATCAGAGGAACATCTACTCCTATAGATCTACCTGTAGCTCAGGATCAGAGGAACATCTACTCTTATAGATCTACCTGTAGCTCAGATCAGGTCCAGATGAACCGCTTCAGTCTGAAGGCTCTGCCTGTATGACCCCACCTGAGTTCCTCTGGTGTAGAAGGTCCAGAGACCTACTAACATGTGATGATGACTGACAGGTACGCTGCCCCCTGCGGGGTAAAGAGGCCACGCCCCCTCAGAAACAGTGTGTTTGTGTGTGTGTGTGTGCGCGCTCGGTGTGAAGGTGCGTTTGTTTTCTGTGAAAACGTCGATCTGCGTCTCTTTGGGACTTTGGTGAACTTCCTCCATGTTTTTTTTTACTTTTGTTTCTGTAAGATTGTGAGCGCGCCGGCCCTTTAAGGCGCCCTCTGACCGTCAGGATGAACAGTAATGACATGTTTATATTCTGATGTTTTGTACTCGGTGTCATGAATAAATGTCAAATATGGTCAAACTAAGCTACGAGGAGTCTGTCAGTGATGTGGATCAGATCCAGAAGACCTTAAAGTGATATTCCGGGATTGAACAAGTTGGGTCCTATCACAAGGTTTAGGGCAGACATTACCCCTACAGCGGTGTTTCTGTGGAGCAGAAGCCCAGGGCGCTCGCAACAAACTCCCTCTTCCTGCTTCGGTTCTGCTCGTCTGCTGATTCCGCTGCAGTCAGACGGGGCCATATTTTACTTGACCAAAAACACAAATAAACGGACTCCCACCGAAAAAATCTGATATCGGTCTGCATTCACGCTTTATTTAGAGAATTTTCAGTGCGTTACTTTCACACAAAAACACCGCTAAATAAGGCTCTAGTTCGCATAGCGCCGTGAAACGGCCTCCGCTGCAGAGCCTCCGCTGCAGCGGAGGCTCTGCAGCCACAGCTCTGGCTGTGCAGCGGAGGCCGTATATTGTATATATAAAGATATATACAAAAAATGAATTACAATGAAAATAGAAGACCCCCCCCCCACAGCCTTCACACTCACCCACAGACATTTAGAGGAGATTCAAACAGAAAACAATCTTAAATTAAAATGAGGAAACGAGCTAAGAACAAAACAAAAACAATCATAAGAAATTAGCCAATACTAAAGGGAAAAGTAAAATTTAAAATGATCATATAGGTAATGTTTGCCTGCCTCTGCCTACAGTCATCAGATAAACTCAGCAGCTCTAAATTCTCCTGTGTGCTCGTTGTGATTGGTTTATTTTTACTGTGTCATGTTACATTAACTATTTTTGGACTAAGATTAGCACCTTATGACATTTTCCGAAGAAATGCATCCAAGGCAGGTCAGCAAAACAAAACACACCCTTTAAAGCCTGTTATATCATATTTACCTCCACCAAAGAGGTTATGTTTTTGGGAGTTTGTCTGTCTGTCTGTGAACAAAGTAACTCAAAAAGTTATGGATGGATTTTGATGAAATTTTCAGACAATGTTCAGCATGGGAAAAGGAAGAACTGATTCAATTTTGGCGTTGATCCGGATCAGCGTCTGGCCACCATGACGAAAAATGTGATTTTGTGGATAATTACTGAACTAAAATAGATATCATTATGAATCTAGTTGCTAATGGTATGTTTTCATGGTCAAGGAATCTAAATATTTACATGAAATAAAGGTAGGACTAATATTTATGGTGAAAATCACAATATGGGTGAGGACTGTGGCGCTGGCAGAGGTCTGCGCTCTCCAAGTGCTTTTCTGGTTGATAAATGCTTTTATGATACCTCTAATCAATAGGATCAACAAATTACAAAAAAATTATAAGAATACAACCAGATAAACGATAAAAATGTCCTCAAATGGACTTTAAGTTTCAAAAAACACCTACTGTATCAAATGAAATTAAAATAAATGTATAATGATACAATATTTTATGGAAATGTATTTTTTTAGGATTTCAAAACAAAGCAAAATAAAAATTGAGCCTCCAAAAATTAGACATTTTTAGTTATAGGCATGTTTTCAGGCTTTAAAGCAAAAATCTACAAATGGGCTTGTATGTATTGTAAGAAGAAAACAGGTGTGAGGCTGCTGAGAGCAGCAGTGGGCCTGAGGATGCCTCTGATACATGTTATTGGACACTCTTAATGAGGGAAGAAAAACAAATAAAATAGCAAATATATAGCTTCAAAAGAGATCAAACCAACATTTATATATTTTATCTCAAATAAAATGAAAAATCGGTTTAATGAGCATGGCACATAACTAAACCCAATATAAGCTTCTGGTTACTACGGAGCCCTGCTGGCGACATGTATAGAAAAATAATAATGCGTGGCTACGAGAAAATCATGCGTGGCCACGACATAGTTAATGCGTGGCCACGACAAAATTCACCTTTGGAATTGAGATCTGCCAGTTTTTGATATTTGCTTATAGTAAAAATGGGCCTCAAATGCCTGATTTTGATGTGCTCTCAATCAATAATGTTGCAGTAAAATTGTCTGGAAATTAGCAGTTATTTTTTCACGGTGCCACTGAACGCACCACCGTCATGCCTCCGTAACATTTGGCCTACCGTAAAATTTGGGCAAAGTGCGCAACAGAATTTGAAACCTGGATGGCGTGACCGCATTTATCCGAAGCACGGATGGTGAGACGGCAGTCATTTAGAGCAGCTGAATTTAGTGTCTCTTGCTAAGACTTACTCCATGCCTAATCGCAAGTGACTCAAGAATGTCATTGTATTTCATTCCCAAATTAAAATAAAGATCAATGTATTCAAAGTTGTCCATATTAAGAGGCTACAGTCTCTGTATTGCTCTGAAACTGGCAGATCTCAATACTAAAGGTGAATTTTGTCGTGGCCACGCATTAACTATGTCGTGGCCACGCATTATTTATCTCGTGGCCTCGCCTTACTTTCTCGTGGCCACGCATTATTATTTTTCTATACAATGTCACCAGCGGGGCTCCGTAGGTTACTGCACTGAAAGAATAAAGTGAAACAGTTTTTAAAGCACAAATATAAACACGTTATTTATTTATTTTTTTACTATGAATCATATTTTAATGCCTCATAAAGATATTTAGAGATACAATCATAGCAAAGGGATGTATTTAATGACTTCTGAAAAACAACACGTAATCTAAGGTGTGTGGAAATATTTTATACAAAAAGTGAATATCATTTTTTTTCTTCTTTTTAATGATAAGCGAGCTGAGGAGCTGCGTGTGGCCCTCTCCTGCATTAGAGGCCTGCAGCTGGTGACAGCAAACAAACCCTCCTGCGGGTGGCGCTGACATGCCTGCCTGTGCTCAGACGGGTGTGGTGTTGGTCGGGGTCACGGCGAAGGCCTCAGAGCAAACGCCGTGGCCTCTCCTTTGTTTACTCCGCCTGTTCTGGTCCTGCTGAGTCATCAGGACTTCAGTTAAAGGAACATTTCAACGTTTGTCTGAAGCAGGAAGTTACATCCTCCTCAAACCAACGGGAGTGTGAGAGCATCCGTGTAATCAGGGCGGGGCCGACTGCAGGTGCTCAGTGTGAAGAAGTCTGACAGCCCCGCCCCCTTGCAAATATTGACCCCGAGCAAACAGACGCTGATGATGTGAGCAAATACGGAGTAACATGAGGGAGTAGGGACAGATCAGCAAAGACCAGATCCTGCTCCACTGATCTGAACCCAGAGAGACTCTTACTGAAAAACCTGCACTTGATTCAGGCACGTAAGCTACACACAGGCCTAGAAAAACCTACACACAGGCCTAGAAAAAACCTACACACAGGCCTAGAAAAACCTACACACAGGCCTAGAAAAACCTACACACAGGCCTACAACAAACCTACACACAGGCCTAGAAAAACCTACACACAGGCCTACAACAAATCTACACACAGGCCTTGAAAAACCTACACACAGGCCTATAAAAACCTACACACAGGCCTAGAAAAACCTACGCACAAGCCTATAAAAAACCTACACACAGGCCTATATCAAAACCTAAATACAGGCCTATAACAAACTTAAATACAGGCCTATAACAAACCAAACCACAGGCCTATAACAAACCTCAATACAGGCCTATAACAAACCAAACCACAGGCCTATAAAAAACCTTATTACAGGCCTATAACAAACCTAAATACAGGCCTATAACAAACCAAACCACAAGCCTATAACAAACCACAGGCCTATAACAAACCGGAAGGCAATCCTAACAAAATGAGGCACAGGTGAGAGAACAGGTGAGAGAACAGTTGAATACAGGTGAGCGACAGGTGTGTTGTGTCACATGACGGGGTGGGAGAGACTGTAAGCCTGGACTCTGCTGTGTTCCTCCAGTCTGATCTGCAGATCATGTGGGATTTAGGCAGAGGCAGGTGACTCTGGCTCAGGTGAGACTAGAATCAGCTCAGAAGAGGACCAGAGGAGATGCTCGTCTGACGCTCTACTTCAGACTGTAATAACACGTTAGCTTATCAACAGTTTCTTTAACAATTTAATAAATAAGAAAAATGGACTTTCTATCGTCTGTCTATCCCCTAAACCCACAAACACCGAGCAACATACCAGCACATTCAAAACATTCACCATCACCTTCACACCAATTTACTCTGACATTTACACTCGTTTACTCCAACATTTACACCCATTTACTGTCATATTTTTTCCCATTTACTCTCACATACCCACTCATTCAATTTCATATTTTCACAAATTTATTCTCACATTTACACCTATTTACTCTCATATTTACATTCATTTACTTTCACTTTTTTACCCATTTACTCTCATATTTACACCCGTTTACTCTCACATCTTCACAAATGTACTCTCACATTCATATATCCATTTTCTCTCACATTTACACCATTTACTCTAACATTCCTACTCATTCGCTTTCATTTTTAAGCCCATTTACTCTCACATTTACGCCCATTTACTCTCATATTTACACCCATTAACTCTCACATTTACACCCATTTACTGTCACATTCCAACTCATTCCCTCTCATATTTACATTCATTTACTTTCACATTTTCACCCATTTACTCTCACATTTATATACCTATTTACTTCCACATTTTTGCCCATTTACTATCACGTTTACAACCATGTACTCTCATATTGGAAATATTTACTATCACATTTATATACCCATTTACTCTCACATTTACACTCATTCACCCTCACATTAAACCCCTTTTACTCTCACATTTACACCCATTTACTGTCATATTTTTTCCCATTTACTCTCACATACCCACTCATTCAATTTAATATTTTCACAAATTTATTCTCACATTTACACCTATTTACTCTCATATTTACATTCATTTACTTTCACTTTTTACCCATTTACTCTCATATTTACACCCATTTACACTCACATTTTCACCAATTTACTCTCACATTAACAACCATTCACTCTAAATTTTCACCCATTTAGTCTGACATTTACACCCATTTACTCTCACATTTTCACAAATGTACTCTCACATTTACACCCATTTACTCTCACATTTTCACAAATGTACTCTCACATTTACACCCATTTACTCTCACATTTCCACAAATGTACTCTCACATTTATATATCCATTTTCTCTCACATTTACACCATTTACTCTAACATTCCTACTCATTCACTCTCATATTTAAACCCATTTACTCTCACATTGTGCCCATTTACCGTCATATTTACACCCATTAACTCTCACGTTTACACCCATTTACTCTCAGGGCTTTAATTTCGTGGCGCAGCGCAGGGGGTGCAAGCCTGGCGCACCCCGCGCAGTGTTAATTTCGTCCGGCGCACCGCCGTGCGCTGCCAATTTGCCAATTTGGCAATTTGGTAGACCGTCTGCGCAGAGGTGGGTGTGACGGCAGGCGCACCAAGGGGAGGTGATGGTGCACCGGGGGAGGTGTCGGCAGATTCATGTTGGCGCAGCGACAATTTCGTGCCAAAAACAGTGCAGAAAGTGCGCTGAAAGCTCGGCAGTTGCAACCTGGTCTAACCTTGGCGCAGGGCGAAGCGCACCCTCCGCAGCTGTAATGTGGTGACAAGCGCACATGTGCACACGCCTCAGAGGCAGGTTTCCAGAGTGTCAGGCACATTATAATGCACTAAACAATCACAGCAATCACTATTTAATGTAACCCTCTGAACCAGCAGATACATTTATATCTATATTAATTGTCCCGTCACATCTGATGTCGGATTAAAGCCGTTTTTCATAATGGAAACTTAACCTGACAGCAGCTGGAAGTTTGATGCACATCTACAAGTCAACAATAAACAGCCTTAACATCTGATACAGAGTAAATATCTGGCTTCTCTCATTTCATTAAATTCAAAGAAAAAAAGGGGGAAAAAGACGAAGAAAAAGGAGAGAAAATAAATGTATGTCACTCAGGATTAACATGTTATTTCCCATATTCCTCCATTTTAGTCTTTATTTTTAACGTGCTCTAAAAAGATGGAGAGCATTATTGCAAGGAGGATGAGGAGGAGACACCGGGAGAATATACAGTTTATCACTAAAGGCTCTGCTATCTGGCGATGACAAACCAGGAGTGCAGGTGGATCACAAGCATTATGAATGGATAAGCCAGCTGTGGTGTAACTGTCTCTTATTTGTTTTACTCCTGTTAATGTCAAAGGAACAGATTACATCTGTCCCGGGAGCTGGCCCACACGGTGACGCGCCCCGCTGTCCATTCTCCTGCTGAAGGGACAGTGGCTCCACTGCTGGGTCTTTCCAGCACACTGTTTCCGCGGTGGCGGGGATAATTCAGACCAATCAGACGCTGCGCCTCAGCCGCAGCGCATTTAAAGGCGAGGAGATGCGCTCATTTGATTAGTGAAAACAGCGATCGGCTGTGATAATCCCACTCACGTCTATTCTCCTCCTATTCTGACATTTGCGCGGAGAGGCAGAGACGTGGGCGTGGACGCGCAACCTCTGCGCCCCTGTGCGCCATGAGTGCGCCTCTCTTGGCACTGCAGGAAACTTGCAAAGTGCGCAGGTCATACCCAGTCCGCGCGGCAAAGGCCTGCGCAGGCAGGTGCGCCTGCGCTTGTGCCTGGTCTACGAAATTAGAGCCCTCACACTTTCACTCATTTATTCCCACATTTATATACCCATTTGCTCTCATATTTGCACTAATTTACTCCCACATTCCCACTCATCAACTCTCACATTTATCCCCATTTACTCTCAAATGTACACCTATTTACTCTCACATTCACACATGTTTTAAGTTTTGATGTGGGTTGTCTATCAGTATCAGTTTAACACACTCACTTTCGTACAAATTTACACATGTAGCACTTTGCAGCATTTTGGACATCTTGGCTTCAGGTGTCTTGGTCAAGAACACAAAGACATCTGATAGTCTGTGTTTGAACCCTTGACCTACAGATTGAAGGCAGAGTAAACTTCCAGACTGAGCCACTGAGGTCCCAGTATGAAGGTTAAGAGATTATTCTCTCTAGTAAACTTTTATCAGCTATGAAACTTTATTTTCATGTTAGATGATTGTTGATTGATCGATTGATTGACATTTATTTTGAACATGAGGTTAAAGTAAAATCACTGTCAAAGACAGAAAAATACAAAACAAACAGACATCGAATGACTTATTCAAAGGGAGTGGGATGAAGTAAAAACGCATTAATTCCCACCCCTTTACCAAACAATTATTTACAAACAAATGCAGATGTTATGCACCTACTGTACACATACTCATAGACAACTATGTCCATGCACCCTTATTTCAGGCTTGGGCATTGCAACAGAAAACTTCCATACATAATAGTAATTATAATTTCACACAGATATACAGAATTCTCATACCATCACTATTTTTTAATAATAACCATATAATATCAGACTATTTAATTCTCTTTATTATGGTATCTTGCAAAAATCATCATTTTGTACATTTTTTAAAACTTGTTTTTACTTGAACATTTCTTCATTTCCTCTCTTAAACTGTTCCATATGCTCACCCCGATAACAGATACACAGAAGTTTTTAATGTTTGTGCGTCTACTTAATATTTTAAAGTTGTCTTCACCTCTCAGATTGTAACCTCCTTCACTGTTACAAAACAGACTTTGAATGTTTTCTGGTAATTGATTGTTCTTGCCTTGTGCTTTATTATTACCGTCTGGTAAGAAACAATGTTGAGGAATTTTAGTAATCTTGACTTTAGAAATAGCTGGTGGGTATGTTCCCTATAGTCGACCTTATGTGTGGTTCTTGTTGCTTTCTTCTGTAAAGTGATTAGTGACTGTAATGTAGTTGTGTAGTTGTTTCCCCAAACCTCAGCACAGTACATGAAGTATGGCAGAACTAAAGAACAGTAGTGTGTGAAGTGACTTGGAATCCAGGATATGTTTTACCTTGTTTATAACTGCAATGCTTTTTGAAACCTTGGACTGTACATTATATGCTCTGCAGTAGTTCAGTCCAGGTCTGGAGGAGTGATTTCAAGATTGTGTGCTGATGCAGGAGCAGGAATCAAACCCCAAAGACAACTGACCCTACCACTGATGCACTGCTGTTGCTGATGGAGTTGGAATAGGACAGTCCGGCTCAAATTAGGACTCCTGGTTACCCTTCAAAACAGCTGAACCAAAGCAATCAGCCTCATTGGAAACATTTATGATGCTTAGACTTCACATCTGTTTGAAATATGTAAATCCACCTATGCCATCCAAAAAATAAAAACTACAGCTATGGCTAAAATACTAAAAAACATACATGTCAGTGCCGTCAGTTTAACAAATTACTAAATGAACAAATGAAAACACATTGAGTAATTACAGTCATTTATATTTGTAAAGCTGAACCTTCAGTTATATTAAAATGAATGTCATAAAAATCAAAGAAATTATTTCCATTTTAACCATCAGGCAGTGTTTAATCAGTGTCGGTGTGCAGACTCAAACATCTGTCAGCTCTGAGTCAATATGTTGACTTTACAGGTAAGACTTCACCTTCACGCCCTCAGCCAATCACAGACAGACTCATCATCATCAGCCCGCCCTCTCCAGGTATACGCTGATCTGTCCTTGGACTCCATCCAAAACATCTAATGTGACATGTACCAAAGATCAGGAGGATCAAATAATCACAGAAAGACGGATGAATCAAAAAACAGTGATAATTAATCCTAAATAAGAGTTAAAAAACAGGACTAAAGGAGAAAACAATCATCAATATAAGAGCGATTTATCACCATAAAAGATAATAGATCATCAATATAAGAGCAATCCTTCATCAATAAAAAATAGTACAATAAAAATACTGGATTGATAGATAATCAACATAGGAGTGATACAATCATCAATATAAGACTGATAATTCAAATTATATTAATAATCATAAATATATTAGGGATGGATCATCAATAAAAAGTTAGAACCAAACAATACAAAAGTAAAAAAAAACATCAGAAATCCTCAAGATTAGAGTAACTTGTCATTATAAGACTGACTTATATGAATGAATGATCATCAAAACAAGTCTAATAAAGTGGTTTTAAACAGCAAATACATAAAAAATTAAACATCATCAATAAATGAGTGACAAATAGTATCAGAATGATGAATCACCTTTTAAATAGTGTAGGATCATTGCTATCATAGGGATGAATCATCAAGACAGGAGTTAAAAATGATCAATATTAAAGGGCTGAACTTATCAAAATAAAAGTGATGAATCATAAACATAAGAGCAATTTACCATCAGTTTAAGGTAAAAAATCTTGAATGTATTAGTGAAAGAGAATATTGAAAAAAGAGATGAATCATCGATATAAGCATTTGAAATAAGCAACACGATTGATAAATCATCAACAAGAAAGAGTGACGAAGCATCAATAAGAGTTTTACATCATCAGTTTACGAGTGATGAATCATCAATATTTAAGGGATGAATCATCAATATTTAAGGGATGATTCACCAATATTTAAGGGATGAATCATCAATATTAGAATGATGAATCATCAATTAGAGACTTTGAAATCATCAATTAAAGAGCGATGAATCATCAATTTAAGACTGATCAATCACCAATATTTAAGAGCTGAATCGTCATAATAAGAGCTTATGATGATTAGTAAAATGTGTCATCATAAGAAAGATATGTGTAGAATCATCCATGAACAAGAGTTATGAATCATCAATATTTAGGATGAATCAAAAACAATGATCAAATCCTCAAGTGGTTAAAACAACAAAAATTAATCATCAATATTTAAATGAATCATCAATATAAGCTATAGATAATCATCAATATTTAAGGGATGAATCATCCACTAAAAGAGATTAAGTCATCAATATTTAAGGGATGAATCATGAAAATAAGAGTGATGAATCATCAACTTAAGTGCTTGGATACATTGTTAAAAACTGATAAATCATCAATAAAAGAGTGATGAATCATCAATATTAAGGGGGAAGAATCTTTTTTCAAGAGTGATGAATATTTAAGGGATGAATCATCAATATTTAAGGGATGACTTCTTCAATATAAGAGTAATGAATCTTTAATATTTCAGAATTGATGTCATCAATTTAAGAGTGATGAATCATCAGTATTGAAGGGATTAATAATCAATTTCAGAGCAACGATACTTTAATATTTCAGGTGATGAATCATCAACAGAAGAGTTTCAGTGATGAATACATCAATCTAAATAGGGTGAATCATCAATATTTCAGGGATGAATCATCAATATAAGAGTGATGAATCATCAATTTTTAAGGGATTCAACTTTTATATAAGAGTGATTAATCATCAATATTTAAGGGATAAATAATCAATAAAAGAGTGGTGAATCATCAATATTTAAGGGGGAATCATCAACAAAAGAGTGACTAATCATCAATATTTAAGGGATGAATCATCAACAAAAGAGAGATTAATCATCAATATTTAAGGGATGAATCATCAACAAAAGAGAGATTAATCATCAATATTTAAGGGATGAATCATCAACAAAAGAGAGATTAATCATCAATATTTAAGGGATGAATCATCAATATAAGAGTGATTACTCATCAATATTTGAGGGATGAATCATCAACAAAAGAGAGATTAATCATCAATATTTAAGGGATGAATCATCAACAAAAGGGAGATAAATCATCAATATTTAAGGGATGAATCATCAAATAAAAAGTGATGAATCGTCCATATTTAAGGGATTGAACTTTTATATAAGAGTGATTAATCATCAATATTTAAGGGATGACTTCTTCAATATAAGAGTGATGAATCGTCAATATTAAAGGGATGAATCATCAACAAAAGAGTGATTAATCATCAATATTTAAGGGATGAATCATCAACATTTAAGGGACGAATCATCAACAAAAGAGTGACTAATCATCAATATTTAAGGGATGAATCATCAATATTTAAGGGATGACTTCTTCAATATAAGAGTGATGAATCATCAGTTTTTAAGGGATTCAACTTTTATATAAGAGTGATGAATCGTCAATATTTAAGGGATGAATCATCAATAAAAGAGTGATTAATCATCAATATTTTAGGGATGAATCTTCAATAAAAAAGTGATGAATCGTCAATTTTTAAGGGATTCAACTTTTATATAAGAGTGATGGATCGTCAATATTTAAGGGATGAATCATCAATATTTGAGGGATGAATCATCAATTAAAAGAGTGACTAATCATCAATATTTAAGGGATGAATCATAATGAAAGAGTGATTAATCATCAATATTTAAGGGATGAATCATCAATGAAAGAGTGATGAATCATCAATATTTAAGGGATGATTCATCAATAAAAGAGAGATTAATCATCAATATTTAAGGGATGAATCATCAATAAAATAGAGTTTAATCATCAATATTTAAGGTATGAATCATCAATGAAAGAGTGATTAATCATCAATATTTAATGGCTGAATCATCAATATTTAAGGGATGAATCATCAATAAAAGAGAGATTAATCATCAATATTTGACGGATGAATCATCAATAAAAGAGTGACTAATCATCAATATTTAAGGGATGAATCATCAATGATAGAGAGATTAATCATCAATATTTAAGGGATGAATCATCAATAAAAGAGTGATGAATCATCCATGAAAGAGTGATTTATCATCAATATTTGAGGGATGAATCATCAATTAAAAGAGTGACTAATCATCAATATATAAAGGATTAATCATCCATGAAAGAGTGATTTATCATCAATATTTAATGGATGAATCATCAATAAAAGAGTGATTAATCATCAATATTTAAGGGATGAATCATCAATGATAGAGAGATTAATCATCAATATTTAAGGGATGAATCATCAATAAAAGAGTGATGAATCATCAATATTTAAGGGCTGAATCATCAATATTTAAGGGATGAATCATCAATAAAAGAGTGATTAATCATCAATATTTAAGGGATGAATCATCAATATTTAAGGGCTGAATCATCAATATTTAAGGGATGAATCATCAATTTTTGATGGATGAATCATCAATAAAAGAGTGATTAATCATCAATATTTAATGGCTGAATCATCAATATTTAAGGGATGAATCATCAATAAAAGAGAGATGAATCATCAATAAAAGAGTGATGAATCATCAATAAAAGAGTGACTAATCATCAATATTTAAGGGATGAATCATCAATATTTAAGGGCTGAATCATCAATATTTAAGGGATGAATCATCAATATTTAAGGGATGAATCATCAATAAAAGAGTGATGAATCATCAATATTTAAGGGATGAATCATCAATATTTAAGGAATAAATCATCAATGAAAGAGTAATTAATCATCAATATTTAAGGGATGAATCATCAATATTTAAGGGCTGAATCATCAATATTTAAGGGATGAATCATCAATATTTAAGGGATGAATCATCAATGAAAGAGTGATGAATCATCAATATTTAAGGGCTGAATCTTCAACAAAAGAGAGATTACTCATCAATATTTAAGGGATGAATCATCAACAAAAGGGAGATAAATCATCAATATTTAAGGGATGAATCATCAATTAAAAAGTGATGAATCATCCATATTTAAGGGATGAATCATCAATATTTAAGGGCTGAATCATCAATATTTAAGGGATGAATCATCAATGAAAGAGTGATGAATCATCAATATTTAAGGGCTGAATCTTCAACAAAAGAGAGATTACTCATCAATATTTAAGGGATGAATCATCAACAAAAGAGAGATTAATCATCAATATTTAAGGGATGAATCATCAACAAAAGAGAGATTAATCATCAATATTTAAGGGATGAATCATCAACAAAAGAGAGATTAATCATCAATATTTAAGGGATGAATCATCAATATAAGAGTGATTACTCATCAATATTTGAGGGATGAATCATCAACAAAAGAGAGATTAATCATCAATATTTAAGGGATGAATCATCAATTGTCAAATTTAGGGATGAATCATCAATATTTGAGGGATGAATCATCAATTAAAAAGAGTGATGAATCATCAATATTTAAGGGATGAATCATAATGAAAGAGTGATTAATCATCAATATTTAAGGGATGAATCATCAATGAAAGAGTGATGAATCATCAATATTTAAGGTATGAATCATCAATGAAAGAGTGATTAATCATCAGTATTGAAGGGATTAATCATCAATTTCAGAGCAACGATACTTTAATATTTCAGGTGATGAATCATCAACATAAGAGTTTCATTGATGAATACATCAATCTAAATAGGGTGAATCATCAATATTTCCGGGATGCATCATCAATATAAGAGTGACTAATCATCAATATTTAAGGGATGAATCATCATCAAAAGAGTGACTAATCATCAATATTTAAGGGTTGAATCATCAATAAAAGAGTGATTAATCATCAATATATAAGGGATTAATCATCCATGAAAGAGTGATTAATCATTAATATTTAAGGGATTCAATCATAATAAATGAGTGATGAATAGTCAATATTTAAGGGATGAATCATCAATATTTGAGGGATGAATCATCAATTAAAAGAGTGACTAATCATCAATATTTAAGGGATGAATCATCAATATTTAAGGGTTGAATCATCAATAAAAGAGTGATTAATCATCAATATATAAGGGATTAATCATCTATGAAAGAGTGATTAATCATCAATATTTAAGGGATGAATCATCAATAAAAGAGTGATTAATCATCAATATATAAGGGATTAATCATCCATGAAAGAGTGATTAATCATCAATATTTAAGGGATGAATCATCAATAAATGAGAGATTAATCATCAATATTTAAGGGATGATTCATCAATAAAAGAGTGATTAATCATCAATATATAAGGGATTAATCATCCATGAAAGAGTGATTTATCATCAATATTTAATGGATGAATCATCAATAAAAGAGTGATTAATCATCAATATATAAGGGATTAATCATCCATGAAAGAGTGATTTATCATCAATATTTAATGGATGAATCATCAATATTTGAATCATCAATAAAAGAGTGATTAATCATCAATATTTAAGGGATGATTCATCAATAAAAGAGAGATTAATCATCAATATTTAAGGGATGAATCATCAATAAAATAGAGTTTAATCATCAATATTTAAGGTATGAATCATCAATGAAAGAGTGATTAATCCTCAATATTTAAGGGCTGAATCATCAATATTTAAGGTATGAATCATCAATGAAAGAGTGATTAATCATCAATATTTAATGGCTGAATCATCAATATTTAAGGGATGAATCATCAATAAAAGAGAGATTAATCATCAATATTTGACGGATGAATCATCAATAAAAGAGTGACTAATCATCAATATTTAAGGGATGAATCATCAATGATAGAGAGATTAATCATCAATATTTAAGGGCTGAATCATCAATAAAAGAGTGATGAATCATCAATATTCAAGGGCTGAATCATCAATATTTATAGGATGAATCATTAATAAAAGAGTGATTAATCATCAGTGTTTAAGGGATGAATCATCAATATTTAAGGGCTGAATCATCAATATTTAAGGGATGAATCATCAATATTTAAGGGATGAATCATCAATAAAAGAGTGACTAATCATCAATATTTAAGGGATGAATCATCAATGATAGAGAGATTAATCATCAATATTTAAGGGATGAATCATCAATAAAAGAGTGATGAATCATCAATATTTAAGGGATGAATCATCAATATTTAAGGGCTGAATCATCAATATTTAAGGGATGAATCATCAATTTTTGATGGATGAATCATCAATAAAAGAGTGATGAATCGTCAATATTTAAGGGATGAATCTTAACGAAAGAGAGATTAATCATCAATATTTAAGGGATGAATCATCAATAAAAGAGTGATGAATCATCTATATTTAAGGGATGAATCATCAATATTTAAGGGCTGAATCATCAATATTTAAGGGATGAATCATCAATATTTAAGGGATGAATCATCAATAAAAGAGTGATGAATCATCAATATTTAAGGGATGAATCATCAATATTTAAGGGATAAATCATCAATGAAAGAGTAATTAATCATCAATATTTAAGGGCTGAATCATCAATATTTAAGGGATGAATCATCAATATTTAAGGGATGAATCATCAATGAAAGAGTGATGAATCATCAATATTTAAGGGCTGAATCTTCAATATTTAAAGGATGAATCATCAATAAAAGAGTGATTAATCATCAATATTTAAGGGATGAATTATCAATATTTAAGGGATGAATCATCAATATTTAAGGGATGACTTCTTCAATATAAGAGTGATGAATCGTCAATGTTTCAGAATTGATATCATCAATTTAAGAGTGATGAATCATCAGTATTGAAGGGATTAATCATCAATTTCAGAGCAACGATACTTTAATATTTCAGGTGATGAATCATCAACATAAGAGTTTCATTGATGAATACATCAATCTAAACAGGGTGAATCATCAATATTTCCAGGATGCATCATCAATATAAGAGTGATGAATCATCAATATTCAAGGGATGAATAATCAATTAAAGAGTGATTAATCATCAATATTTAAGGGCTGAATCATCTATATTTAAGGGATGACTTCTTCAATATAAGAGTGATGAATCATCCATATTTAAGGGATGAATCATCAATTTAAGAGTGATTAATCATCAATATTTTAGGGATGAATCATCAATAAAAAAGTGATGAATTGTCAATATTTAAGGGATTCAACTTTTATATAAGAGTGATTAATCATCAAAATTTAAGGGATGACTTCTTCAACATAAGAGTGATGAATCATCAATTTTTAAGGGATTCAACTTTTCTATAAGAGTGATTAATCATCAATATTTTAGGGATTCAACTTTTATATAAGAGTGATTAATCATCAATATTTAAGGGATGAATCATCAATATAAGAGTGATGAATCATCAATTTTTAAGGGATTCAACTTTTATATAAGAGTGATTAATCATCAATATTTTAGGGATGAATTATCAGCAAAAGAGTGACTAATCATCAATATTTTAGGGATTCAACTTTTATATAAGTGATTAATCATCAATATTTAAGGGATGACTTCTTCAATATAAGAATGATGAAGCATCTTTATTTAAGGGATGAATCATCAATAAAAGAGTGATTAATCATCAATATTTAAGGGATGAATCATCAATATAAGAGTGATGAATCATCAATTTTCAGGGATTCAACTTTTATATAAGAGTGATTAATCATCAATATTTAAGGGATGACTTCTTCAATATAAGAATGATTAATCATCAATATTCAAGGGATGAATCGTCAATAAAAGAGTGATTAATCATCAACATTTAAGGGATGAATCATCAATTTAAGAATGATGAATCATCAATATTTAAGTGCTGAATCATCAATAAAAGAGTGATTAATCATCAATATTTAAGGGATGAATCATCAATATTTAAGGGCTCAATCATCAAAATTTGAGGGATGAATCATCAATATTTAAGGGCTGAATCATCAATATTTAAGGGATGACTTCTTCAATATAAGAGTAATGAAATGTCAATATTTCAGAATTTATGTCATCAATTTAAGAGTGATGAATCAGCAGTATTGAAGGGATTAATAATCAATTTCAGAGCAACGATACTTTAATATTTCAGGTGATGAATCATCAACATAAGAGTTTTATTGATGAATACATCCATCTAAATAGGGTGAATCATCAATATTTCAGGGAAGAATCATCAATATAAGAGTGATTTATCACCAATATTTAAGGGATTCAACTTTTATATAAGAGTGATAAATCATCAATATTTAAGGAATGAATCGTCAATCTTAAAGGGATGACTCCATCAAAATAAGAGTGATGAATCATCAATATTGAAGGGATGAATAATTGATATAAGAGTGATGAATCATCAATATTTAAGGGATGTTTAAACTGCTGTGGCTGCTCTATGTTCCCTTCCCGCCTGCCCCACCTATCCTTTGTTTTTAATGCAACACAACATTCACTTTTCTGGGGCAGGCAGGGAGAGGAGGGGTTGGTGGACCCCTGATCGACCTGTTTTTCCCCAGTTTTAATGCACCACATTACACTTAACTGCACTTAGTTACGGTGAAGGGATATTGGGTCTTGTCTGGGAACAAGTTACAGAATAACGAGGGGGGTGGGGGGTTGGTGGTATAGAGTCTGTCACTAGCATAGGCTTGGTACTGCTGTGGGGGTTGGGCCTCACTGGCTATGACGGACTTGGAGAACACGCAGCCCAATAATACTTTAATGTCACCACAGCATACGGATGGGAGAAATATTTGTACGAGGTGTAATAATTTTTTGAAGTTTCACTTCGGCCCGTCCAGATGAATGGGGGAGACGGAAATTTGACCTATACTGCAGCCAGTCACCAGGGGGAGCAGTTTTCGTGGAGGCTTCAATTTGAGCCCAGCATCACGGCGTCCATGTTTTTTACAGTCTATGCCTCTGACCTGCCATGGGGGGGTGGGGGTGGCTGGGTACTGGGGGCGGGGTGGCTTGGGGCCGGGTGGACGGGTGGTCGGGGAGGGCGGGTACTGTCCGCAGGGGCTGCCGCCCTGGGCCCTGGGTGCTGTCCTTTGTGTCGGTGGGGAGGCGGGTCTATGCCCCCCTTGTGTCCTTGGCTGTCCCTGGGCCTGGAAGTTTGGGGACCGTGTGGGGGGTCTCGGGTGCCCTGGTGGCCCGGGGGGCGCCCGTGGCCATGTTTTCCCTGGGTTTGGGTAGCTACTTGGGTATTCGGTGACCACCTTACATGCATGCGTATACAGATACTCAAGCTCCTGTTGAGACTAACTAAGAGACATGATAGATCCAGTCAGAACATGCTGAGTCGGGTACTCTTACACATCTTCTCACATCCTGTGATGCATGCCATGCCATCTCTTATCCATGTAGGCCCACACTCCCCCTACTATCAAGACCCCACATTTCTGGCGTTCCTGGTTTCTTACAGCCTTAACTTCCTGTATGGACTTAAATTAGCACAGCACTTGAACTGCTATCTCAAATCAATAACAGTAGACGTTTGTCCTCCCTTCCGTTTGTCTTGTCACGTCCTGTCGGTCACTATTTCCCCTTCTTTCACACTGTGGTGTGGCACGGCCCTCCCCTTCAGCTCACATCAGGGGTTAAATGAAGTTTAAAATGATGGAGTAGCCTACGGGGAGGGCTGGTGATGGTCTCTATAGCATTTAATCATATTCACATATCTCTGACTGCTACAAAAAATGCATTGATCTTCAATATGCATTTTTTCATAAATAAATCATCAATATTGAAGGGATGTATGGTCTATATAAGAGTGATGAATCAACAATATATAAGGGATGACTTCTACAACATAAGAGTGATGAATCATCAATATTTAAGGGATGACTTCTACAATATAAGAGTGATGACTCATCAATATTTAAGGGATGACTTCTACAATATAAGAGTGATGAATCATCAATATTTAAGGGATGACTTCTACAATATGAGTGATGAATCATAAATATTCTTCAATGAATGAATGAACTGAGTGATGAATCATCAATGATAAAACCCATCATGATTAGAAAGATAAAAAAAATCTAAGACATTAAAATCGTTAGTGAAAAATTTACCAATGTAAGAGTAACTTATTATCAGTGTAAGGTTGAGTCATCAATATCAGGTGAATAATAAAATAACACTGATTAATCAAATGTTCAGGCTTTTAGCTTTAGTTTAAGAATGTAAGCTACAGGATTAGGTCTTAAGATTTAAGCTAAGGCTTTTTGCTGTAGCTAGGAGTGCTGTTAGCTTTCAGATAAGATGGTTAGCAGTCGGGTAATGGAATTAGCAGGAGGTTAGAGCTTGTATCTTTAGGATACAATAGCTAGCAAAATGTTAAGGGAGTTAGCAGTAAGTGAAGGCCGTTAGCTGTAGGATAAGGTAGTTATCAGTTGGTCAAGGCAGTTAGCAATAGGTTTAGGCTGTTTGCCTTAGCATTAGGTAGTTAGTCCTAGAATAGGGCTGTTAGCTTTAGCATGAGGTAGCTAGGGTAAGTAGTTGGTTAAGGCAGTTATTAGTAGGTTACAGCTGTTTGCTCTTGGTTATAACAGTTAGCTATGCTGATAACATTAGTTATGCTGAAATGTTTTGGCTAAAACTACTGCCAATGAACTTTGTGTCTCCATGGTAACCAAACACCATTTGAACTGAAGTCAAATTACTAATTCACACAGGGTTTGCTTCAATGGTCCAACATTATTGTAAACAAAACTTTGGCATCTTCAGGGCCACGGGGCGTTGCTGGGGATGGGGTGGGGTAAGGCGGAGTGGGGCAGGGATGGGGTTAGGGGGAAAGGGGTGGGGCCATGGGGAGCAGGTGTGTAAATAGGGCCAGGTGACAGTGAAGCGACAGCAGATCTCAGAGCTGTGGTCGACTTTCACTCTCCGTGATCCTTCAGCAGGTAAGAAGTAGGAGGCAGGGTGTTTCCTCACAGGCCACCGTAATGTTTACTCATTTTACCTCCAACATTTTTCCTGTGACTGTTTCTCACCTCAGACTTTGAGCTGTCTCACCTGTTCCAGTTCATCCTCCACAATGATCAGAACCGTGTCCCTCCTTCTCGTGCTCGGGGCCATCTGCTCCACCTTCGCCGCCGGAGATAAAAAATACATCCCAAAGGGGGGGAAGAGGGTCCCTGTGACGCTGTCCAGAGGTGAGAGACATCACAATTATTTGATCCATGCAGGGCAGAGAGGTTCAAATACTCGAGTATTTATCATCAGGGTGGAGCACCTTGTGTTTTGGAGTTTCTCATCAATGTGGTGCTGATGGTCTAGAGCTGGGAGCCTCTTGCTGAGGCTCTCACCCAGTCGTTAGCCTGGGTTTGATTTCCAGAAACTGTTGGATGATTCCTGCGCTGCAGGTGCTACAGCAGTGAGGGACTGGTTGTGTTACGATGGTATCTGCAAAACACTTTGTGACTGACTCCAATGTCTGGGACTTCCCGACATTTCTAGTTGTATGTCTACTTTTCAATGTGTGGACTCTGTCATTCGACCCGTAGTCCTCCACTCTGCGGCCTCATGGCAGACATGGTCCTTCACAGCCCTCATATCGGCTCTTAACCTGACGACAGCTAATTCCCTCATCATCACGACTGTTGGTCAATACAATGTGAGGCACTGGTGTTTACAGTAGTATTGATGTTATTACACAGGCATGAGTCCAAAAGTGGGTTGGCATTTAGCTCTTTCGTGGCTCCAAGGCAAACAGTAAATGGGATTTGGGACGCATGTATACGTGGCTGTAAAATTATTATAATTTAATGCATCTGATGTTGCCCGCTTTGAAATAGTAAAGGATTGCTGTGTGTTTAAAAGGATGGTTGCTTGCAAACTGCTAACAAGGACTACAAAAGTGGCCTGAATTAATCATCAGCAATGATCATGGAGCCCTCAGAATAACTCCAGAGGCTTTATAGAGAACCAGTGCCATCTTAACGTCTGCGAGGACTTACAAACATACATTATCCTGGCACCGCTCTAATGGTGCTACAGCTTTTGTTAAGAGAAGAGCTGTTTATATGAGAGTATTTTCTGTTAAACTGATATTATAGTGCTGTGTTTTTGGTCTTTTCACAAATATATCAACTTAAAGATGAAATGTGACCACAGCATTTCCTACCGGAGCACTGACACAGCTCTGTTTATCTTTATGAAGAAAACTAACTAATAGCAGCATTAATAGGTGCTAACAGGTGTATGTGTGTTTCTGCAGGTTGGGGTGATCAGCTGTTGTGGGTTCAGACCTACGAGGAGGCTCTACACTTGTCACGTTCACAGTGAGTATCAACCCGTTGAAGTCAAAGCAGGTGCATTTACAGGCTAACCCTAGCAGTGCCCACAACCTCAGCTTCAGCAGCAACACTGAAATGTGTCAAAAAAGAAGGGTCTGCACATTAAACCAGTAATGTAGGTCACACACCCAGTGGACCAGTGGTTCTTTATGTATGTACAAATATCAACGCTGTATATTTAAATATGTATTTACTGACAGCATGGTGGATTTCCATTAAACAGATCAGACATGTAGTTATCACAATTCATTCATCAGTCTCAGGTTTTTGGGGTTTCGTTAACGGCTGCAGGTAAAACCAACAAGCAGAAATCCTTGAAGTCACAGCACATTCTGCTCATGCACATCTTCTGAACCTGATAATGCTTAGGGGGCTGCATGAAAAGCTTTGGAGGTCCTGATGTGGCTGCCATATGACTGTATTTCACACTATGGATGCACAATATTTATTGGACTGATTTAACATTTGGACAATTCCATCATTTTTTTTTATCCACCTGATACGTACATTATATCTTCTAAAAAGATCAGATAAATTACTGAAATTGAGGAGACTGTTTGCAGGCGGCTTAGCCCCAAAACAAGCCACGCTGGTTACATCATCTATCACGCCTTACTAGCAGGACCCAAGCCTGCCCCTGTCTCTGCCAGACCAAAAGGGAACATTGTTTAACTGGTGTGGTTGTTCTTCTCAGTGGCAGAAGATAGCAGCATTTCTGTTTGCACAACCTGTTTGGTGAGAATTCCCAGAGGAGCAACGAGGACTTTATGTTTTAACACAGCAGGTCTTATAGCTCACCTGAAAAGTCGCCATCGCGGTGAAGCGGTACTGAAAGAACATGAAGCAGTTGTGGTAGCAGCTAACAGAACTAATGCTAAAACAACAACACTGAGTGTGGGTGTTCCCATTCACTATTTTAAAAAAAACTGTAAAAACTTTTAAAGAGACAGTGAAAAAGCTAAAGCCATTACTGACAAAGTGATGGAGTTCATAGCGCGATGACCAGCCCTTTTGTGTCGTTGAGAGCCTGAGGTTTTGCAAGTTAATGGCACATTTGGAGCCACGTTACAGCCTCCTAAGCCATCGCTTACACACATCCATAACTTGATAATGTCACACATAACAAGAACAGACATAGACATATGGACGTCTGAGCATGCTTAGCTTAACAGCTCAGTGATTGGATCAAGACTTTAACATGCAAAAGATTACATTAATATAAAAATATTAACTTAGCAGTTATTTGTATTAGCCATGAGAAGCAGGGAATTATTGGTTATCGTAATGGTGGAAATTTTTCATATCCTGCATCACTATTTCACACATTTCTGCTGTTGGCTTTGAGGCTCAGACTGGCTCTTTATGCAGCTGCTGAGGATTTGGCAAACACCGTCAGTGGGCTCAACTGATTCTGGACATTTCAGCTCCCACAGTTGAGACAAACCCCAGAGATGCTCTGAAATGGTCTGGGAGGGCCCTGGACCTGTGGTCTGAATGTAAACACACTGACCTTTTACTCTGTTTTTCAGAAACAAGCCTCTGCTGGTGATCTTCCACCTGGACCGTTGTAAATTCAGCCAAGGTGAGAGTCCATCAGTACGACCAGCAGACATGTTGGTGACTTCTATCAGTGTTTATTTTGTTGACTCATTATTTTTGTCGTAGTTTCTGATGAAAACTAGACAGTTACTAATAAATGCAAGAGCACATGGAAAAAAACTCAAACAAAAGTAACTGACATTTTTTCATCAAAAATAAAAACTAGACTAAAATGTCTGACAGACTTAATCCAATCAGACCTAATATGGTCATGTAGGAAGTAGAGACAAGTGATGAATCTATCCAATCACAGCTACCTTGGTTGTGTTAAAGGTTGGATGAGTTCAGAGGGACATCCAATCACAGCTGCCTTAGCTTGGTGGTGGTGGGATCAGTTGTGGAGCGATCCAATCAGAGCTGCTCTCTTTATGAATTGATATATTCATGTAGAGCAGGTTCACTGTTTGTTGTCAGTTCTGGTATTGTAACTGAGATGCTCTGCCAGGTAGCCTAAATAAAGGTGACTGCATTTCACACAAAGGAACATTTGTTTCTGTTCATTTAGACATTCAGACTTTACTAACATTCAATAAAGGGTTATTAGATGTTTGAATTTATCCAAGAGTAAAACAGGACTTCTGAAATTCAAGGGAAAATTAAAAAATGCCTTCCCCTTTACACTTCAGATTTTGGTTGACCTGCAGACATGGACCTGTGTAAAGTTAAAATCTTGGCCATGGCTCAGTCAGGTCCACACTCACGTTTGATCTGGAACTTTCTAGAAGTTCAGATCAGCCTTCAGTCACACTGTAGACGTGATAAATAAACTCTGATCAGTCAGTTCAATCAGACTCTAACCTGTCTGTCATTCTGTCTGTTTGGCTACAGCAATGAAAAAAGCCTTCGCCAACAACAACGAGATCCAGAAAATTCTCGACGAAGACTTCCACGTCATCAACCTGATGGTCAGTCCCACTCCCTATCACTAATACTTTATTAATAACAATGATTTAAAAAAGAAAATATCTCTACCTATAACTATATATAAATATGCATATATACTCTACTCTTGTTTTTTTCTGTTTTATTTCTGCGGGAACATTGCAATAGTTTTATTTTGACTGTTATTTTCATGCTATTATTTATGGTTGTGGTTGTTTTATTATGACTTTATATAAATCTTTTTACATGTCAGATCGATTGATTGACATTTGTGTTGAAGTTATCTGTTGATTTTTATGTTTACATTGGTTATTTATTTGTTACAGTATGAGACAACAGACAAAAATCTGAGCCAGGATGGTTTCTACTATCCCAGATTTATCTTTATAGGTAAGAACACACACAATAATCAGCCATCATGAATCAACGATCAGTCAAAGTCAGGGTTAAATCAGGGGTGGCCGGCTTTAAAACACCTGTGAGGAGTCTGATGACAGAATCAGAACACCTAAGTGCCACACTATCACTGATCATGTTGAGTCCACGAGTGCAGCTCGACTCCTCTTGGGGTGACGACTAACTCTAAAGACTTTGCTTTGTCCAGGTCTCTGAAAGCCAGGAAAGGTCAAAACAGAAGCCCACCGTCTGTAGCTTCTGCTGCATCGAGTGTTTCCCACACATCATACCTGCAGTGACGCTCTGACAGTTTAGCCAGATTATGAGGAGTGACAAGAGCGTTCCTCACATGTAGGCCTGAAAAATGCTGCCCGACTGTCCCAGAAATAGTCAGAGACAGTTACGTGTAACGTGACAGGGATAAACACAACAACTCAGCTGTTTACTGTGCCGTCTGTGGAGTGCAGATAACCACTGAGGATGGACAAGTAACACTATATGGCCAAAAGTATTCGCTCTCCTGCCTTGACTGGCATATGGACTTAAGTGACATCCCATTCCTAATCCATTGGGTTCAATATGACGTCGGTCCACCCTTTGCAGCTATAACAGCTTCAACTCTTCTGTGAAGGCTGTCCACAAGGTTTAGGAGTGTTTATGGGAATTTTTGACCATTCTTCCAGAAGAGCATTTGTGAGGTCACACACTGATGTTGGACGAGAAGGCCTGGCTCTCAGTCTCCGCTCTAATTCATCCCAAAGGTGTTCTATCGGGTTGAGGTCAGGACTCTGTGCAGGCCAGTCAAGTCCATCCACACCAGACTCTGTCCTCCATGTCTTTATGGACCTGCTTTGTGCTCTGGTGCACAGTCATGTTGGAAGAGGAAGGGCCCAGCTCCAAACTGTTCCCACAAAGTTGGAGCATGGAATTGTCCAAAATGTCTTGTTGTGCTGAAGCATTCAGAGTTCCTTTGACTGGAACTAAGGGGCCAAGCCCACCTCCTGAAAACACCCCTACACCATAATCCCCCCTCCACCAAACTTTACACTTGGCACAATGCAGTCCCACAAGTATCGTTCTCCTGGCAACCACCAAACCCAGACTGGTCCATCAGACTGCCAGATGGAGAAACTTGATTCGTCACTCCAGAGAACGCGTCTTGTCATGGAAGTTTTTTCCCTGTTTCTTGTGAAGAAAGAAATAGAGACTTCTTGCCAGCCGACATGGCTTTATTTTCTTTGTAAAGAAAGGTCAGTCAACACAAGAGTGGTTCAAATGAAGAAGGACCCTGACTCAAGGGGAGAGAGGGTTTAAGTTCCTTAGGAAACAAATAGGATGCAACTAAAGGGAAGAGAGGCACTGACCAGACATGATAAAACAATAGCAGACAAAAGACATACTATTTACATGGAGATGTCATTGATCTTTGATCAAGGGCACCAGGATGGGTGGGGGTCAGCCTGAGCTGAAGGTGTCAGGAGGGGAAGCATATCTGAGGGACGCCCCCTAAGGTAGGCTTCACAACCTGTCTGCTGAGGGAGACCCACAATTTAGGAGACAAAAGGGCAAGGTGAGGAGACAAAAGCATTTTAAAATCAAAGAAGTCTGGCAGGATATAGGGTGGGGGCAAGTTTCTGAAAAGGACCTGGTTTCATGGTGGGGGTCAGGGAGTGGACCAAGGTGGGAAAACAAAAGTTCCTTGTCTATTGGTGAGGGGAAGCATACCTGAGGGACGCCCCCTTTTGATTATTCATATCCACCACACCATATGAATAACAAAGAAATCATTATATATAAAAAAATCTTTACATACAGACATCAGATGCTGCAAGTATGTTTACATGTTGGGTTGTACAGTTTGTGGAGTTGGTATGGTCGGGGATTCAGCATGAAGGATGATGCCTGAAATCTTGCAAGAGCGTTGTCCAAACAGAAAATCAAACCAGTCCAATAATGGAGGTTTAGAGTCAAGGTTATGGCAGGTTGATGTCAGGTTTACTCCTCCAGAAAAAAATAGTCCATGAAAAACATTTCAGTGAGAGGTAACCGGGCTTTTGCTGACTTTTAAAGGGGAGGGGTAAAGGACAAAGATGAAATTACTGAATCTGGTGCAAATCAGGGGTAAAGGAGAAAAATTGGAATTCTGGTGTCTGGTGCAAAACCAAAGGTGTCTGCAGTGAGCTTTTGTCCTTGAAGACTGCAGGTGTTTGGCTGCTACATAGTTGGTGTCCTGGTGCACAACATGGCAACTCAAAGGCTTCGCTGCTGGATTGCTGGTGTCTAGCTGGTGTGTAGATGTGTGACTCAGAAAACCATGTCAGCCAGAGAAAAGCCTTCTTGTATCATTTGGTTTATATTGACCAGGAAGGTCACTGGAGGCCCAATGCTGTGTGTTTGGGAGAAAACAGAACAAGTGGCTGCTGTTTAAAGGCCTCAGCATGTGGACCACCTCCCTGTTTACCCACTCAGGTCAGTTTTGCCTGATGTAGATACAGAAGCTGGGGAAAGAGGAAGATGTGGACATGATGGGGCACTTTGTAGAAGCCCCCCCCTCATGGCTGTTTCTTAACCTGAAGAGGCAGAAAGAGGAAATGAACTCCAGTCTAGAGAGCTCATCAGAAAGCCTGCCCTGCCCTAGTATGGATGCCAGAATAAGCCTGTGACCTGCACCGTCATGCTTTGGTGATGGCACAGAGGCGAGGGCTGCACCTGTCACTTCTGCTCTGTGAGTTTTTGAGGCTGGCTGTGCAGCTAGATCCCTGCCTTTGATCGGGATTTATTCTCACATGAAGCAAATTTCAAAAAACAGCCTTTTTTTCATCTTCGTAACATCGCTAAAATCAGGCCTATCCTGTACCATGAGCGATGCTGAAAAGCTAGTTCATACTTTTGTTTCCACTAGACTGGACTATTGTAACTCTCAGCTTTCAGGCTGTCCCAGCAAGTTGCTTAAGATGCTTCAGCTGGTCCAAAATGCTGCAGCACGTGTACTGACTAGAACTAGGAGAAGAGACCACATTACTCCTGTATTAGCTTCTCTGCATTGGCTTCAATAAAATCTAGAATAGAATTCAAGATTCTTCTTCTTACCTATAAAGCTCTCAGTGGACAGGCACCAGTCTATCTTAGAGAGCTTGTAGTCTCCTTCTAGGTGGAAGGTGCACAAGGTGGACGATGCACAAGGTGGACGATGGCGGGTCAGGCACAGCTAACTCAGACTGGGTTCATATTAGCATGATACAGCTGAGTGGAGCGGAGTGTGCTGTGTTTATTTTATCTGAGCCTGTCTCCTCAGCGATGGCACAGCTGTCTATGTGGTGAGAGCAGCTCTGCTCATCCCATCGGCTCTTCAGCCAGAGCTCCGGGCTGTCATTCAAACCGTCTTTGGATAGTCGGCCATGTTTGGCCCTGGACTGGACCATCAGCCAGGCCGGCTTCACCGCCACGCTGGGACTCTGACCTTAACCCTGGACCACATCTCGCACTGATGATGGTGCTGGGAACAGGTCTGCTGTCTACCATGACTGCTACACCTGGGAAGCTTGTCGCCAAATGATCTTGAGGGTGAATCTGACAGTCGAGATTGAGCTCCGATACAGAATTTCCATTTTGCTGGAGATGGGGGACCAACAGAGAGGTCCACCTGGTTTCTACTCCCAGATTCTCATCACAGAGACAAAGGCAGGTCTTTCCTGTGTTCACCTGGAGCACCATGACCTGTGCCTCAGGTGGGACCAGAGCAGATGAAGCTGCCACACTGATGGTGGGTCACAGACTGTGCTGCTCAGGCTGAATCAGAACAGACTGCTGTCCCTAACAGTCTGGAGCAGGAGGCCGAGTCTCTGCCTCCAGCATTTACTCACATTTATGTTGTTAGAAAACCATAAAGTATTTTTTTAAATTATAATAAACAATTATCAACAACGTTAGACAGCACTTTACAAGTTTGGATTCCCCATGTCCCTTTGAGAGGAATAAGGAAGTTCACACATGGACAAAATGTATGTTTTAATTACCTCCGCCAAAGAGGTTTTGTTATTGCCAGCATCTGTTTGTTTGTTTCTCATTTTTAGCAACATAACTCAAAAACTTATTGGTGGATTTCAATGAAATATTTAGGGAATGTCCGGATTTGGACAAAGAACAAATGATTAGATTTTGGGAGTGATCCGGATCGGCATAAAAACCACCATGACAAATTTTTTTTTTCTTCGTGTGATTGTGAATCCAACTGCTAATGGTACATTTTCATGGTCAAGGAATCTAAATATTTAGATGAAATAAAGGTAGGACTAACATTTGTGGTGAAAATCAAAATATGGGTGAGGACTGTGGCGCTGGAGGAGATCTGCGCTCTCTGAGTGCTTTTCTAGTTTATATTGTCCATCTCTTGTGTGTTTAAGTGATTATTTATGGTTGTTTCCATGTGCAGATCCCTCCATGACTGTGAGAGCTGAAATTGTTGGTCCATATTCTAACCACTACTACACCTACGAGCCCAAGGACATCGATCTGTGTGAGTACATGCACTTGCTTGGGCAGAATGATGCAATGATCGACTTATGATGTAAAAATGTCTTTAAATCCATAATTTATGCTGTAATTCTGCATTTATAATGTTCCATACGTGCAATGATGTCATAATGACGCAATGTTGATGTGATAATAATTATATTACAAAATAAAAGGTAACCATAGAAACAGGATGATGGTTTAATGAAAATGGAAATAGTGGTGATGATGTTTCAACAACAAAATGATGTTGTGATGTAATAATGATGTCACAATATCGTAAAGATGATGTCATGATGTAGTTATGATGTAAAGTCATTATGATGTTATGATGATATAAAATGATGTTCTGACGAAAATTATTTGGCTCCTCCCCCTCAGTGTTGGAGAACATAAAGAAGGCCAAGAAGCTGCTGAAGGCTGAGCTGTGATTGGTCGGTTTGCTTCTGCAGCGCTGGAACGTTTGTCTTCATTACCATCATAGTTTCATTCTTGATGTCTTCAGAATAAACCTGGACCTTCTTACACTGTCTCTGATGGTTTTTATTGTGGTGGAAGGAAGCAGATAATCTGATGTTCATACTGTTAGAGATCAAAAATATGAGTTTATATCAGTTTATTTTCGATAGATGAACAAAAGCTTCTGGGCATTAAAGCAGTGAAATGAGTCCATCATGTTGTGCTTTTGCTGATATTTGATAGATGTGACTTTCACAAGCTCACTTTCTGACCATTAACAAGGAGACAAACTGAAATCATCGCCCTGAAAGGAGCTTGGCCCAGGTAAATGTGTGAGGAAGAGCCCACAGGAGAGGGCTCTGTCACAGTAAAAGCCTGATTTAAAGAATGGATAGGTAAAACATACAAGCTTCAAGGATGTTCCTTTTGAAGGCCCACCTGTAGTCAGGATCCTTTCAGCAGATGACCAAGAGCCCTCACACAGTCTGAGATGCTGATAGAGAGGACTCTCAGACTGGACCACGCTCTTAGGCGGGTCACTCCCTATCTGCTGTATTTTTACCAGTCAGACTAATCCACACATCAGCAGAGGGTCAGGATGACAGGAAAGAAGAGGGCTGCTCCATCCTATAGGTCACTCTGTAGGTCACTCTGTAGGTCACACTGTAGGTCACAGCTGCACTCAGTCACTGATGGTTGGAGTTTTTATGTCAACAAAGAAAAAGTAAAGAAGGTAAAACCCGAGGAGGACTGCAGACAGAGGAGAAGGAGCCATTTACAGAGAAAGGACAGAGAGGGTGAGAGAGAGAGAGATCGAGCCCAATGTGCCAGATCCCCCCCGGCAGTCTAAGCCTATTGCATCTTAACTATGAGTCTAAACTCTGGACTATGAGCTGCTCCCTAACTAAAAGCTTTATCACAGAGGAATGTTGTAAGTCTAACCGTAAAGGTACATAGGGAGTCTGCCTCCTGAACTGTGGTCAGTAAAAGGTTCCAGAGATGAGGAGCCTTATAACTGAAGGCTCTACCTCCCATACTACATCTACAGACTGATGGTACCACGAGCAGGCCAGCATTTTGGGAGCATAATGTTCTAGAGGGGTTGTACGGCACTCCAAGCTCTTTAAGATTAAACGGGTGCCTGTCCACTGAGAGCTTTATAGGTGAGAAGAAGAATATTGAATTCTATTCTGTATTTTATTGAAGCCAATGCAGAGAAGCTAATACAGGAGAAATGTGGTCTCTGCAGCATTTTGGACCAGCTGAAGTGTCTTAAGTGACTTGCTGGGACAGCCTGAAAGAAGAGAACTATAATAGTCCAGTCTAAAGGTAACAAAAGCTTCGCTCATGGGACAGGATAGGCCTGATTGTAGCGATGTTAGGAAGATGAAAAAAGGCTGTTTTTGAAATTTGCTTTATGTGGGAGTTAAAGGATAAATCCTGATCAAATAAAACCCCAAGATTTCTAACAGGAATTTTTTAATTTTTATTTGTCAGGGACCATGTATAGAAAAAAAAAACAAACTCATCAAAGTAGAGATGCTCTGCATCAGCTTATAGCTTTCTAGCTTATCTCCATCTGCAGTCCCTGTGGCAGGCAAAGAAGAAATCAAGGCATAAATAAGAAGTTCATTTAGAGTATATAAAGTGTATAAAAGCATAGAAAAATACTTTAGAGTTCATAGAAAGTGCATACAGTCAAGTTATATTTTAAGAAGCAGATTTAAAACAGAAAGCACTTACACTCAAAGGTATAGAAATATAATGATAAGATAAATTTCTGTTAAAAGACCAGTCAGTGCTGAAAGGCTTGTCTTATTGTTTCTCTGGGGGAGACTCTATTGTTTGTGTCGGTCTTCAGTTTGGAGCTTTGTTCTTTTTTGGTCGTGTGTGAGAGAGCTGATTGTGTAAAAGCTGTGATTCATGATGATTACTGCACCACCACTGAGAGGCTGATGGCCAGATGAACGAAGGCCTTAAGAAGTGGAGGTGCAGTTCCATAGATAATTAAAATAAAACCCAAAAGTACATTTGAGAACATGATCATATTCTCCCTTGGCAGGTCCTTAGTGTGTCTTGGGTTGAACTGTTCGCCTATTGGTTAATCTACAGGTGAGTGCAGAAATCGACTAGGTATGCCTGCTAACAACCACAGTGAGAACCTGGGACAATAATGGCGGAGTTAACAAGAAGGTCGGTGTTTGAGCTCCAGAAGGAGCTGCCGCGGCCGCCACTCCATCCTGCCTGTGATCTTCACTTTAGACGGCGCTCCAGAGGAAGTCGCTCCAACCTGCCAGTGATTGTGGATTCTTGTATGAATATAAAGGCTTTAGAAAGTCATTATGAAAGAACACTTTCAGAAGTCAGGTGGCGTATTATCAGGAGAGAAAAAGTCCTTAATAAGTTGATAGTCAGTTTGGGTTCCTCACATGAGGATAATTACAGTAGGCTATAATTTGTTTGTTGGTTGGTTTTATAATTTTTGCAGTTGATAACTTTTTATCCATACTTGTTAAATATTGTTTTATTAATATTAAATTCACCACAAACATGAAAAACTTTCAACTTTTTTTTTTTTTTTTACATAGAATTAAACATAATACAGGCTGGATGACTCTGATTGTGTGAAATAAAATTCATTAGACCTATGTTATTTGCTGAATGGTCTAATGTCCATCTTTGTGTATCACTGCCACATGCCTAATGAAGCAGTCTATTTTCTTAAAGTGTCTTTTGAGTGCCTTTTTTCTCAGTCTGTGTTTTGTCAGTTGT